>CM054162.1:2253514-2268514 GCA_028751875.1 Rapana venosa
CTCTGCTTCCTCCTGTTGTTCTCTGTTCTGCTTTTTATTGTCTTCTTTTTTCCCTTTTGTCTTATCCTCTTCATAAACTAACAGTGATAAATATTGCATCCCCCCCTCTCTCTCTCAAATAAGATCATTCACTCATTCATTCATTCATTCAATCATTCATTCATGCATTCATCCTTTCATTCATTTATTAATCCTCTCTCTTCTCCTCCCTCCCTCCTTCACTCTCTCTCATATCTGTCCTCTGTATACAACTATCTATACCGTTTGTTTATGCATGCTTATAGGTTACCTAATTCTTTAGACATTTCACTATTGTTTGTTTAATTGAATGATTGGCTGATTGATTTACCTTTGAGACTGAGAGCTGGATGAAAAAAGGCGCCATTATTCTTATTCTTCTCCCTAAAAAATGTTCATTAAATAAAAAATGTTCATTCATTCATTTCTCTCTCTCTCTCTCTCTCTCTCTCTCTCTCTCTCTCTCTCTCTCTCTCTCTCTCTCTCTCTCTCTCTCTCTCCTCTCTCTCTCTCTCTCTCTCTCTCTCTCTCTTCTGTTTCCCTCTCTAGATAGGGAAAACGGCATTCAAACCCAACCCTTACTTTTTCATACAAAACCATGCACCTTTGGGACAGAAACTTGGATAGTTTTACATAAAACCGTAGTTATGAACCCTGGTTGCCCATTTTTCCTATCTCTGTAACAGAGTGAAACATTAAAGAGGAAACTATCTACTTTGGGGAGGTGCACACCAAAGTGCGGGACTAATGCTGAAATGCCAGTGTATTCTCTTTCTGTTTGGGAAGAGAATGTGCCCATGTATGGGATTGGGGGTGCATTCTTGTTTGACCTAGTTGCAAGGCTCTGAACTGTCAACCAGGCATGCATTCCTGTTTGGCCTAATTCAGAGCCCTCACACACACACACAGACACACACACACACACGCACACACACAGGCACACACACACGCACACACACACACAGACTCTCTCACACACAACAGTGAGAACAATTTGGGGAGAGCTGGATTCGAACCAGCTACCCACAACCACCTTTTGTCTTGGATGAGACAGCAAACTTGCTATGCCCTAAGGGCAGAGATGATCCCCCACAAATTAGGACCTGCTACATATTGGCTCCATTGTGCAAGTGCTGCTGGCTAAAAATAGCAGCACTTGACTGACAGGCTGGCTCCCTTGCTGGCAGGCTGTACAGCTCACTGCTGGCAGTGTGTGTGTGTTGTGAGTGTGTGTGTGTGTGTGTGTGTTCCTACAACACAGCAGTAGGCACTGGGTGGTCTATTTTTACAATAACTTTGACATGCTTTGAGCTTCTCAGTTTATTTTTAATCCCTTCTCTTCCTTGTCTGTCTGTGATAACATTCTTCTCCCAAAGGCAACTGTTAAGCCCGTCTCTGTCTTTCATGTGCAGGAGAATGACAACAAACATCTTTTAACATAGAATTGTCTTTTGTGTTAGTATCCAAACAGTAAGCAACAATAATAATCAGTAAACAAACAGTAGTAAACAGCCACCCATGGGCGTGTTGATAAATTTGTGTCTAATTTTAATGATCTGTTTATATTAATTAAGACACTTACATAAATAAGATGAAGGTATGCTATGGCAAACAGTTCATGTATGATCAAAACAAATATTTTACATGTTTGATCAGAACAATAGTTTCTTGGACAAACAATGTGTGTGTGATCAGAACAAAACGGTTTGTGTATGATCAAAACAATGATCAGGACAAACACAATGACTGTATATGATCTGATCATACACAAACTGTTTTGTTCTGATCACACACATTATTAGTCATCATTATACACAAAATGTTGTTTGTTTTGATCATATACACATTATTTTGTTTCAATTAAGCACACATATTTCATTCTGATCAAACACAAACTGTTCTGATCACACACACATTGTTGCTTCTGATCACACACATATTATTTGTTCTGATCATAAGCAACTTGTTTGTCCTCATTATACACAAACTGTTTTTGCTGATCACACACAAATTGTTCAGGTGTTGTTTGTTCTGATCAAATACAAATTGCTTCGGTGTTGCTTGTTCTGATCGTGCACAAATTGTTTGTCATGATCAAACACAAACTATTGTTCTGATCAAACACGGAAAGTATTTGTTCTGATCATACATAGAATGTTTGTGATAATATACCTTCATCTTAATTTATGTAAGCGTCTTAGTTAATATAAACAGATAATTTAAATTGGAAACATAAAATATATCAATATACGCATGGGTGGCTGTTTATCACTGTTTATTTATTGATTAGTACTGTTGATTACTGTTTGGATACTAACACAAAAACACAATGCTGTGTTAAAAGATGTTTGTTATCGTTCTCTTCCACATGGAAGACAGAGAGGGGCTTAACAATTGCCTTTGGGAAAAAATGTTATCACAGATAGACAAGAAAGATAAAGGATTAAAGATTAACTGAGAAGTTCAAAGCATGTCAAAGTAATTATTTAAAAAACCCAGACCAACCCATATCGTACTGCTGTGTTGTAGGAACACACACACATGCACACACACACACACATAAACACACACACATAAACACATGCACACACACATGCACACACACACATAAACACATACACACAATCACACATACACACATACACACATACACACACACACACAGCACACACACACACATGCACACACACACATAAACACATACACACATACACACACATAAACACATACACACATACACACACACACACACACACAAACACACACATACACATACGCACATACACATACATACACAAACATACACACACACACACTGCCAGCAAGTGGCGTGTAGCCTGCCAGAGAGTGAGCCAGCCTGTCAGTCAAGTGTTGTTAGCCAACAACAATTATTGCACAATGGAGCCAAGATATCCAGGTCTTATGTGTGTGTGTGTGTGTGTGTGTGTGTGTGTGTGTGTGGTCTCCGCCCTTGGGGCATAGGGAGTTTGCTAGGGGCTGGCTGTCTTGGCCAAGACAAAATGTGGCTGTTGGTTGCTGGTTCGAATCCAACTCTCCTCAAATTATGCTTATTGTGTGTTGTGTTGTGTGTGTGTGTGTGTGTGTGTGTGTGTGTGTGTGTGTGTGTGTGTGTGTGTGTGTGTGAGAGAGGGAGAGAGAGAGATTTGATTTTCTTTTGGGATCTATACTTTTCCCATATGCACAAGGACATGAGTGGCCATCTTGGTGCTAGACTTTAGGATGAGGTGATTTACTGAGGTCCCGTGTGCAAAATGCATTTAATTTTAGCGCATGTAAAAGAACCCACAGCATCAAGATAGTTGTCTCTGTGAAACGATTGTAGAAAAAGCCGCTGTGGTGGGGATATCCATACACATGCACACAGGCAAAGGATAACAAAAAAATCATAAGTGGTGCTGCTCTTATGGGATATGCTCTCCTAGGGGAAAGCAGACGAAATTTCACGCAGAGAAATCTGCTGTGACTTAAAGTGGTACACAATACATTACAATACAATTCAAAGCAATACGATATGATACAATACAATGTAAAGCACTACAACACAGTAAAACACAAATCAAAGCAATACAATACAGTGCAACAGAATACAAAAGGATCATGAAACACCTGCAGCTTTTGTAGAGCATGTTCCCATGTATCAGGGACCTCTCGTGTCGCCACATGCACCACACATTGTCCAGTTTTCACTTGGTTATTTCCTTTTCTTTTCCTGGCAACCTGTCCTCTTTGTCTTGCTTTGTGCACCAAACTCTTCCCCTGTGATTCCAGGGGGGCTGTCAGTATAAACAGCATCCCCACCTTCTGGAAATTCTGAGATACGGTTTCCCTCTGTTCTTTCCCTCTCTTTGTTTCTGCCTTGTTCCTGTTCTTCCTGTCACCCCCTTCTTGTCTGTTTTCTGCCTTCTTGGTCCATTCTCCTGCCTTTCTCCCCACAGAAAGGGGATAAGTGTCTCTCATGCCGAAGTTAGATGCACTGGGCCTGACTTGTTGGGCGTTTTTCATTGTGTTTTGTCTGTTTGTCGTCTGTTCAAAGATGTATTCGCTATGGTACGTAAGTTTCAAAACATATGCATCCAATCCACTGACTAGAAATAATGTTTCTCCAAATAGTGTATTTCTGAAATCAAAGAAAATGCATTGCTGCTCTATATGTGTTGCATTCTTATAGTTTGTTTTGTTTCTGTTGGTTGTATTTCTTTTTCTTCCTAGTACTATTATTAGTATTATTATTGTTATTATTGTTATTATTATTATTATTATTATTATTATTATTATTGTTGTTGTTGTTCTTGTTGTTGTTGTTGTTATGCCAGATATTGAGACAAAGGTATACTTATTATTTACTCCCAAACCACCAATTAATGTTTATCTGCTCCTATTTTGATTTTTTTTCTAGGTTATCAGTTAAGTGTCATTGCCAGTTAAAGGCAGAACATAGATAAATCAAGCCTGTATTAGGGTATTAAGCAATACCAGCATAAGGTTTGGTCAGGTAGTCTATAGGAATTGTAGTATTGCAACTATTCTAATAACATCTCGACATGATATTGTAGTAAATATTCCTCTTGGTCGAGAAAACATGATGTCATTCAACCTAAGAAAAGATAATGTTTGTAAGATTCGCTTGAAAGAAAAAGGCAGGAGAATAGACAGAAAGACAAGAAATAAACAAGATGCATAATAGGCAGGTAAGGGAAACATCAGAAACAATGAACTAGCGCAGATTTTCTAGAAGGTTGGGGCATTCGTTAATGCTGAACAAAGTCTCTAGTATCCTCACAAGGGATACACTGAGCATAGAAATGGCGACAGACCTATACCGTGTGAAACACCCGTGTATGTGTAAACATGCGTTTGATAAACAATATATCAAATAATTCTATCTGAACTTCTGCTACAGCTGCTGTTATACTACTGTTGCTACTTTCATTACAGCTGTTGTTGCTGTACTTTATTTAGCTCATACTTTGAGCTTCTTCCCTCTCTTCCTCGAACGCTCTGTCTGGAAATATTGCTGTCTGTCACATGAGCGACAACACGTTGCTCTGCCTTTTAGTACATGGCATGTCAAGCCCAGCGCATCCATCTTCGGCGTGGTATAGACATGATATATTTTAAGTAAGTAAAGGTAAAGGTGTCCCATAACCTATAAGGTCATAGAGGAGCGAGGCGTCAGAGACCTCACTTCTCCAGGAGCCAGCATATTGAGGGCGGCGCCCATCTCCTCTCCCTCGCTGATTTACCTTCCCTGACCCTAAAGAGGCAGGTAGCCATTTACAGCTGAGTGAAGTGGGGGACTGTACTGAAGTGAAGGCGCACAAACGGTCACCCATTCAAGTGTTAACCACGCTCAATGCTGGTTAACCTGGCTGGGGGAAAGAGAGTGCTGTGACCACTGAGCTACCCCGTCCTGTAGTGAAACAAGGCAGGAGAATGGAGAGAGAAGGCAGACAATACAAAACAAAAATGACGTGACAAGAAGATAATAATAATAATAATAATAATAATAATAATAATAATAATAATAATAATAATAATAATAATAATAATAATGTATGGAATTTATATAGCGCTGAATCTTGTAAAGCAACAAATCAAAGCGCTCAGTTAAAAAAAACAAATTATACCACTTAAAGTCACGAGATCTCTCTGCGCGAAACTTGGGCCGCTCTCCCCAGGGAGGGCGCGTCGCCACAAGAGCAGCGCCACTTTTTTTTTTTTTTTTTTTTGTCTGCAACTGTATTTGTTTCCCTATCAGAGTGGCTTTTTTCTAAGAATTTTGCCAGGGACAACTTTCTTGTTGCCGTGGGTTCTTTTACGTGCGCTGAAAATTTTGTGTAACACACGGGATCTCGGTTTATCGTCTCATCCGAAAGACTAGCGCCCAGACCACCACTCATGGTCTAATGGATGGGGAAAAATTTCGGGCCCAAACGGGGTACGAACCACGCACACACCCGACCCGGACTTTTCGCATTCTAGACAGGCGCGTTAACTCTAGACCACCGATCCACCAAAGATGAACTGGACAGAAAACAAGAGCAGGGTAGGAAAGAGGGAATTCTTAGGACAGAATTTCCAGAAGAGGGGAAAGTTGTTTATACTAGCATGCCCTCGACATCTTGAGTGAAGACACATTCTCAGCTTCAATGTTTCCATGCTGACGTTCTTTCTGCACTTGTCCCGTTCCAAGGTGGCTGCGCTACCATGGAAACCAGAATGCCAAGCACGTCCATCATTAGGAGACTCCATGCATTATCCCCCCTGTTGCCAAGGCAGCAAAACTGGAGGAGGAAGTCAGAGTCACACCTTCCTTCATTTCATGTGAAAGTGTGTGTGTGTCTGTCTGTGCGTGTGTGTGTGTGATGTGTGTGTATGTGTGTGTGTGTGTGCGTGTGTGTGTGTGTATGTGCGTGTGTGTGTGTCTGTGCGTGTGTGCGTGTGTGTGCGTGTGTGTGTGTGTGTGCGTGTGTGTGTGTGTGTGTGTGTGTGCGTGTGTGTGTGTGTGTGTGTGTGTGTGTGTGTGCGTGTGTGTGGTGTGTTGCGTGTGTGTGTGTGTGTGTGTGTGTGTGTTGTGTGTGTGGGTGCGTGTGTGTGTGTGCGCGTGTGTGTGTGTGTGTGTGTCTGTGTGTGTGTGCGTGTGTGTGTGTGTGTGTGTCTGTGTGTGTGTGTGTGTGTGTGTGTGTCTGTGTGTGTGTGTGTATGTGTGTGTCTGTGGTGTGTGTGTGTTGTGTGTGTGTGTGAAGTGTGTGTGTGTGTGTGTGTGTTTGTGTGTGAAGTGTGTGTCTCTGTACGTGCGTGCGTGTGCGTGTGTGTGGACAGTCCATAAGTTACGTTAGCATTCCGTGGGTTGCGAAAGCACGAACATATACAGCATTCATCTGCAAAGACGGACTGTGGCTAGCTTCACGGTAGGTAAAAACGATCGCGTACACAAAATGTCACCAGTGGTGAACCTCGGAAGTCTAGTTGCGGAACATGAACAACACTCTCAAATTGGTGGTGTAAAGTAGTTGATGTCATATTGTTCTTTGTTTGTTTCTTTGTTTGTTGCTTTGTTTGTTGTTTCTTTCTTTCTTTATTTATTTGTTTATTTATTTGTTTTTTCCAGGAAATAAAATAATGGAATAAGCGCTCATGTGGTGCTTTTTTCCATCTAGTCCCCGTGTGTATGAAGCTTTTGCAAATTTTCACTCATGTTAATATTGGTACTGACTCCCCTCTCTGGGAAATCATGTAGGTAAGACGTTGAAATGAGGTGTCGTGTGCAAACACGCAGTATGCACAGATTGAAATGAGGTGTCGTGTGCAAACACGCAGTATGCACAGGCTGAATTGAAGTGCCACGTGCAAACATGCAGTATGCACAGACTTAAATGAGGTGTCGAGTGCAAACACGCAGTATGCACAGACTTAAATGAGGTGCCGTGTGCAAATATTTAGTATGCACATACTGGAATGAGGTGTCGTGTGCAAACATGCAGTATGCCCAGACTGAGGAAAGAAAACATCACAACTAGACCTAACTCTTAGAGATTTCTGAAGAAATGTAATACGTAGTTTGAAGAAAAGTTATACAAATGTTAAAGAAGTTTTATCAGAATTTTGAAGAAATGTTATATACAAGTTGAAGAAATGATATAAGAAGTTTGAAAAACAGTTATACAATTATTGAAGAAATGCTATAACAATGTTGAAGAAATGTTATATACAAATTGTAGAAGTGTTATAGGAAGTTTGAAGAAAGTTGCACAAATGTTGAAGGAATGTTATAAGAAGTTTGACAAAAAGTTCTACACATTTTTAAATGTGTTAAGAAGTTTGACGAAAAGTTATACAAAATGTGAAATGTTATACACATGTTGAAGAAATGGTAATGGAAAGTGAATGAAATGGCATACAAGGGCAACAGGAATGAAGTTTTAAGAAATGTTTATGAAGGTTAAATAAATAAAGTTTGAAAGAGTGTTATGCAAAGGTATAAGAACTGAAGGTTGAAGAAACATTATACAAAGGTATAAGAACTGTAGGTTGAAGAAACATTATACAAAGATATAAGAACTGAAGGTTGAAGACACGTTATGTAAAGGTATAAGAAGTGAAGGCTGAAGAAACGTTATACTTATTTATTTATGTATTTATTTATTTTATTTATTTATTCTTTTATATCGAGGATAACGGATTATGCACTCATGTACTTTTTTACATCTAGTCCCCGTGTGCATGCAGTTTTGTCAACTTTGTCATCTGTTTCCACCGGCACACAATGGCCTACTCTTCGGAAAAGCGGAAGAGGATTTAACGTGTGTGCAAGATGTTCTGCAATCGTTCGAACACGGGGCTTCAGTTTATAGTCTCATTCGAAGGACTTATACAAAGGTATAAGAACTGAAGATTGAAGAAACATTTTACAAAGGTATAAGAACTGAAGGTTGAAGACACGTTATGCAACAGTATAAGAACTGAAGGTTGAAGAAACATTACGCAAACATTACGAAACATTACATTAAAGAAAGAAGGATTGCAGAAATGTTATATGTGGGTTTTAGAACTAAAGTCAAGTCAAGTCAAAAACACTTTAATCATCCCATGAAGGGCAATTACAATACTGACAGGCACATTGATACCTATAATTATCTCACAAGATACAAGAAACATACATTTCAGATTGTTACAAACATTCCAAGATAGCTCTAAAAATTATCATACACAAACCCAGGTGCGCGCACACATACACGCACCGCGTACACACACACACACACACACACACACACACACACACACACACACCACACACACACACACACACACACAACACACACACACACACGCGCGCGCCGCGAGGTTAAGTAAATGACATACATAAATTTAAGAAATGTTATACGAATTTAAAGAAATGAAGGCTAAAGAACTGTTATACAAACATTAAAGATGCATGAAAAGAAAGTCAAATACATGTGATAGGAAAGTTGAGAAAAGAGACTCTAGTATGTCACTCCACTTGTTCAGGACTTTGTTCAGGCGTCAGTAAAGCTAAAAACAAACACAGTGTTTGTAAAGACATGGGATGTAGGTGGTTTGTTGATGGTGCTTTATTGTCACTGTCGGCGACCAGCTCCTTTCTTCCTGCATCATCTGTGTAGCGTGCTGTGTCCTGGTCCAACCCTCAGACAGCAGCCAGTGTTGTCTGTCACGTGATCGAACATTTCGTCGCGCACACGTGAAGACCTGACTTGGCCGACTTCCGCATGGGAGATAAACGTTGTTGTCTATATCTGTCTAGGAAAACAAGGCAGGAGCATTAACCAAGGAGGTAGATCATAGACACAAAAACTGAAGCGACAGGAAGAAAAGGAACAAGGCAGAAACAAAGAGAGGACGGAAAAGAGGGAATTTCTACGCTTAATTTTCAGAAGCTGTTTATGCTAACAGTTTCCCAGCATCCCCACGGGGGAGTTATGTGTTTCAGACGCTGTGCATTAGAAGATGAACCCATTGAAACACTCTCTGGATAAACCCAATTGACCCCAAGGCCAAAATCACCCAAGCTCTGATCTGATGAGAAACACAAATCAATGATCTCATTAGGCGCACACCGGTATTAAAAAACACACTCTTCGTTCTTTTTATCTGTATGACTCTTATATTCTTATCGCACGTACTAAGGTATCCACATAATTTTTTTTAATCAAAAAACTATTTGTGAAAGACTAGCCTCTGACTCAAAACTCATAGGATTTTGCACAAATTTGGTAGGTTTGAATTGAAAAAAACAATTCAGCAAACACTGTACCTCCTCAGTTCTTTTTCATCTGCTAGCTTCCTTACCGCAATTATGCATGCGTGGGGTCAACACTGCAGGAATACAAAGGATCCTCATTTGATGGTTATTTCAAACTTTCTCGTGACTACCTGGTATTGCTCTATGTCCTCAATCCCAAAACAAGTATTCGGTGTATTTTCTTTTTACTTAAAACAATCTGTGAAAATAACCATTTTTTACCGACACCCACACTATAGACATGATCCGCAAGCCAATACCGAGTGTGCCCTTATTAACAACTACATGGATGATTGGTTGGATGGCTGGGTGGTTGTGTGGGTGGATAGGTCTGGGTGGATGTTTGGATGGGTGGATGGTTGGGTGGGTGGTTGGGTGGATGGATGGGTGGGTGGATGGTTGGGTGGGTGGTTGGGTGGATGGATGGGTGGATGGATGTTTGGATAGGTGGATGGTTGGGTGGATGGATGGGTGTGTGGATGTTTGGATGGGTGAGTGGTTGGGTGGATGGATGGGTGTGTGGATGTTTGGATGGGTGAGTGGTTGGGTGGATGGATACTTGACTGAGTGTTTCGTGTTCATTGCTGGCTGCTTGTTTCTAAATTTAAAAAAAATCAGCTAGGTTTTATTCCAGCATATTCATTACCAACTTTAACTCGATTGGTTTCAGCTGTTCGCTTATTGTGTTTGTGTTGGCAATCATTTCACAGCGGCTCCTTATGGTATATATACCTGTCTCGTGTTTCTTGGTAAAGAGAAGTGGTGGAGTGGTTGTAATTGTTTTATTACTGTTATAAATTATCGCAATGCTGCTACTGTTACAACAACACCACCACCACCACCACCAACAACAACAGTAGCAAGAACAACAAAACCCACCACCACCTCCTTCACCTCGACAACTACTACTACTACTGCTGCTGCTACTACTACTAGTACTACTACTCCTACTACTACTACTACAACTTCTATTACTACAGGGGACGGGATAGCTCAGTGGTCGGAGCACTCGCTTTCCCCCAGCCAAGTTAAGCAGCGTCGAGCGTGGTTACCAGTTGGATGGGTGACTGTTTGCGCGCCTTGGCTTCAGTACAGTTCCCTCAGTTCACCCAGCTGTAAATGGGTACCTGCCCTCTTTAGGGTCAGGGAAGGTAAAGCAGCGAGGGAGAGGAGATGGGCGCCGCCCTCAATATGCTGGCCCTAGAGAAGTGGGTCTCTGACGCCTCGCTCCCCTACGACCTTATAGGTTATGGGACTCCTTTACCTTTACCTTTTACCCTTACTGCTGCTGCGCTACTGCTGCTGCTGCTGCTTCTGCTTCTAGTTCTAATCCTACTCATCATCATCATCATCATCATCATCATCATCATCATCATCATCATCATCATCATCATCATCATCACAATTATCATCATCAAAGCGACGATAATGACGGTGATGATCGTTATAAACAAAATCACAAGGACCAAAAGAAGACGAAGAACAATCAGATCAGGAACCACAAGACGATGAACAAAATAAGAAGTAGTGGCAGAAGTAGCAGCAACAAACTCAGCAGCAGTAGTAGAAGCAGCAGCAGCAACGGAAACATCAACGATTGATGGAATCCTACCTGAAAGACAAGCAAAACCCTATAGCAGAAATGCTTCTGCACTTTCTCGAAAAAATCGACTGAATTAGAATTTATCCGAACTGCAAAAAAGAAAGTCTAACTGAATTTGGTCACTTACGTCTGATCCAACCCCGATACGGATAACCTCTTCACCAATCACTAGAAAAAGTTAACTCTCTGTCTGCCTGTCTGTCTGTCCTCCTGCCTGTCTGTCTGTCTGTTATCGGTGTCTGTCCCTCTGCCTGTCTGTCTGTATATGTCTCTGTCTCTGACTGTTTCTGTCTGTCTCTCTGTCTCTCCCTCTCGCTCAATCTCTCTATCAAACTCTCAAGAGTATGTTATCTGTAACCCTTGGGAAAAAAATCTCTCTCGTGTGCGAACGCACATAGAACATCTTGCGCACGCGTTAAATCATGTTCCATTTTTTCGAGAGAGTAGGTTGTTGTGTGCCAGTTGGAACAGATGACAAAACTTACAAAGCTGCATACACACGGAGACTGGATTTAAAAACCACGTGAGTGCTCATTCCAATTGTCTTGTTATAGAGAAAAAAAATCTCTCTCTCTCTCTCTCTCCTCTCTCTCTCTCTCTCTCTCCTCTCTCTCTCTCTCTCTCTTCTCTCTCTCTCTCTCTCTCCTCCTCTCTCTCTCTCTCCTCTCTCCTCTCTCTCTCTCTCCCCTCATCTCTCTCTCCTCTCTCTCTCCTCTCCTCTCTCTCACTCTCTCTCTCTCACTCCTCTCTCCTCTCTCTCCCTCTTCCACTCTCTCTCTCTCCTCTCTCTCTCTCCACTCTCTCCTCCCTCCTCTCTCTCTCCTCTCTCTCCTCTCTCTCTCTCTCCCTCTCTCTCTCCTCTCTCTCCTCTCTCTTCTTCCTCTCTCCTCTCTCTCTCTCCTCTCTCTCTCTCTCCTCTTCTCTCTCTCTCCTCTCTCTCTCTCTCTCTCTCTCTCTCTCTTCCTCTTCTCTCTCTCTCTCTCTCTCTCTCTCTCTCTCTTCTTCTCTCTCTCTCTCTCTCTCTTCATCTCTCTCTCATCCTCTTCATTCCTCTACTCTCTTCTTCGCTTCTTTCCCTTTCCTCTCTCTCTCTCTCTCTCTCATCTCTCTCTGACTCCATCTTATCGTCCTCACTTCTCATCCTCTTCTAGGCTTCTTCTATCTCTCCCTCTCTCTTCTCTATCTTACCTGGTCATTCTGGGGCACTCCATCTTTCTCGACTAAGGTTTCTTCTATGCTTTCCTCGTGTGTACACTTCATCTGTCGTTCTTCAATCCATTCTCAGTCTTAGAATCGCATCTTATCTATAGCGTTCTGCGCTACTTCTACATCCCTAGTCACATTTCAGTCGTTCTTCATTTGCGTTATCTTCATGATTTATCTATCTATCTCTTCATGTTTCATCTGTTGTCGTATCATCATTCGCATTCTCATATTCACATCATCATCAGTCATCATCATCATCGTCGTCGTCGTCCGTCATCATCACCATCACACCATCATCTCACATCATCATCATCGTCCTCTCATCACTCACATCAACATCATCATCACCATCATCATCATCGTTATCATCATCACACACACTACCACCACCACCACCATCATCACCACCATCATCACCACTACCACCACCACCACCATCGTCATCGTCGTCGCTATAATCAACATCATCATCATCAACACCAGGGATTTAACTCATCTAATAATAATAATAATAATGTATGGAATTTATATAGCGCTGAATCTTGTAAAGCAACAAATCAAAGCGCTCAGATTTTACTTTAAGTCACGGCAGATTTCTTTCCGTGAAATTCGGGCTGCTCTCCCCGGGGAGAGCGGGAGAACGCGTCGCCACTTAGCGCTGCGCCACCCTTTCACCCTTTTTTTTTAATTTTTATTTTTCTGCAGCTGTATTTGTTTTCCCTATCAGAGTGGCTTTTTTCTAAGAATTTTGCCAGGGACAACTCTCTTGTTGCCGTGGGTTTTTTTACGTGAGCTAAATAATTACGTGTAACACACGGGACCTCGGTTTATCGTCTCATCCGAAAGACTAGCGCCCAGACCACCACTCATGGTCTAATGGATGGGGGAAAAATTTCCGGTCCAAACGGGGTACGAACCGCCGCACACTTCAGACTTTTCGCTTTCTAGACAGGCGCGTTACCTCTAGACCACCGATCCACCGATCTACCCATGTTTCTATAACTGGTCAGGGTTTGGAATATGTCACCCAACCAGCTTCACCCCCCCCCTCCCCCCACCCTATCCCTGCCACTACATGCAAAGAGGCAGTCTGTAAAGTCTGAGGTGGTATGGATTTCTGCAGATACTTTGCCAGTGAAGACATGGAAGGAGGAGACAAAATCCACTTAGTCGCCGACACACGTGCAGTTCTAAATGCACGATTGGGAAAGACTGATCCCAGTTGATGCTATGGACTGCTAGGCTGAGGCAGACAAGGTATGTACTTCAAGACAATGTGAGATGCATGCGCATTAGAAAGTTGATGCAAGTTTCAAGACAGGGTATTCACACAAACGCACGACGCACACGCGCGCGCAATCACAGACACAGACACTGACACAGACACACACGCACACAGAAACACAGACACACACGCACTTACATACATACATACATACATACATGCATGCATACATACATACATATATACATACATACATACATATATACATACATACATACATATATACATACATACATACATATATACATACATACATACATACATACATAAATACATACATGCAGTGACAGAAGCACATATATACATGTATGCATTACACACACACACACTCACACACACCCATACACACAAGCACCCGTTCACTCACTGACTCATACAAACACACACACACACACACACACACTCACACACCCCACACACACTCACACACACAGAAACACACGTACACTTACAGTTTGTGTGTGTGTATGTGTGTGTATGTGTGTGCGTATGTGTGTGCATGCGCGCACGCGTGCGCGCGCGCGTGTGTGTGTGTGTGTGTGTTTAAAGATATTTCGCATCATGTTTAACTTCCTGTGGAGAAATGGGATTTTCTGTGTGATACGAGTTAAGACGTCATAATTATTCACTAAGAAGAAAGTTGTATTTAGCAACCTACTTTTGGTTTATCTCATTAAATATGTTGTTGACATGGTTTCTCACACTATGCAGTGATTGTCCTTACAGGTGGCCAGACAGTTCATGCAAGAAATGACAGCAAAGTTGGCTTTACCCTCCGTTTTAATTTATATGTAGTTGCACAGTTTTTATCTAAGGTTTTTTAGTTAAAATTAACAAGGGGACAGCACTGACACGGCCCTGTGGTCAGCAGGGCTGTAAACAAGAAGGCTGACGTGGATATTGCACTAGCATAGTTGGGAAGATTTATCTTACTTTAGCTCCAATGAGTTTGTGTGGCAGCTGAGACATCTGGCATGCTTATCAGGGAGAGAGGGTCGTTGTCTGTGATTGAATTTCTTGCTAGAGCTGCACACACAAACACACACAAGTCATTCGTATAAGACTGCAAACCAAGGTACCGTGTGT
>CM054162.1:2273514-2276014 GCA_028751875.1 Rapana venosa
ATGGTAGTGGTAGTAGTAGCAGCAGCAGTAGTAGTAGTAGTAGTAGAAGTAGCAGTAGTAGTAGCAGTAGTAGCAGTAGTAGTAGCAGCAGCAGCAGCAGCAGTAGTAGTAGTAGTAGTAGTAGTAGTAGTAGTAGCAGCAGCAGCAGCAGCTAGTAGTAGTAGTAGTAGTAGTAGTAGGAGGAGGAGGAGGAGGAGGAGGAGTAGGAGGAGAAGGAGGAGGAGGAGGAGCAGTAGTAGTAGGAGCAGCAGCAGCAGCAGCACCCGTAGTAAAATTTAAGTAGTGGGAAGGGGGAAAGAAAGGAGGGGGAAGGGGGAGGGGGAAAAGGGGGAGTAGGGGAAGGGGAGGCACAGCGGGCAGCAGCAGGTTTTAGAGAGAGAGGGGGGGGGGAGAGGGGAGGGGGAGGGGGAAGCACACACCGTAGAAGACAATAGAGAATATGAAGTAGTAGTAGAAAGAAGTAAGTAAAAATAATATTTAGTAATAGTAGTATAAGTAGTAGAAGTAGTAGAAAGAAAGTAGTAGTAGAAAAATAATAAAAATTAGTAAGTAGTAGTAGTAGTAAAGTAGTAGTAGTAGTAGTATTAGAAGGTATTTATAGTAGTATTTTTTGTTGTTGTTGTTGTTGTTGCTGTTGTGTGAAACTGCAAAAATTTTTTGTTACCCTTTTTATCTTTTACATAAAAAAAAAAATGGTAACCGCAAAATAACAAATGCTTATCATGAAAAGGCTCAGAAATTTATAAGAAAAATTTGGCGAAGAAAAGAAGAAAAAAATTGCAAGAGGAAGAAAAAAAGGGAAGAAAAGAAGAAAAAAAGAAAAAAGAAAAGAAAAAAAGGATAGGATGGGGAAAGAAAAAAGCAATAACTACAAAAATTACAGGGGCGAAATGACATTGGGGGTGTTTTTCCAAAATTTATGATATTTTTTTTTTAAAAACGGGCAACAAAAAAAAGGGGTTTCCAAGCCCTGCTGGTGCTACATGAAAATTAACTACATTTTTTTGGGAACGTGGAAAAGGGAGAATTTAAAAAAATAAGCTGACCAAAAAAAACCGAAACACACCCCTACATGCTGACACCAAACACGTGAACTGTAGTAAAAAACAAACGACCCCCTTCAACGATAAAAAAAAAGGGAAGAATTACATGTAAAAGGGATGGAAAAAACGACTCCAGGAACCCAGAAGGGCTGTAGATACTATGGAGAACTCTTGTGGCAGAATTTTTGACACCCCCTTCCTAAGCATCCCAACCAAACATGCGAAAACCAAAACAGAAGACGAAAAAGGGGGCTGGGGGGGGGGTGGGGTGGGGGGGGCATGTTTGGAAGGTATGGAAAAAAGAAACAAGGAAAAAAAAAGCTTTTAAAGGGACACAAAAAAGAAACACAAAGCAAACAAAAAAGAAAAAACAAGTGTAAAAGGACATGAGGAAAAAAACCCACCAAAAAATAGTTTTTAATTAGAAGTTTTGAGAGTTGTAAAAACCAAAAACCCAAAGTTAAAAAAAAAAAAAATTAACACAGAAAACCCCAAAAACACTGAAAAGGGTTAATTTGCGGGAAAATAAAAAAAGGGAACCAAAAAAAAAAGGAAGAAAGGAAAACTTAGAAAAAAAAGAACAGAAAGAAAAAAAAGACTTATACAGAGAGCAAAAACCCAAATGATTATATAAAAGGGGGAAAAAAAGGGGAAAAAAAACGAGGGGACGAAAGAAAAAAAAAAAAAGAAGGGAACCAAATACAATTAAAAGGGAAAGAAAAAGAGAAAAGAACACAAAGGGCATGTGGGGTGGAAGCGTGCGTTTTTTTGTGTGGGGTGTGGGGGGGGTGTGGGGTGTTTGGGGTCGGGGCCCGTGTGTGTGTGTATGTGTGCCGTGCTGCGTGTTTTGTGTGGTGCGCGCCCCAAACTTTTGTGTTTTTAGTTGTGTTTGTTTTTTTGTTTTTGTGTTTTGTTGTGGGTGTGGGGTGTGTGTGGTGTTGTGTGTGTGGTGTGTGGGGGTTTTGGTGTGTTTGGGGGGTGTTTTTGTTTGGGGAGGAAAAATGGGAAATGGGTAAAAAAAAGGAAAAAAAGGAAAGGAATCCCAAAAAAGGGGTCCGCCCCCTCCCCAAATTAAAAGGAGCCCTTTTTAACAAAAAAAAAAAGGAAAAAAAAAATAAAAAAAAAAAAACCTTTAATTTTAAAACTTCCTAAAAAAATAAAAGGCAAAAAAAGAAAACAAAGAAAGGGGGGAGGAAAACTAAGGCAAAAAAGAACCTGAAAAAACAAAACAAAGAAAAAAAAAAACGGGAAAGAAAAGCAAAAACAAAGAAAAAAAAAAAAAAAAAAATAAGGGAAAACCAAAAAAGGTGAAAAGGCTTGGGGTAAAAAAAAGGGGGGGAAGGGGAAGAAAAAGGGAAAAGAAAGAAAAAACAAAGAAAAGAAAGAAAGGGGGAAAGAAAGGAAAAAAGGGGAGACCAAAAAGGGTGGTGGGGGCCCCCCCCGGGAAAAAAGCGGGG
>CM054162.1:2281014-2322789 GCA_028751875.1 Rapana venosa
CCAAGATTTCGATTTAGATTATGATTTATTTCCCAGAAATTTAAAAAAAAAGAGTACAGATTTATACTGGAAGAAATAATACGATTGAGATCCTAGGCTTGACAAGAAGGAATGGACGCCAAATCAGACTCTAGGTTTGATCTGATCCCAATATAAATGCATGGATGAAAAACAGCATAAAGGGAGAAAGGGAAAACGCGGAAGATAGTTTGAAAAAGAATGATGTGTGAAAACAAATCTTATAAAGAAAAAGCAAAGTACGAGTGAAAGAAAATAAAAATAAAGAATAACGAAGAAAAGAATGAAAAAACGAAAGAGTGGAAGATGAAATGAAAAAAATCGTAAAGAGAAGAAAGTAAAACAGAAACAAAAAAATGTCAAACAAAACAATCCGCATGACAGTAAAAGGAGATCAACACCAGAACACAAGCAACACAGTGGACTAAGGAAAGAATGTCCAGCAAAAACAGTGAGAAAACACGGATGCTCTGTGTCCCCATTACCTGCATTAGTTATTAGATGCGTTGTGTCCCCATTACCTGCATTAGTTATTTGATGTTCTGTGTCCCCATTACCTGCATTAGTTATTAGATGTTCTGTGTCCCCATTACCTGCTAATAATTAGTTATTAGATGCTCTGTGTTCCAATTACCTGCATTAATTATTAGATGCTCTGTGTCCCCATTACCTGCTAATAATTAGTTATTAGATGTTCTGTGTCCCCATTACCTGCATTAGTTATTAGATGCTCTGTGTCCCCATTACCTGCTAATAATTAGTTATTAGATGTTCTGTGTCCCCATTACCTGCATTAGTTATTAGATGCTCTGTGTCCCCATTACCTGCATTAGTTATTAGATGCTCTGTGTCCCCATTACCTGCATTAGTTATTAGATGTTCTGTGTCCTCATTACCTGCATTAGTTATTAGATGTTCTGTGTCCCCATTACCTGCATTAGTTATTAGATGCTCTGTGTCCCCATTACCTGCATTAGTTATTAGATGTTCTGTGTCCCCATTACCTGCTGATAATTAGTTATTAGATGTTCTGTGTTCCCATTACCTGCATTAGTTATTAGATGTTCTGTGTCCCCATTACCTGCATTAGTTATTAGATGCTCTGTATTCCCATTACCTGCATTAGTCATTAGATGTTCTGTGTCCCCATTACCTGCATTAGTTATTAGATGCTATGTGTCCCCATTACCTGCATTAGTTACTAGATGCTCTGTGTCCCCATTACCTGCATTAGGTATTAGATGTTCTGTGTCCCCATTACCTGCATTAGTTATTAGATGCTCTGTGTCCTCATTACCTGCTAATAATTAGTTATTAGATGCAATGTGTCCCCATTACCTGCAAATAATTAGTTATTAGATGCTCTGTGTCCCCAGTACCTGCATTAGTTATTAGATGCTCTGTGTCCCCATTACCTGCATTAGTTATTAGATGCTATGTGTCCCCATTACCTGCTAATAATTAGTTATTAGATGCTCTGTGTCCCCAGTACCTGCATTAGTTATTAGATGCTCTGTGTCCCCATTACCTGCATTAGTTATTAGATGCTCTGTGTCCCCATTACCTGCATTAGTTATTAGATGTTCTGTGTCCCCATTACCTGCATTAGTTATTAGATGTTCTGTGTCCCCATTACCTGCATTAGTTATAAGATGCTCTGTGTCCCCATTACCTGCATTAGTTATTAGATGCTCTGTGTCCCCATTACCTGCATTAGTTGCTAGATGCTCTGTGTCCCCATTACCTGCATTAGTTATTAGATGCTCTGTGTCCCCATTACCTGCATTAGTTATTAGATGCTCTGTGTCCCCATTACCTGCATTAGTTATTAGATGTTCTGTGTCCCCATTACCTGCATTAGTTATTAGATGTTCTGTGTCCCCATTATCTGCATTAGTTATTAGATGCTCTGTGTCCCCATTACCTGCATTAGTTATTAGATGCTCTGTGTCCCCATTACCTGCATTAGTTATTAGATGCTCTGTGTCCCCATTACCTGCTAATAATTAGTTATTAGATGTTCTATGTCCCCATTACCTGCTAATAATTAGTTATTAGATGCTCTGTGTCCCCATTACCTGCTAATAATTAGTTATTAGGTGCTTTGTGTCCCCATTCTCACTCACTCACTCACTCACTCATTCCTTGGTCGGGACGACCGTTGGGGTACCCGCACGGACGCTGCAAGTGGACCGCCAAATGGTTCTGTCCTGGGCTGCTTTCAGGAGGTTTGGTACAGTGAGGCCGGTCCACTCCTTGATGTTGGATATCCAGCTTTTGCGTGGTCGTCCCTGCCTCCTTGCTCCTTCCACCATTCCCTGCAGGACTGTCTTTGACAGGCTGTTATGCCTTGTTGTGTGGCCAAACCATTTCAGTTTCCTCCGTTTGACTGTATCTAGCAATGGTTCTTGTTTGCCAGCCAGTGCCTCGATCTGCTGCCAGACGTAGTCATTGGTTTTACGGTCTCTGTAGGTGATGTTCAGGATCCGCCTGAGGCACTTCATCTCAATGGCTTTAATGCGACGTTCTAAATCGGCAGTAAGTGTCCATGCTTCACAGCTGTACAAGGCAATGGATGTGACGAGTGCCTTGTAGAGTCTGACCTTAGTGTGGGTTCTGATGTTGTGGTTTCTCCACACTTTCGCCAGCTTAGTCATGGAGGAGAGTGCCACAGCAAGTCTGATCTTCACCTCTTGTGTGCTCGTACCTTCTTTCGTGATGACTGCTCCAAGGTACTTGAAAGTTTCCACCTCCTCTAGTGTCTCGCCACTCATCTTGATGCTGGTGGGAATGTTCGGTGTGGTACTGTTCACTAGGATCTTGCTCTTTTCCGTGCTGATCTCCATACCGTGGGCATTGGCTGATGTTTCCAGTCTGGTGGTGAGATCCTGGAGTTCTTCTTCACTGCGGCCCATGAGATCAATATCGTATGCGAATCGAAGATTACAGACTGGCCTTCCTCCTATTGTGATTGTGGTCTTGAAGTCAAGGAGGGCCTCCTGCATGATGTTCTCCAGGAACACGTTGAAAAGAACGGGGGATAGCGGGCAGCCTTGTCGAACTCCAACTGAAGTCCGGAAGAACTCCCCGATTTCTCCACCCATGAGGACTGCACTGTGGGAGCTGTCATACATCGCCTGGATGACTTGAATCATGTCCTCGTCGAAGTTATAGTCTCTCATGACTTGCCACAGAGCTTCTTGCCACACTCGGTCGAAGGCCTTCTTGAAGTCAATGAAGTTGTTGTAGAGCTGTAGTTGATGTTGGAGATGCTTCTCTATGAACATTCTGATGTTGAAGATCTGCTCGACAGTGCTTCGACCTGGTCTGAATCCTGCCTGTTCTTCTGATAGGATTTCTTCTGCTTGTGGTTTCAGTCTGTTCAAGGCAATGCGTAGCATAGCTTTGCTTGTATGACTTATCAGACTGATTGTTCTGTAATTTTGGCACTTCTTCAGGTCTCCCTTCTTTGGAAGTGGAACTATGATGGATTGGGTCCACTGTTCAGGCCACTCTTTGCTGGTCCAGATGCGTTGGCAGATGATTGTTAATGCCTTGATCATCTCTGGGCCTCCGTTCTTGATGAGCTCAGCCGGGATGTTGTCAATCCCTGGTGACTTGCCTCCTTTCAAGGATCTTACTGCTTCTTCTACCTCTTCCTCCAGCACCTGTGTGCTTTCAGGATCTGATGGTCTGGGATCTTGTTCGTGAAGTTTGTTCGGATCAGCTTTCAGCTTGTAGTTGTGTCCCCATTACCTGCTAATAATTAGTTATTAGATGCTCTGTGTCCCCATTACCTGCATTAGTTATTAGATGTTCTGTGTCCCCATTACCTGCACTAGTTATTAGATGCTCTGTGTCCCCATTACCTGCATTAGTTATTAGATCCTCTGTGTCCCCATTACCTGCATTAGTTATTAGATGCTCTGTGTCCCCATTACCTGCATTAGTTGTCCCTGAAGTCAGAATGCCGCTACCTGCATGCTGGGTACACATGATTGTAATCGCCACACATCACCACTGGTCATCTAAGGAGCTGTAGCTGAGGAATGGAACAAAACACATACATCAGATAAAAATGTAAAGATAGAGAATAAGGAAAGAGACAGAGAGAAATGCAGATAGAGACATTGGAAAAGAAAAAAAAGAAACATAAACATTGAACGTAAGACAGGAAGACTGAACAAAAGAAACAACAACAGAAAACAAATCATTTGACTTTTTTTTTAACCCCCACACCTCAAAAGCATTTTTTTCTGAGACAGATAGGGGGAAGAAAAGGAGAAAGAGGCAAAGAGAGGGAGAGACAGAAACAGAGATAGAAAGGGAAAGAGATGTTTTTTGTTTTTGTTTTTTAGGGGGGGGGGGGGGAGTTGTGTTGTTTTTCGAACTCGAACTCGAATATTTTAATGAGGGTAACTGGATAAGCCATAGGCTTCTTTACACCAGGCCCTCATGGGGGAAAGAGTGAAACAAACATGAATAAACCAATTAATTAACAAACAAGCTATTGTCAAAAAGCAAAGAAATGAATCATTCAAATTGCTATTCAATTATTGGCTGAAGCCATGGAATCAATGAAAGACCACAGATGTAAACCAATCGAATAAATAAACAAAGCCAATTCAACACTGACAATCTCCCCTCCTTGACACCCACCTCCCCTAAACAGAAAACCCTTCCCCAAAAATCAACACACACACACACACGCACGCACGCGCGCACGCACACACAAACACAAACACACACACACACACACACACACACACACACACACTACGCGTACATATGCACAGACACGCAACTACACGTGCGAGCTTGCACAAATCACACAAATCGTCCAGGATACAAATCCATACACATGTACATATCCTCACATATCATAACAGCCTTATGTCATAATCATCAAAATACCAGAACTACACATTACACCGTCAAAACCAAACAATTAACATTTTTTGAAGCACGAAATAAAAAAACCCACAGAGCATCAAAACACACCACACACACACACACCAATACACACACACACATACACACACACACACACACATACACACATACTCACACACATTTGCGCGCGCTTCCACGCACACACACTCACACACACAGAGTTCAACAAGCACGCACACCCAATGCATATTACAGAAAATTAAACAAGTGTGTGGGTTACCCTTTTTTGAAAGATGATAGGCTACTTTTCTCTTTTATAATGACTGGGATTTCGTTCCATAATTTGCTACCAGAATAAACAAGGGATGACATAAATAGATCGGTTCTTGGACGAGGAGTAACAACACTGCTTTTGTTATGAACAGTTTTAACAGGAAACCTCTGACAAAGATAATGCCGGGCTAGTTTATTCATAATCTGATACATAAACACACCTTTATTAAATAGACAATGTATACTACAAGGTAGAATGTTCAACTCTTTGTAGCTATAAGTTTTTAAGGAAGTAGTTCTAAGCAAAATTAACTTTAGAGAACGTTTATATACCCTCTCAAGTTGTCATAAACAGTTTTTACTTTGCAAATCACAGCATGTAGATGCATAATCAAGATCAGGTTTTATGTAAGCGTAAAAAAATAGTTTTCGAGTATGCTGATCAAGGAAATGTTTTATTCGGTTAAGTTGGAATAGCTTCTTAGATAATTATTTTGAAATACTAAAAACATGATCAGACCATGACAAGTTATTATCAATATATAGACCAAGTAGTTTATATGAGCTGACTTCTTCTATAACTTTATCGTAAATCTTTATTCCATTTGGTTTGGTTTTAAAGTTTTGGCGCTTTTGTCTTGTTGCAACAACCATGAATTTTGATTTCAGTGGATGGAGAGCCATGTGATTACACTCTGCCCATGCTGCTAGAATGTTTAAGTCTTTCTGCAAAATTGTACCTATAGATTTAACATCATAATCCGCTGTATGTATGGTAGTGTCGTCGGCAAAGAGTTCACAAGTGGAAGAAAGGTGGAGAGGAAGATCATTGATATATATTGAAAAAAGGACTGGCCCTAGCACGGAACCTTGAGGAATGCCATACTTCACTGGCAAAAGGGACGACATAATTGAAATTTGATAAACAGCTTCTCTTCTTTTATCAAGAAAAGAGGTAATTTGTTTTAGTGAGTCTGCGCATAAACCATACCTAGTTAGTTTCTTTACTAAGAGGTTATGATCAATACAGTCAAATGCCTCGGCAAAGTCTACAAAAATTGCTCCAGTTAGGATATTATTGTTAATATTTAATGCCATAGCTCTATAAGATTGCTGAGTGCAGTATGACAAGAATGATTTTCTCTAAAGCAACATTAATTAGGATGAAATAAGTTATGTTTAGTAAAGTGTGACAGAAGATGTTGCTTTAAATACTTTTCTAAAGGTTTAGATAAGATAGATAGAATCAAATAGGTCGATAGTTGGAAGGGTCATTTGGATCTCCAGATTTAAGAACAGATATAACTTAAGCATCTTTAGACATTTGAGGATAGCAACTTTTTTCAATACAGAGATTATATATATATATATATATGTGTGTGTGTGTGTGTGTGTGTGTGTGTGTGTGTGTGTGTGTAAGATGTTCAGAGATTACTTGCGTGGAAATCTTCAAATTTTTGCTGTCTAAATTATCTAAGCCACGGGAGCTTGTTTGCTTTAATGAACACAATTCCTTATGCACTTAATGCACACCAATATATTTGAAGGACAGTTCAGACTTTATTGACTTGGAGTTATAAAATTACTGTAAAAGAGGTAAGTCATTGAATTCTGAGCAGTCAATGTTTACAATTTTTTCTGCAATAGAACAAAAGTGTTTATTGATCTTTTCTGCAGATAGACCCATACCTGATGAAGCACATGGTGAAGATGATTTACCGGCTAACTGATTAATTGCTTTCCAGAGAGACTTTGTGTCCTTTTTAGATGATATTAACCCATTAAAATATTTCTTTTTTGCAATTCGTTTCATAAATGTCACTTTATTACGCAGCTCCTTAAATTTTCATCTTTTCCTGTTGATTTTAAAAAGTTATCTCTAGCTTTTACACATTTGATTCTAAGAGGGGCATGACCATCAAAGATTGATGAAAAGATACTATACCAAAATTCAAGTGCTTTGTCTTGGTCAATAAACTTATAAACATTAGAGAAGTTTGCTTTACATAGTCGGACAACATATTTTCTGCATGTAACATTCTATACCTGCGAAAAGAAATATATTTGTGCTTGCATCTGGGTATTTTAGCACCTTTTTTAGACCATGTAATACATACAGGATAGTGATCGCTAAGACCATAGACAGGTACAGACAGTTCTACAATGTTAGATGGAGTGGTTGTGTATAAAAAAAATTATATGGTCAATCAGTGTTTCAGAATGTAGTGTTTTCTTTGTGGGAGTGTTTACTATTTGCGACAGACTATACACCTCAATTTTTTTTTTTTTCATTTATCATTAGGCTTAAGTAAATCAATATTGAAATAACCGAGTAAAATAATTTCAGTTGAATAGTTACAAACATCATCCATCATTTATTCAAAATTATCAAACCAACTAATGCGTTCATTTGGGTTTCGATACAAAAATCCCACTAGCATTGGTTTGGCTCCTTTCAGGTGTACTTCTAACCGTATACATTCAATGCCATAGTCATCAAAAATTATTATCTGCTTATAATTTACTGACTGATGTATGTAAGTTGTTAACCCTGTTTCTAATTTGGTTTTGGCATCTCGTCTGATAGAATTATAGCTCGGAACTGATATTATATCATCTGCTACACTATGTGACAACCTTGACTCAGAAAAGCCAAAAATATGAAAGGGACTATTTACATTTGACAAAATGGAGGGCAAATCTGAAACTTTATTTAGCAGATGACAAACATTTAAAAAGCCTACTTTGAAGCCATATATAGTTAGCCAACCATTGGAATTAGACAGTTTTGTCATAGTTTATAGAATTAGTCAAAACAATGGAAAATGGATACACTATAATAATCTTGTTCTGAAATCTCACACTTTCGCAAACCACAATACAAAGTTTCAAAAGGAGGCTAATAATTAATGCAAAAATATATCTCCACAACACTTTCTCCACCAACAAGCACAAAAACAAAGAGCAGCGTTCAAAGTTTGAAAGTGAAAATACAAATACAATACAAATTTAAATAACCAAAGAAAGCGAAAGCAAGTACAACTTTAAAGTGAATGCAAAACAAACAATAAACACTGAGTCAATCCAAAAATAACGTTGATCGTCCAGTATTAAACTCTGTCAAGAGAGAATACTTTTGTGTTACTTATTGATTTTAATCAGTTCATTGTAACATCCGCTGAGTCAATGTCCTGTTCACACACACACACACACACACACACACACACACACACACACACACACACACACACACACACACACACACACACACACACACACACACACACGTTAAATACTGTTCTGCTTTTCGTAAGAGTAGGCCATTGTGTGTCGACGGGAACAGATGACAGAATTCACAAATCTGCATACACACGGGGACAGGATTTAAAAAAAGCACATAAATTCTTATTCCATTATCCTTTATATAATGAATAAATATAAAATAATGCATAAATAAATAAATAAACACACACACAGACAACACACACACACACACACCCACACACATACACACACACCCACACCCACACACACACACACACACACACACACACACACACACACACACACACACACACACACACACAGCTGACACGCATACACCCATATGCAATCAAAACATGCACGTGCCCCTCACGAAGCACTGCCTGCATGCCTTCCCTAGGATGTGCACCCTGCACGCACTGCCCAGCCTGCACAGCACGTGTGCGCCCCCAGGGTGCACAACATACATGTATCTCTGGCGAAAACAACGTGCAGCGTCCCTCAGGGTGCCCATAAGGCGTGTCCCACAGGGAAACACCCCCTCAGTAGGCCCAGCATGCGGACCCCAAAGAGGCACACTGTTCCTGTACACTTCAGGAAGCACAGCAAACATGCACCTCCCTTCAAGAACAGCATACATCAGCCACCCAATACATGCACGTCCCTTCCACCAAATACAGCAGGCATGCACCAATAAAAAGGCACCATAGGCATGTTCACATGGATGCACACACTCACACACACACACTCACACACACTCTCTCTCTCACGCACACACACACACACACACACACACACACACACACACACACACACACACACATTCATCTAATTGTCAGCTTTTTGCGCAGTTAACCAATCTTGAAGGTGCAGAATAGTATACGATTTTCTTCTTCTAGTTCTTTAGTTTTGTTTTGTTTGTTTGTTTTGGTTTTTTCTTAAAGCATGTTTGTTGCCACTCACACTTTTGACGTTAGTGGCTTGCACCAAGAGACAGAGAGTGGGAGAGACAGAGACATAGACAGAGCGAGACACAGAGACAGACAGAGAGAGAGACAGAGAGAGACAGAGAGAGAGAGGGAGAGACAGAGAGGGGTAGAGACAGAGAGAAAGACAGAAAGAGACACAGAGAGAGACAGAGAGAGAGGGGGGAGACAGAGAGGGAGAGGAAGAGACAGAGAGAGAGACACAAAATATAGTAAAAATAAAAATAAAGCAAATATTTATAGAGACAAAACAAATATTAATATTTACAATATAAAATGCAAAAAGAATAACACTAGAGAAAGAGAAACAGCAAGTGAATATGAAAAAAATTCACACTACAAAAATAACAAATTCAACAACCAGGAAAAGCAGACAAACAGAAAAGAAAATAAGGTTTGTGGAAAAAGGTCATGGATTTTTCTGTTTATTCTTGGTTAGTTTGGTTTTTTTCACTGAAAGCAATATATTTTTTGTATTTTGGTTTTCCACTTCACAGCAAGTATGAGTTATAGTTCAAATAAAGAAAACATAAAATATATGAATAAATGAAAAAAACAAGGTAATGTAACTGCTAAAACAAATATGCATGCAAGAATAATTTTTAGAAAATGATGAAAAAGAAAGAAAAGAAGAAACAGATACAAATAAGGAATGAAAGAAAGAAAGAAAGAAAGAAAGAAAGAAAAAAAGAAAAAAGAAAGAAAGACAGACAGAAAGCAATAACAAGAAAAAAAGAAAGGAAGACAGACATAAAGAAATAAAAAGAAAGAAAGACAGAGAAAGAAAGAAGTAACCAAGAAAGAAAGGAAGCAAGAAAGAAAGAAAAAAGAAAAGACAAAAAAAGGGGCGAGAGTGACAGAGAAAGAAAAAAGGTAGAGAGAAAGAAAGAAAGATACAAAGAAAAAATGGAAAGAAAGAAACAAAGAAAAGAAAAGAAAAGAAAGAACGAAAGGACGACAGAAAGAAAGAAACGAAAGACAGAAAGTGACAAAAAAGAAAGCATGCATGGATGCAAACAAGCAGGAATGAAAAAAGAGCCGAATGAATTGAA
Organism: Rapana venosa; assembly: GCA_028751875.1. Lineage (NCBI taxonomy): Eukaryota > Metazoa > Mollusca > Gastropoda > Neogastropoda > Muricidae > Rapana > Rapana venosa. The sequence continues at coordinate 2,291,501 of CM054162.1, forward strand.
AAAAATCGATAGAAAAGTAAAGGTAGAGAACGAATTCAAATAATCTTAAGGGAAGAGAGAGACAGACAGACAGACATATATATATATATATATATATATATATATATATATATATATATATATATATATATATATATATATATATATATATATATATATATATATATATATATATATATTAAGTGTATTTGTATTTATTACATCTGTATTTTCATATGTCAGGCAACAGAAGCTTTAGAACTGTCAGGATAATGTGGGTGTGTAAATTACCTTGGTATTTATCCTAACATAAACCAACACTTCTAGCAGACATCTTTCTCATAAAAGAAACTGGTTTTGCCTCTTTCTTGATTTTGCTCGATGTTTGTTTTGTTGTTTTTCTTCTTCTCCTTTGTTGATATTTCTTCTTGTTCTTGTTTTTGTTCTTGTTTTTGTTCTTGTTTTTGTTCTTGTTCTTGTTCTTGTTTTTGTTCTTGTTCTTCTTCTTGTTCTTGTTCTTGTTCTTGCTGTTGTTGTTGTTGTTGTTGTTGTTGTTGTTTCTTCTTCTTCTTCTTCTTCTTCTTCTTCTTCTTCTTCTTCTTCTTCTTCTTCTTCTTCTTCTTCTTCGCAATTCTTCTTCTTCGCAATTCTTCTTCTTCTTCGCAATTCTTCTTCTTCGCAATTCTTCTTCTTCTTCTTCCTCGCAATTCTTCTTCTTCGCAATTCTTCTTCTTCGCAATTCTTCTTCTTCTTCTTCTTTGCAATTCTTCGCAATTCTTCGCAACTCTTCTTCTTCTTCTTCTTTTTTTTCTTCTTCTTCTTCTTCTTCTTCTTCTTCTTCTTCTTCTTCTTCTTCTTCTTCTTCTTCTTCTTCTTCTTCTTCTTCGCAATTCTTCTTCTTCTTCTTCGCAATTCTTCTTCTTCTTCTTCTTCTTCTTCTTCGCAATTCTTCTTATTCGCAATTCTTCTTCTTCTTCTTTGCAATTCTTCTTCTTCTTCGCAATTCTTTGCAATTCTTCTTCTTCTTCTTCTTATTCGCAATTCTTCTTCTTCTTTGCAATTCTTCTTCTTCTTCTTCTTATTGCGCAATTCTTCTTCTTCTTGTTGTTTGCAATTCTTCTTCTTCTTCTTAATCGCAATTCTTCTTCTTCTTCTTCTTCTTCTTCTTCTTCTTCTTCTTCTTCTTCTTCTTCTTCTTCTTCTTCTTCTTCTTCTTCTTTTTCGCAATTCTTCTTCTTCTTCTTCTTCTTCGCATTTCTTCTTCTTCGCAATTCTTCTTCTTCGCAATTTTTCTTCTTCGCAATTCTTCTTCTTCTCTTCTTTGTGATTTTGTTCAAGGTAGAGTTTCCACCATTTTTGTCTGTTGTTTACGTTTTCTTTTGGTTTTTCGGTTCTTTTGTTTTTAATTACTTCAAGTTTGTTTTTGTTTTTGGGCAGAATTGTAAAAAGGCCTTTATTGTGCCTAATTCTTTACCCATTAAAGATTCAATCAATCAATTAATCAATCTTCCTCTTCTTCTTCTTTTTCTTCTTCTTCTTCTTCTTCTTCTTCTTCTTCTTCTTCTTCTTCTTCTTCTTCTTCTTCTTCTTCTTCTTCTCCTTTCTCTTTTTTTTTCTTCTTCTTCTTCTTCTTCTTCTTCTTCTCCGCAATTCTTCTTCTTCTTCTTCTTCTTCTTCTTCGCAATTCTTCTTCTTCTTCTTCTTCTTCTTCTTCTTCTTCTTCTTCTTCTTCTTCTTCTTCTTCTTCTTCTTCTTCTTCTTCTTCTTCTTTGCAATTCTTCTTCTTCGCAATTCTTCTTCTTCGCAATTCTTCTTCTTCACAATTCTTTTTCTTCTTCTTCTTCTTCTTCTTCTTCTTCTTCTTCTTCTTCTTCTTCTTCTTCTTCTTCTTCTTCTTCTTCTTCTTCTTTTTCTGCTTCTTCTTCTTCTTCTTCTTCTTCTTCTTCTTCTTCTTCTTCTTCTTCTTCTTCTTCTTCTTCTTCTTCTTCTTCTTCTTCTTCTTCGGCTTTGCAATTCTTCTTCTTTGCAAGTCTTCTTCTTTGCAATTCTTCTTCTTTTCAATTCTTATATGCCTCTTTTCTTCTTCTTCTCCTCTTCCTAGTCCTGAATGTTGTTGAATTGTTCAAGGTAAAGTTTCGATTATTTTCGTCGTTTGTTTTCTATTTTTTTGTTTCCGATTATTTTTCTATTCTTTTTGTTTTGGGGCAGATATGTACAAAAGCCTGATTCTTTACCTATTGCACTTTCAATTAATCAATCAACCAATCATTCAGTTAACCAATTCATCAACCAATCAATAATCTAATCAATCAATCAATCAGTTTTCTTCGATTTCTTTTTTTTTTTGCTTCACAACTCCTCTTCATTGCTTCTTCTTTGGAGTCTTCATTGTTTTTTTCAAAGGAGTCGTCATTTTTTACGTGATCATTATTGCCACAACCACAATATCCATCCTCCTCCTCCTCCTCCTCCTCCTCCTCGTCATCATCATCATCATCATCATCATCACCACCACCACAATCAACACCACCACTACCACCGCCACCCCCTTCACGACCACTATTACTCAGCAAATAGAAATTATGTTATATCAGCAGCAAAAAAAATATAAGATTTTATTAAATAGACACCGCTTAATTACAAACACAAAACAAACCCACAGACGCAATAACCCAGTGGATAGGTACATTCACTTTCAATCCACTGGGTCCATGAAGTCGTGAATTCGAATCTCAACGCATCTGGTGAATTAAGGGGCCAAGATTCTCTAAGAAAATGAAACAAAACTCGCTTTGTTGAAGACTGATACATGATAATGTCATTCTGTAGATAAATATTCCTTGGTATATCTTTGACAATTTTTGTTTCCCAATCTATCACAAAATTGCAATATCCAGACATTTGTATGTGGGGTAGGTAATGGGTCACAAAATTCAGGTTCACTCGAAAAAAGCTCGCCCAGTTTCATATCGACATCTACTGACAAAAGAGGGCGTGTTTTGATTGCATGCGGTACTAAGATATGTAACGAAGTTATTTCCCATGTGAAAATTACGTCCCCTGCGTAATGGGCTCAAAGGTAATAATTTTGAGTTGTGTTTGCTACTTTTAGGGTGTTCTTGGCTGTTTGTGATTAAGCCATCACTTCAGACAAGAAAATAAGACAACAAGACTTATTTTAAATCGTATATTTTATAGAAATTGATTCACAAAGCCACGATAAACTACCAGATGTTCAGAGAATGCTGCGGAGCAAAAACGCGTAGACAGTGGTGAAGAAGAATCAGATGAATCAGAATAAAAAAAGTGGTGTCACTGTCACGCCTTCCCAATGGGAGCAACACCTGTTCGGTATGTACAGCATTCTAGAGGACTCTGAGGAGGAACAAAATAAAACTTATGAAGAAGATAATGATAATTGGCCTGATTTAAAAAAAAACAACAACATATGTACAAAATTAATATAATAACCCATAAACACTGAACAGGATTAAACCTTCAGCTTCAGAACTTCTGTGAACGTAACAAAAACCTGCCCGTTCATTCTGCCTTGAAAAAAAACTTTTGAGAATGGGAAAGTACATATAAATCAACATACAAAAGGAACCCCAAGAATGCAAAGTGCATACAAATAAAACAACAACAACAACGAAAAAAAAGAGAATATGTAACACTGTTACCACAAAAAACAGAACAAAAGGGAGAATAAGTTAAATAAACAAAAAAAGTTACGATTATGATGCAAAAAAGACAGTTTTAAGAGAAAGAAAACAAAAATGAATGATAAGGGAAAACGGATACAAGAGGGGGAAAAGGAAATAAAAAGGAAAAATAAGAAAAACCATCCAAATTATAAAAAATGGAAAACAAAATCTGATCTATAAATATAGATCTATTTATCCATCCATCCATCCCTCTATCTATCCATCTCTCTCTCTCCGTATATATATATATATATATATATATATATATATATATATCATCATCATCAGTCCCGTGACCTTGGTGGTTGTGGAGGAGACATGAAGGACGATGCCGTGGTAAGCCTCCTCCATCCATCTCGGTCCTCGGCTCTGCGCAGTAGTGCCGAGTCATTCATCCTGGTCCATTCTCTGATGTTGTCCATCCATGACTTGTTCTGTCTTCCCCTCTTTCTGCCACCTTCGAGTGTTCCCTGCAGTACTGTTTTGGGCAGAGTGTTGTCTTCCCCTCCTTCTGCCACCTTCGAGTGTTCCCTGCAGTACTGTTTTTGGCAGAGTGTTGTGGCGAGTGACGTGGCCGAACCATGTCAGCTTTTTCTTCTTGACGATGGTGAGAAGGGGTTCCTGTGGACCTGCCAGCCGTGTTATTGGACTGTTGACAAATTCATTGGTGCTTCGTTCTCTCCAGGATATGCCCAGCAGTTTTCTATGGCATTTTGCTTCAAATGACCGGATTGGCTTTGCTGTTTCAGCAGTTAATGTCCAGGTTTCACTTCCGTACAGCAGGATAGTCTGAATTAGGGGTTTGTAGAGCTTTAGATTGATTGGGAAATATATTATATTATATAAAACAACAAAACAAGCAGAAAAGACACAAGCAAAAGTGCACACTAATGACAAAGTACGCCTAAAAGTTTCAGGTCAAACAACAATATTGTGAATAAAGAAAACCAAGCAAACAACAACAACAAAATGCAAGAGAAACTAGCAAAGAAAGCAAAGTATGTGCGTGGGAAATACTGGACATTTTTCTCTCAAGAAATAAATCGGACTATTTCTTTTTTTTTAAAATATGTTTTGAAAAAATAAAGTGTTTTGATATGTGTGTGTGTATGTGTGTGTGTGTATGTGTTGTGTGCGTTCTGCTTTTGCTAAATGGTGTGTGTGTGTGTGTGTGTGTGAATGTGTGTGTGTGTGTGTGTGTGTGTGTGTGTGTGTGTGTGTGTGTGTGTGTGTGTCTTAATTTGATTGAAGCTATTAAACACAAGCGCGTGAAATTGGAAAAAAATGTTACTTGATAATACAAGCAAACACACACACACACATACAATATTTAAAAAGCAAAAACGAAAAGAAAAGAAGGAAAGCCAAGAAGGCTAAATCAAGGGATACAGAAAAGAACAGAGAAAGAAAGACATACATAAAAACGACCATGCGTAAAATGAACGAGAACATGGAACAAAAAAGGAAAAGGGAAAAACAGAAACGAGAAGACACTGAAAAACTGAAAAAAACAGAAAGCCAAAGAAAGAAAGAAAGAAATATATATGTTTTGGTTGTGTTTTTTAAACACAAATGCCCTTTCACAATTAACTCTAAAGATAGTATCTGGTTTCAATCTTTGCCCTCCAAAGGGGACATTTCCAGACGCTAAATTGTAACTTCACGCTTGAAATCATTCTAAAATAGCGGCTGGGATTTCAAAGAAAATAAACAAATAAAACATAAATCAGAGAAGTGGGTGGGATGCGTTGGGCCTGATTTGTCAGGCGCTTAACGGCAGCGCAACCCATCTTCGCTCATATGACAAACAACAATAGCTGCTGTCTGAGTGATCGACGACAAAGAAGAAGAAGAAGAAATAGGGAATGGAAGAAAAAAGAGAAGATAACAAGTGAATCATACCGTTAGTTTTGGATTCTTTTCTCAATAGAAAGATATTATAAAAGCCTGATTCTTTATCAATTAGAGATTCAATCAATCAATCAATCAACCAATCATTCAGTTAACCAATAATCAATCAATCAATCAATCCCACACTTTTCTTCGATTTCTTATTTTTTCGCTTCGCAACTCCTCTTTATTTCTTCTTTGAATTGTTCGTTGAATTGTACTTCTTCAAAGGAGTCGTAATCTTTTACATGATCATTTTTGCCACAATTTCAAAATCCATCATCATCATCATCATCATCATCATCATCACCACCACCATCACTATCATCATCATCATCATCATCATCATCATCATCATCGTCATCGTCATCATCATCATCACCATTATCATCACCACCACCACCACCACCACTACCCTGATCACGACCACTATTATTCAGCAAATAGAAAGTATGTTATACCAGCAGCAAATACAGATGGGATTTTTGAAATAGACACAGCTGAATTACAAACACAAAACAAACGGACAGACGCTATAACCAAGTGGATACGTATATTCACTTCATTCCCACTGGGTCCATGGGGTCGTGAATTCGAATCTCAGCACGCCTGGTGAATTAAGGGGCCAGTATCACCTAAGAAAACGAAACAAAACTCGTTTTGTTGAAGACATATACATTACACATGTCATTCTGTAGATAAATATATCTCGGTTTATCCCTAACAATTTTTGTTTCCCAAACTAGCACAGAATTGCAATATCCAGACATAATTATGTGGGGTAGGTAAAGGGTCACAAAATACCGGTTCACTCAAAAGAAGCTCGCCCAGTTTCATATCGACATCTACTGACAAAACGGCATGGTTTGATTGCATGTGGTACTAAGATATGTAACGAAGTTATTTCCCATGTGAAAATAACGTCCCCTGCGTATTGGGCTCAAAAGTGATAATTTTGAGTGGTGTTTGCTACTTGTTAGGGTGTTCTTGGCTGTTTGTGATTAAGTCATCATTTCAGACAAGAAAAGAAGAAAAAAAGACTTCTTTTAAATCGTATATTTCATAGAAATAGACTCACAAAGCCACGAAAACCTACCTGTTGTTCAGAGAATGTGGCAGAGCATAAACACGAAGACAGCGGTGAAGAAGAACCAGATGAATCAGAACGGAAAAGTGGTGTCACTGTCACGCTCTCTCAATTGGAGCAGAAACTGTTGGGTATGCACAGCATTCTAGAGGATTCTAAGGAGGAAATAAATAAAACTGATGAAGAAGAGAACGATAGATGGCCTGATTTTAAAGCGAAAAACATATGTACAAATATAATATCTCATAAACACTAAACAGGTTTAAACCTTTAGCTTCAGAACTTCTGTGAACATAACAATAACCTGCCCGTTCATTCTGCTTTAAAAACATTTGAGAATGGGAAAGTACGTATAAATCAACATGCAAAAGGAACACCAAGAAAGCAAAGTGCATACAAATAAAACAACAACAACAACGAAGGAGAAAGAGAATATGTAACACTGTCACCACAAAAAACAGGACAAAAGGGAGAATAAGTTAAATAAACAAAAAAAGTTACGATTAAGATGCAAAAAAGACAGTTTTAAGAGAAAGAAAACAAAAATGAATGATAGGGAAAAACCCATACAAGTGGGAAAAAAAGAAAATAACAAGGAAAAATAAGGAAAAGTATCCAAAATATAAAGTAATGGAAAAAAGTGTGATCCATATCTATATCTCTATTTATCCATCCATCCATCTATCTCTCTCTCTCTCTCTCTCTCCTCTCTCTCTCTCTCTCTCTCTCTCTCTCTCTCTCTCTCTCTCTGTATATATATATATATATAATATATATATATATATCTATATATATATATATATGCATATATAACAACAAAACAAGCAGAAAAGACACAAGCAAAAGTGCACACTAATGACAAAGTACGCCTAAAAGTTTCAGGTCAAAGAATATAATTGTGAATTTAAAAAAAACCAAACAAACGACAACAACAAAACTGCAAGAGAAACTAGCAAAAAAAGCAAACTGTGTGCGTGGGAAATACTGGATATTTTTCTCTGGAGAAATGAATCCCACTATTTTTTTTTTTTAAATATGTTTTTGAAAACAAAGTGTTTAATATGTGTGTGTGTGAGTGTGTGTGTGTGTTTATGTGTGTGTGTGTTGGGTGCGTTCTGTTTTTGCTAAACGGTGTGTGTGTGTGTGTGTGTGTGTGTGTGTCTTAATTTCATTGTAGCCATTAAGCACAAGCGCGTGAAATTGGAAAAAAAGGTCCCTTGATAATACAAGCAACCACACACACATAAAATAAATAAAAAGCAAAAACGAAAAGAATACAAGGAAAGCCAAGAAGGCTAAAGTAAGGGATACAAAAAAGAACAGAGAAAGAAAGACATACATAAAAACGACCATGCGTCATATGAACGAGAACATGGAACAAAATAGCAAATGGGAAAAAACAGAAAGGGAAAGAAACTGGAAAATAAAAAGCGAAAGAAGGAAAGAAAGAAAGATATATGTGGGTCTTTTTTTAAACGATAATGCCCTATAACAATCATCTTTAAAGACAGTGTCTGTCTTTGCCCTCCAAAGGGGACATTTTCAGACGCTAAAGTGTAACTTCACGCTTGGAATCATTCTAAAATAGCGGCTGGGATTTTTTTTTTTAAAGCAAATCAAAGAAAAAACAGTGAAGTGGGTGGGTTGCGCTGGGCCTGATTTGTCAGGCGCTTAACGGCAGCGCAATGCATCTTCGCTTCAATGATAGACAACAATAGCTGCTGTCAGAGTGATTGATGGCGAAGAAGAAGAAGAAGAAGAAGAAGACGAAGAAGAAGAAGAAGAAGAAGAAGAAGAAAAGAAGAAGAAGAAGAAGAAGAAGAAGAAGAAGAAAGAAGAAAGAGAAGAAGAAGAAGAGAAGAAGAAGAAGAAGAAGAAGAAGAACAAGAAGAAGAAGAAGAAAAAGAAGAAGAAGAAGAAGAAAAAGAAGAAGAAGAAGAAGAAGAAGAACAAGAAGAAGAACAAGAAGAAGAACAAGAACAAGAACAAGAACAAGAAGAAGAAGAACAACAACAACAAGAAGAAGAAATAGGGAAGGGTAAAGAGAAGATAAAAAGTGGAACATACCGAAAACAAGACAAACAATGTACAGAGAGACAGCGCAAACTAGAAATAAAAAAGGTAAAACGCAAAAGAACCAAATGAAATTTAGAAAAAGACATGCACACCCCCCCCCCACCCCCACCCCCACCCTTAAAAAAGAAGTCATGGAAAGAAAACAAGACAGAGGGAAATACCAAATATGTATTGAGATGAAAAAACATCATAGCAAAAAGACAATAAATACGCGCATTTTTTTCAATGGTAAAACGAAATTGAGGTAAATAAAAAAAAGTAAAATAAACAAAGGCAATAACAATATCAAAAAGGAGAGTTCATCCAAGAATTACATACAGATGATGTAAAACTGTCATATTGTACACCAAATCAACAATCAGAATGAAAACAAAAGCGCAGAATTATGATGACAAGAAAATAAATACAAAGGCAAAACAAACACCACAAAAATATGAAGACAACAATTATATAAACCTCATTAACACCCCATATTTGTGCAAGAATAACATCTATGATAATAAAAAACAAACAAATTGAAAGAATATGGAGAAACAGATAAAAAAATCAAGCAGTCAAACAAACAAAAAAACATAAGCAAAATTAAACCAGCTGATGCTTGTAGTCTTGCTATTTGTGTAAAACTCTCCTTCCATTTGGTATGCACTGTCTCTGTCTCTGTTTCTCTCTTTGTCTCTGTCTGTTTGTCTGTCTGTCTGTCTGTCTCTCTCTCTCTCTCTCTCTCTCTCTCTCTCTCTCTCTCTCTCTCTCTCTCTCTCTCTCTCTGTGACAGGGCGGTAATTAGATTACCTCCCATGCGATCACAGACCTGAGGCAGCATGGTGTTTCTAAATTGGGAGCATCTACCAATTGTGAGAGGCTCTGTCCTGTCAGATCACATATCTCTACTTTCTTGTTCTTCACAATTCTTCTTTATCTTTGCATTTCCTCTTTGTATTTTTTTCTAATCCCATCTTATTTAACAAGTTTTAAGGGACTTTAAAACTGGACATGGATATGGTTATTGGTTAGATTTTCAAGAAACAAATAACTAGATATCCCCGCTTTGCGAAATATTTGATTTTAGATTATGCTATCTTGATTACATCACTTTGGGTGATGAGGAAAAAAACGGAATCAAGACATGAAGGACATTAATACAAAAGCAAAAGTTCAGTAATAAAGCAAATGAATAATAAGAGAAAAGAATAGATTTAGGCAAAGCCAAAAACAAAAGCCGAAAAAATGGAAAGAAAAACAGGATTACTGGACAAAGAAATAAGCACTGTAGAACTAAAAACATAAAACAAGAAGGGTGAAATCATGAACACATGAACAAGAAAATTAAAAGGACAGGACAGACAAAACAGAAGTTAAGGAAAGCAAAGAAAGAGAACGTTTGCTCTGTGGAACTTAACCAAGCATAACCACAACAGAAACTGGTTGCTTCGTAAAAAATGAACCAAAACAAAGCAAATGGAGCATCAGAAAGTTAAGAACTAAAATAAATTAGCATGATTATCCTTTTCCCAATAAACAATGCTTTGTATACCGCAAAAGGAACACCAGGACAAGATCACAAAGCAGAGAAAGCAAATGACTATTGTAAAAATAAAACACAAACCACTGCTGAAAAAATTGCAGACGTTTGATTTGATTTCGCTCTTTTCCTGTGTACAGATTTTTCTCTTTTCAATACAATAAAAGAACAACAACACGTGTGTGTGTGTGTGTGTGTGTGTGTGCGTGCATTTCCTTGATGTTACCCTAATTTCCACCATTTTCAACATGTGTTCTTTGGCCGACATAGATGTTGGACACTTATAAACGATTCAATGCTCGTGACATATCAAAATCTGATAGGTTACCTCATGCTTCTCTCTTTCTTCAACACCATTCTGTTGGAGCATGGATCTGTTGATAACAAATAAGTCTGTCACTAACTTTTTTTTTTTTTTTTTTTGGGGGGGTACTTTTTACATGATTGGTGATTTTCATGTTCCATTTCCCACCTGTGAAATGGGTTCGTAACCAGTAAACAGGTTCAGGTAATGCATAATACTGTTTTCAGTACGGTAAAGAAAACCTAATTGAGTTTGTGATTGCCTGAGCCTGCACATGTGTGTGTGTGTGTGTGTGTGTGTGTGTGTGTGTGTGTGTGCGTGTGTGTATGTGTGTGTATGTGTGTGTTCTTGATTAAACCATTAACGCTGGGGGCAAAGTGAGAGGCTGTATGACCAGTGGCTTTTTCACTCATGGAATTCCACTTTATAGCTTAGTCTTTAGTGATCAACTATGACTCTCTGATTAGGAGGCTTGACTTGCACAGTCCTTAATGTGCTGCAGCCCTGGGGGCTAGTTGGCCTTTGGAGAACATCTCCAACGCTGACTGTCCTTATGCCCACTTGGCCGAGAGAGTGGGGATGTAATGTGGGCAAGGCATCTCCACTATAATCAAATTTCTGCCCAATTTCCCAAACATCAGCTGCCTCCTCTGCTGTTTTGGAGGTCATCGTCGACCACGAATGACTAACATACATGTGTGTGTGTGAAAACAAAATTATCCCCATCTTCCTCTTTACTCTGTCCTTCTCATCCATCACATATATATTTATATACATCTCTAACTCCTCCTCTTTTCGGCTTTTCCCCCTTGTTGTTAAGAATGCTGCTATGACCAGTATCCCATCTGCACCAACAAACCTAGAAATAGACACAAAGGTTGGGAAAGGGAAGAAAAGAAACAAGGCAGAAACAAAGAGAAGGAAAAACGAGATGGACACCCTTACAAGACATACTGACAGGCCCCAGTCTTCTGCAGTGGCAGACAGGGAGGGGAAGGACATACCCAAACAACATATTTCTGATGTCACTGTCTGTTCTCAGCCCTTCCCCTTCCACCACTCCCAAACCTTTTTCTTCCACTGACATAAATGTTGGACACTGATCAGTTATTCATTGCTCCTGACTATCTAAAATCTGGTGGCTACCTTGTGCTTATCTCATTCTTCAAATACCGATTTAGTAGAGTGTGGATCTGTTGATAACAGAGAGTCTTGTAATTCATATGTTATGTTCTTTTTTACATGACTGGTGATTTTCCGCGTTTAGTTTCCCACCTCCGCGATGAATTTGTAACCAGTAACAAGGATTGGTTAATGCATAACATTGCTTTTAGTACAGTGAAGAAATTCTACTTGAGATTGTGTTTGTGCCTGCATGCACATGTATAAGTGAGTAAGTGAGTGAGTGCGTGAGTGAGTGTGTGTGTGTGTGGGGGGGGGGGTGTTTATGAAAAAAAAATTGTCTCCACATCTTCACATAGTGCCTATATATATGTCTTCATGTTTGTCATCCTCCACCTTCTGTTGGCTTTTTTCTTTTTCTTTTAAAGAATGCTGCTATGACCGGCACCCCATCTGCACCAAGGAAAAAGCAGAAAAGAAACAAGGCGTAATACAGAGAAACAAAGGAAGAGGAAATTCCTTACAAGGCATTTCTACAAGGTGGGGTTGTTATTTATACTGACACACTGCAATTATTGCCAGGGTGGTGGGCAGGGAGGGGTGTGCGTATGTGCGTGCAGCAGGTGGTGGGTGTAAGATTGACCCAAAGATTTGCTTAATGTTACCTCCTTTTCCAAACACAATCCTCTCCCCTCCCCCTCACGATTCTCAACACTTCTTCTTTGGCTGACATAAATGTTGGACACTGATAACCTATTCATTGCTCCTGACATATCTAAAATCTAGCAGGTTACCTCGTGCTAATCTCTTTCTTCAACATCGTTCTAGTGGAGCATGGATCTGTTGATAATAAAGAGGCCTGTCATTGACCTTTTTTTGTTCTTCTGTGCAAGACTGGTGATTTTCACAATTGGCTAACTCCGAAATGTGTTGGTAACCAGCAAACAGGGTTAGTTCATGCATAATTATTATATCTTTTAGGAGACAGAGCGAGTTATATTCAAATCTGCTGTGTGGTTGTGTGTGTGGGGTGGGAGGTGGTTGAGGGGTTCTATGTGTGTGTCTGTAATATGTGTGGAAGGGGGAGTGGTTGTTAGTGAGTGTCAAAGTCAAAGTCAAGTCAAAGTCAAACTTTTATTTCCAGATGGTACATTGATTAAGCAGTGCAATTGCTAATTTTCATCAAGCCATCTGTTTAAAATTGATAATAATGATAATATATATGCATACATAGAATGACAAAAAACCTAAACGATGAAAAACCACACAAAACAACCAAAAGAAAATTATAATATAAGCATGCATAAACTTGAAAAAAAACTAAACAATATTAACTCATACAAATCAAACAAAGAAACAAAATTCTTGTAAATCGTGTGTGTGTGTGTGTGTGTGTGTGTGTGTGTGTGTGTGTGTGTGTGTGTGTGTGGTGTGTATGTGTGTGTGTGTGTGTGTGTGTGGGGTTTGTGGGGTGTGTGTGTGTGTGTGAGTGTGTGTGAGTGTGCGTGTGTGTGAGTGGTGTGAGAGTGTGTGCACTTGTATCTCACTCTTGCTATATAGTTGACTTTTTATAGTTGGAATTTATATAGTCGGCATTTTTCTTGCTTTTTCTTCTAAAAGTGCTGTTATAACTAATGCCTAATCTGCATCATCTGGTTTTAATTGCACAGCTTTTCTTCTTCCTCTTCCTCTTCTTTGCATTCTTCTTTGCATTCTGCTTTTTCTCTTTTGCATTCTTCTTTTTTTTGGCATTCTTTTTCTTTGCAATATACTTCTTCTTCTTCTTTGCATTCTGCTTCGTCTTCTTCTTTGCATTTTTGTTTTGCAATTTTCTTCTTTGCAATTGTCTTGTTTTCATTCTCCTTCTAATTCTTCTACTTTATCTTCTTCTTCTTCTTCTTCTTCTTTTTCTTCTTCTTCTTCTTCTTCTTCTTCTTCTTCTTCTTCTTCTTCTTCTTCTTCTTCTTCTTCTTCTTCTTTCTCCTTTTTCTTCTTCTTCTTCTTCTCCTCCTCTTTCTTTTTTTCTATAAGGTCCAGTCTTATTTGAAAATGCTGCTGAAATAGATGTGATAATATTTCATCCTGTCAGTGCAGACTTTAAAAGGAACATACCAAGAAATAGCCAAAGATTTTATATTAGATTATTCTACGTTTGAATTTATATGGAATATATTGAAACTTTAAATCACTATTCAACATAATCGAAAACGTCTGGAGCTTAGAAATGAATGGTATTTATAGATTTAAATTAAAATTTGATATTTTCTTCTAAAAACAAATGCAAGTGTAGAAATGTACTTGAGACAAAATATGATGGAGAGTAAACAAAATGGAATGGGGAATATGTGAGAAAGGCAGATTAAAGCAAAACAAAACAGCACGAACGAACGGGTAAAAACAAAACACAATGTATGAAAACAATAATGGAAGAAATAAACCAACATGAATGATAGAGGCTAAGATTGAATGAAAACCAAAAAAATGATTGGAAAGCTTTAAAAAACAGTAGACGTAAACAAGAACGTTAATAGAACACTGAAACAGATACATGGAAAGCATGCTGTGGTAATCTCAATCCAATCCACCTGGGCTGCAAATGCATCACCAAGCTTGAAAAAAACCCACAGAGAAGTTCATAAAAAGACAAATATGAGTAAAAGTATGATTGATTAAGTTTCTTCCTTGCTTTTCATATACCATGTTCTATGGCAAAAAGCAATCACAAAGGCTTGAAAAATGTTAGAAGAAGGAGAAGAAGAAGAAGAAGAAGAAGAAGAAGAAGAAGAAGAAGAAGAAGAAGAAGAAGAAGAAGAAGAAGAAGAAGAAGAAATGGAATGTATATAGCGCTATATCTTGCAAAAATACAAATCAAAGCGCTTTCATTCATCCTACTAATTCACATGCAGCCAGTTGCAATTAGTAGGTGTGTTTTTGTTTTACAAATTCAAATGTATACATACACGCTGCACGCACGCACGCACGCACATACACACCACATCATGCACACACATTGAGGTTGTATACCCCGGCCAGGGGGTTAGGGTCTGGGCTGTTGAGGGTAAAGGATCAAAAATGAATTGAAATGAAGGGGAGAATCTTAGGTTTGAAATAAATGTGTCTTGTGGCTGGATTTAAAAGCGTCATGAGAAGGCTTTTGGCAAAAGGAGAGAGGGAGATCATTCCAGATCACTGGACCAGAAACAGAAAGAGTGATGGCCAATGGTGGACTGGTTGAATCTAGGTATTCTTAAGCACAAGGTATCTGCAGCAGAGCGGAGGGAACGAGAAGGAGTGTACAAGTGAAGACACGCACAGATGTAGGAAGGTGCTGTTTTATGGAGGCATTTGTAACAGAGGGTACATATTTTATAGTTAACTCTATGTGGCACAGGCATTAGTGGAGGAGATCAATGAGAGGAGTATTGTGCTGATTTTTTTTTTTCGTTATGTGGAACTACGCGAGGTAAGAGTTTTGTATATGTTGAAAGGTGTGGATTGATGATGCTGGCAGACCAGCCAGAGGAAAATAGCAATAGTCCAGACGTGAAAGGATGAGAGACATGACTAGTTTGGATGTTGCGTTGGATAGGTGCTTTGGAAGTGCACTGATGCGCCGTAATTGATAGAAGCACGACTGGCAGTTATGGGTGATTGATTTTTGCATGGAGAGTGCGTTGTCTATAACGACCCCTAGATATTTCACAGCAGTAGATAATAATAATAATAATGTATGGAATAGAGGGACAGACGTATTTTATTGAAGCTGTTGTGATGGAAGAGAGTTTGTTTTTGGTCCCTACAAGCATGCCTTTGGTTTTATCAGCATTAGCTGTAACTTGGTTCTGTATCATACAATTTTTAATTATATTGAAAGCAGTAGGTATAGGACATTTATTAATCAAGAGGAGAAGGCAGATTTTAGGAGTATCACTGCTAAGAATTTGAGGTCATCTCGCTTCAATAATGTTGATTGATATGATGACGATTTATGGTGTGTTAAGTAGGAGCAGTGTAGCAAGTGTGTAAAGAAACTGGGGCTGAGAACTGACCCCTGTGGGACTCCACATTCCAGTTTGGAAGGTGTTGATTGTATGTTGTTTACTGCAACTGTGTGGAATTGATCTGTAAGGTAATGAACTGAACCGCGTGAGGGCTGTATTGCCTTTACTAGCATTATGGTAGATTATATAAGCAAACATGTGATTGAGATTGTTTGCACAAGAACAAATGTAACCCTCTGTTATACAATGAGTCGCATTGCACATGAGATTAATTTTAGTCATTAACACGTTACTAACCTGCAAAACAAAATGAAAACATTCAGTGTAGAACGAAATATTGAAACTCAGACGATTATCTGATGATGCGTATTTCCATGATATTTTTTTAAAGACATTATCAAATGGTGCATTGTAGTATGTGTTCAGGAAAGAGTGGTTGGTGTTTACAAACGCGTTTTTAAGCAAAACGAAACACACATACACCTTGATGCTTTTAGTACTAGCAGAAGGAAGCTTTTAGTTTATAATCAATCAGAATTTCATCATAGTACAACTTGCCCCTTGATTGCCAAAAAGTGTCTGCAAGCGAAAGTGGGTCAGGATGCAAGGCGACTCATTTCGTGGTGGAGCGTCACACAATCTTTTGGAGAAATAATCCTTGTTTGATCTTGAGTTTGACAGCGGACAGGGACTATCCAAGATGCAAAATAAAATCAACGATTGATCTTATTTTTAAACAAATGCACGGCCGTTACAAAGTGCATGATGACAAAAAAAACTGGAAGATGACAAGAAAACTGAATGGGTATCTAGTTTTTATAAGTAAACCAAAAGAGATGAAAGCAAAATTAAAAGACAAAGAAAAAACCTAAATGTTGAAGGAAAGGAAGGAGCAAAAAAAAAACGAAGGTGGGAAAAAGAAAAAATGCGAAGAAGAAAAAAATAAACAAGAAAACAAATAGCCAAACAAACATACCTAATGAGAGACATGACGAAAAACAAGAAACAAAAAAAAACAAAGAAAGAAATTATATAAAATCAAATGTCACAGACTGAATGACAAATCACAAGCAAAAGTAAGAACAGAAAAACAAAAGCAAAAGAAGTTACGGAAAACAAACAATTGTAGATGCACTGATAGCTCGTTTCTTTAAGGTACGTTTTAGTACACTAAGCTTACCATGCATCAAAATAAGTAAGGAAATACTATCGAAAAACAGGCAACAAAGCAGAATCACAAAGGGAAAAACCCAAAAAAAAATCATTCAATGGACGCAACAAATATAAGACCATTAGATTTACTCACTGCTCCCTCATAATTATATTATGTACTGACAGCGAAGACGAGTTAAAAACTGAAGAAAAATGAAACGAACAGGAAAAAAAGCGCTGATTATTTTTATAGGGAATGGGATTATAACTGGTTCTTCAATATTATTTTTTGTTTTTCTTCTAATGGAAAAAATTGTATCCTTATTTAAGAACACTTTTATGACATTGCTTTCATAATTCTTGATTTCAGTTTATATTCATATATTTACTTAGTCGTTTATTACTTCACCATTTTATGTTACTTATCTCTGTATTACTTGTTTCATTTTCTTATTTATTAATCATTTGCTTGACATGTAACCTAGAACTTCTATGTTCAGGAAGCTCACTTCCGAACAAGGGCAAGTGCATGTAGTCAAACATTGAAATTGTAAAAGGTAAATTGGGGGACAGGATAGCTCAGATGGTGGAACAGATGAAGAACATCAAGTGCTGTGAAATCAACAAAGCCCGTCACGCCTTCAAACCTTCGGCCAATTTGGAGGTCATCAGACCTCTCATTTCAAAATAAGCTTCGGATTACAAAAACAATGTCCAAATCGGTCCTATTTATGGCTCAGAAACCTGGCGGGTAACAAAACCATACCCATCAAACTCAGTATTTTACCAACAAATGCCTCAGGTACATCCTCCAAGATCAGGTGGCGGAAGTCTATCCAACAAACAACTGTGGGACAGGTCCAGACAAACCCCATTCGAGTCCATCATTAAACAAAAAAAGGGGTCTGGATGGTATTGCTTTTTCGTTATTTTCGGCCAACATCGCAAGCCTGCGTCAAATGTCACAGACAGGCACGCTTGACTGGAATCACAAGGAAGCAGAATAGTTGGTCGACCAAAGAAGAACTTGGCGCAGAAGTGTTGACGAAGAAACGAAGGCAGCCGGAATGAATGACATGGGCGAGCTGAAGAGAATCTCCAAAACCCGATTTCATTGGAGGTTGTGTTGTTGCAGCCCTATGTTCCCCATGGAACAGAGGCTTAGTCAAGTAAGTCAAGATAGCTCAGTGGTCGGGAAGCACTCGTTTCCCCCAGACCAAGTAAGCAGCGTCGAGGTGGTTCCAGTTAGATGGGTGACCGTTTGCGCGCCTTTGGCTTCAGTACAGTCCCCCAGTTCACCCAGCTGTTAATGGGTACCTGCCCTCTTTAGGGTCAGGAAAGGTAAAGCAGCGAGGGAATGGAGATGGGCGCGCTCTCCAATATGCTGGCCCCTAGAGATTGAGGAAGTGAGGTCTTGACGTCTCGCTCCCTGGACGACCTTTATAATTATGGAACACCTTTACTTTTTTGACCTTTTTTTTTAAATGACACACCAAGAAAGGGAAAATGCTAGGGAAAAGTCAGAGAATAAAACAGAAGAAATAGCCATGACAGAAGGGAAGAATCGGAGAAATTAAAAAAATACACATACACACACGCACGCGCGCGCACACACACACACACCACACTCACACAACACACCACTCATATATTGCTATGAATTCACTAACCCTTGCCTGGTTGCAAAAAAATCGGAGGGATGGTATGACAGAAAAGAAGACCATCACCTGCAGTCATGCACAAAATCAAAGACAGCAGTCTTGGTATCTGCACTTCCATACACCACACAAACAAAGGGGGCTGACAGCCAGAACATTCTTCTTCTCATTCGTGTTTTCTTTCTCTTTTCTTTCTTATTGTTGTTGTTGGTGTTGTTTTTGTTGTTATTGTTGTTGTTCTTCCTTTCTTCTTGTTGTTGTTTGTTCTTCTGCTTTGTAATCCTTTTTACAATTTTTCGCAGTTCTTCTTTCTTCTTCTTCTTCTTCTTCTTCGTCTTTGTTTCTTCTTCTTTTTTCTTCTTCTTCTTTCTTCTTCTGCTTCTTCGTTCTTCATTCATCTTCTTCTTCTTCTTCTTCTTCTGCTTTTTCTTCTTCCTCTTCTTCTTCTTCTTCTTTTCTTCTTCTTCTTCTTCTTCTTCTTCTTCTTCTTCTTCTTCTTCTTCTTGTTTTTCTTCTTCTTCTTTTTCTTCTTCTTCTTCTTCTTCTTCATCATCATCTTCTTTCTTCTTTATTTTCTTTTCTTCTTCTTCTTCTTCTTCTTCTTTTTCTTCCTCTTCGTCACTTCTTATTGACAATTCGTTTTTATTCCTTAACCCATATGCTCTGTCAGCATCTGTTATTTATTTGTCATATCATGTTTGCACTTATGTTAAGTGCGTACAAAGTCAGGCCTTTTGAATGCATCTGACTTCAGTGAGAGTGAAGCGTTTTCTTTTTAATTTTCTTGAAGAAAAGGCTGCAGATATGTATACCAGATTACAAATATGGACGATAGATGAAGGTGACAGAAAGACGAGAAACATAGGCAGAAAACTAGAGAAGATAGATCAGAGGGAATAACCTTCTGCAAATATCCAGAAGGGGTGCATTGCTGTTTGTATACTGACAGGGCACTGGCTATTCCCAGAGGGGGAAGCAGAGGCTGCCTCACAGATTTCAGATAAGTCACACACATGGATGGGCTGTCTAGTGTGCACAATGGGGTCGCAGAAAGGGATAATACGTGTTATGACAAGAGGGTGGGAGGGGTTGGTGGAGGAGCGGGATGTTAGGACAAGAACTTCATAACCAAAGATGATGGTATACATGTAGCTAAGCTTTTTATGTGTAGTGTGTGTGAACTTTGGGGTATTTGTCGTTTTTGCACCGCTCTCTGTCTGTCTTCCCCATGTCTCTCTCTGTCTATATTATTCTCTTCCCCTTCCCTGAAATCCTTTAGGTAAACTAGCTGAAAAAGCTTGACCACATTAAAACCATTTTGTCATCTCTCTCTCTCTCCTCTCTCTATCCTCTCTTCTCTCTTCTCTCTCTCTCTCTTTCTCTCTTGCTCCTCTATCTCTCCACTTCTCTTGCTCCCCCTCTCTCGCGCTCTCTCTTATCTATTCTCTCTCTCTCTCTTCTTCTCTCTCTTCTCTCCTCTCTCTTCCTTGTTCGCTCTCTCTTCTGTCTTATGTATCTCTCTCGGTCTGCCTGATAGTCTCTCCCTCTCTGTCTGTGTTTATCTCTGTCGGAACTTCTTTCAAAACATGACTTAAACTTATCTTTTTTGTTGAAATACCCTTCATTCTGCCTTATATATATAACGATATAGAATTAAGGACACTCAGACCTGAATAGAGGCAAATACACAGATCTGTTCGCAAACAAACACAAATCGAGGGCGAGCGAGCCAGCGAGCGAGAGAGGGAGAGAGAGAGAGAGATTAGCAACGAGTTATCCCCCTTCCCTTTTTCTTTTTCTGTTTCCCTGTTGTGCCCCTTTGTGCTGAACTAGTCTGTGGACGCTAATACCACTTTCATTGAGCGTAATGTGAATGTAACCAGTAAGTTTGATTATGCTAACCACCAGCTGATGGTCTACATTTTGAAAGAGAGAGAGAGATGAGATGGAGAGAGGATCGATGAGAGAGAAGGAGGAGGAGAGAGAGAGAGAGTGATGAGAGAGAGATAAGAGAGAGGTGTGTGTGTTTGTGAGGAAAGATAGAGAGTTGTGTGTGTGTTTGTGATGAAAGAGAGAGAGAGACGAAGAGGATATGTGAGAGGAGAGAGAGACAGCAGACAGATAGACAGACAGAGAGACAGACACAGAGACAGAGAGACAGAGAGGAGAGAAAGACTGAGAGAGAGTGTGTGTTGGTGGGAAGGAATGATGAGAGAGTGAGACGAAGTGATAGAGTGACAGAGAGAGAAGAAGACAAAGAGAGATAGTTGTGATTGTGAGGATCGATGAGAGGAGAGCGAGAGAGAGGACGGAAGAGATGAGAGAGAGAGAGAGAGAGCGTAGAGATGAGACGAGGTTGAGAGAGAGAGAGAGATGAGATTGAGACTGATGGAGGAGAGAGAATAGAATTATGAGAGAGAGGAGTTGAGAGAGAGAGAGATGAGAACGAGAGAGAGCGACTCGGGGTATTGTTTGTGTTTCATTGCTGTGGCATATCTGAAATCTTTGAGGCTGCACGCTGCACATCTCTCGCTGCCAGACGTTATGTCTGGAGATTGAACCAGCAGATAACAACGTCCCCTGTCTTCGCTTTTCACTCGATGCCAAGTTTCTTCTTTTGCGTCTCCATTGACAGCCGTGAATTTAGCAGAGAATTATTGTGGGAAGATAGTGATCTGATTTAATGCACTGACAAGCTGCCAACTGTTTATCTGTTTGCATCTTCCACCTTCACCTATCCCATAGTTGTATCATACTATTGGTGCACTGAAGCTTTTGCAAACCAAGCTCCCCTACTCCCGGACTTTCAGTTTTCCGTAGCAAGTCGTTCCACTCAAGGCCAGCCACTCTATGATGCTGTATTTCCAATCGTTTTTCAGTCTGCTCTTCATCTCCCTCCTTGTACTGTTCCCTGTAGGGACAGTCTTTGGCCAGTCCAGATGTTCTGTGACGTGCCCATACGCCTCAGTTTGGTTTTTTTCTCTGAAGTCAGGGAGCTCTATATATGGCCTAACGGCGTGTGTCTCGTTAGTTTGTGATCTCTGTGTGAGATACCAAGAAACTTGCTGAAGCATCTCAGCTCCATTGCCTGTATAAAGGATGAAGGAAAAGGTGGTCCATAACACAAGAAACAAAACAAAAGAAAGATTCTAAAACCTTTTACAGTCATTGAGGGAGAGAATGGGAGTGTGTGTGTGTGTGTGTGAGTGTGTGTGTGTGTTGGGGGGGGGGGGGAGAGGACAAGGGCGTCGTTTCAGGGATAATAACTTATAATACATTATACTCAGAGGACACAGATGAGAGAGTGAGGGAACAAGTAAAGAGAGGATGAGAGAGAGAGAGAGAGATGATTGAGAGTGAGAGAGGGAGAGAGACCGAGAGAGAGAGAGAGAAGAGACGAGAGAGAGTGAAAGATAGAAAGAAAATAAAAAGAAGGAAAGAAACAAAGATACAAAGAAAAGAAAAGAATGAACGACAGAAAGAAGGAGAGAAAGACAGAAAGTGACAAAAAAGAAAGAATTGCACGGATGCAAACAAGCAGGTCATTCTCTCCGTTGAAATAAAGAGCCGAATGAGGTGAAAAAAACGATGGAAAAGTAAGGTAGGGAGAGAAAGAATCAAATAACTTGAGAGAAGAGGAGAGAAGAGAGAGAGAGGGGGGTCGGGGTGGGAGAGGGGGAGAGATAAAGTGTATTTGTTTTATTACATCTGTTTTGCATATGTCAGTACCCAGAATCTTTAGAACTGTCAGGATAATGTGGGTGTATACAGTTACCTTGGTATGTATCCTAACATAAACCATCGCTTCTAGGAGACATTCTTTCTAATAAAAGAAACTTGTTTTGCGTTTTCTTGATTTTGTTTGGATGTTCGTTTTTTTGTGTTTTTTCTTCTTCTTCTTTCTTCTTCTTCTTCTTCTTTTCTTCTTTTCTTCTTCTTTTTTCTCTTCTTTTTTTTTTTTCTTTTTCTTCTTCTTCTTCTTCTCTCTTCTTATTCTTAATCTTCTTCTTCTTCTTCTTCTTCTTCTTTTCTTATCCTCATCTTCTGAATTTTATTGAATTGATCCCAAGGTCAAGTTTCGATTATTTTCGTAAGTTGTTTTTTCCATTCTTTTGTTTTCAATTAGTTTTGGATTTGGCGGGGGGGACACATATGTACAAAAGCCTGATCCGTTACCTATTACAGATTCAATCAATCAACCAAACAATCATTCACTTATTTATTTATTTATTTATTTATACCACTTTAAGTCACGAGATTTCTCTGCGTGAAATTCGGGCTGCTCTCCCCGGGGAGAGCACGTCGCCACAAGAGCAGCGCCACCCTTTTTTTTTTTTTTTTTTTTTTTTTTTTTTTGCTGCAACTGTATTTCTTTCACTTCAGGTGGCTGTTTTTCTAAGAATTTTTGCCAGGGACAACTCTCTTGTTCGCTCGTGAGGTTCTTTTTCCGTGCGCTTGCATAATTTTCTGTAACACACGGGACCTCGGTTTATCGTCTCATCCGAAAGACTAGCGCCCAGACCACCACTCATGGTCTAATGGATGGGGGAAAGTTTCGGGCCCAGACGGGATACGAACCCGGACTTTTCGCTTTCTAGACAGGCGCGTTACCTCTAGACCACCGATCCACTTAACCAATTAATCAATCAATCAATCACCCAATCAATCAATAAATCGCTTTTTCTCGATTTCTTTTTTTTTCGCTTCAAAACTGCTCTACATTTCTTCTTGCATTGTTCTTCTTCAAATGAGTCATCATTTTTTACATGATCATTATTGCTACAGCCACAAAACCCATCATCATTATATAATCCATAATCATCATCAGCAGCATCATCAAGCATTATCCATCATCATAATCATCACCACCACACCACACCACCACCACCCGTCTGATGACCCAACTATTATGCAGCAATTGATAGTATGTGATATAAGAAGCAGAAAAGATGTCATTTTTGAATAGACACGCTGAATTTACAAACAACAAAACAAACCCACAGACGCTAAACCCAGTGGATAGGTCATCACTTTCAATCCACATGGGTCACGAGGTCGTGAACGTCGAATCTCTGCAGGTCCAGTGAATTAAGGGGCTAGTTCGCCTTTTAGAAAAAAATTGACTCTTTTGAATACTATACACGATACATGTTATTGTGTAGATACATTGGTCTCGGTGTAGCCTGACCTTTTTTTTTTTTTTCCCAATAAACTAACACGAGGATTGCCATATCCAGACATTAGTATGTGGGTGGTGCGACTCACAAGGGCTATGGGCTTACTCACAAAAGCTTCGCCTATTTAATTCGACATCTACTGAAAAAAGGGCATGTTTTGATTGTTTGCCGTACTAAACATGCAACGGAGATATTCCCCATGTGAAAATTTCTGTCCCCTGCGTTATTGGGGCTCAAAAGTTATGATTTTGAGTGGTGTTTGTACTTGTTAGGTGGTGTGGCTGTTTGTGATTAAGCCATCACTTTCAGACAAGAAAGAAGAAAATACAAGACTTCTTTAAATCGTATATTTCATAGAAATAGTTTTCACAAAGCCACGAACCTACCAGTTGTTCAGAGAATGTGGCTGGCATGAGCACGTAGCACAGCGGTGGAAGAAGAAGCAGATGAATCAGAATCGCAAAGTGGTGGTATGTCAGCCCTCTCAATAGGAGCAGACATGTTCGGAATCACAGCATTTAGAGGATTTAAGGAGGAAATAAATAAAAATGATGAAGAAGGAAACGATAGATGACTGATTTTTAAGCGGAAAACATATGTACAAATATATATCCCATAAAACACTAATCAGGTTTAAACCTTTAGCTTCAGGAACTTCTTTTGAACCCTAAACATATTAAACCTGCCGTTTATTCTGCCTTTAAAAAAAAAACTTTTGAGAATGGAAAGCACATCATAAATCAAAACCGCAAAAAGGGAAGCCCGTAAATGCAAAGTGCATACAAATATAAACAACAACAACAATGACGACGAAGGAAAAGACGAAACATGTAACACTGTCATAAAAAACGGAATTTACAGGGACGAGTAACTTAAACAATCAAAAAGCACTTATGATTAAGACTACAAAGAAAAGACAGTTGATAAGAAAAAGAAACAAAAAATAGTTGATAAAGGAAAATACGCATAAAAGAGAAAAAATAACAAGGAAAAAAAAGAAAAAAAGCATCCAAATATGGAAAAAATGGAATAAAGTGTGATCTATCTATCTATCTATGTATCTCTCTGCTCTCTCCTCTCATCTCTCTCTCTCTCTTCTCTCTCATCTCTCTCTCTCTCTATTTATATATATATATTATTATATATATATATATTTTATTACTATAGTTTCTATATATAAACAGAAAAGACACAAGCAAAAGTGCACCTAATTACATAGTACGCCTAAAAGCTTAGGTCAAAGAATAATATTGTGAACACAATAAAAAACCTTAAACACTCGCAACAACAAGAGAGAAAATAGGCAAAAAAAAAGCAAAAATTTATTGTGGCTCGGGAATATATGGACATTCTCCTCTGAAGAATCCTGTCCCACTAGTTCTATTTCTTTCATTTTATTGTTTTTGAAAACAAGTGTTTCGATGTGTTTGTGTGTGTGTGTGTGTGTGGGTGTTACTGTGAGTGTGTGTTTGTTGTGCTTGTTTCTGTTTTTTCTGAAAATGGTTTGTGTGTGTGTCGGTGTGGGTGTGAGGGTGTGTGTCTTAATATGATTGTAGCCATTAAGCACAAGCGGATAATTGGAAAAAAAGGTCCCTTGATAATACAAGCAAGAACACACACACATAGAATAAGTAAAAAGCAAATTCGAAAAGAATACAAGGAAAGTCCAAGAAGGGCTAAGTAAAGGGATACAAAAAATGAAAGAGAAAGAAAGACTACAAAAAAAGACTATGCGTAATATGAATGAGAACCATGGAACAAAAATAGGAAAATGGGAAAAAAACAGAAAGGGAAAGAAACTGGATAATAAAAAAGGAAAGAAAGAAAAGGTTAAGAAAAAGAAAGAAAGAAAGATATATGTGGGTTTTCTTTTTTCGAACGATAATGCCTTATAATCAATATCTTTAATGGACAAGTTGATTTAAATCTTTGCCCTCCATAAGGGGACATTTTTCAGACGCTAAATTGTAACTTCACGCTTGGAGTCATTCTAAAATAGGGGCTGGGATTTAAAAAAAAAAAAATCAGTGAAGGGGATGGGTGGGCTGGGCACTGATTTTGTCAGGCGTTAACGGCAGCGCAACGCATCTTCGTCTATGACAGACAACAATAGCATGTCTGTGTGTGTGATTGTATGACAAGAAAGAAGAAGAAGAAGAAGAAGAAGACGATGTCGACGAAAGAGAAGAAGACGAAGAAACATGAAGAAGGAACGACGACAAATCAGAAAAGAAGAAAGAAAGAAGAAGAAGAAGTAGCAAGAAGAATTCGAAGAAGAAGAAGAAGAAGAATTGTTACAAAGAAGAAGACATTGCGAAAGGAAGAAGAGAAGAAGAAAAGAAGGAAGAAGAACAACAACAACAACAACTACAAGAACAAAAACAAGAAACAAGAAGACGAAGAACGATGATGAAGAAGAAGAAGAAGAAGAAGAAGAAAGAAGAAGATGAAGACGAAGAAGAGAAGAACGAGAAGAAGAAGAGAAGAAGAAGAGAACGAAGATGAAATAGGGACGGGAAGAAAAAAGATAGAAAAAGTGGATCATACGAAACCAGTCCAAAAATGCTACAGATAGACAGCGTAATGATAAATAAAAAAAGGGTTAAAACGCTTGAAGAACCAAATGAAAAATAAAGAGACATGCAACCACCCCCCCTCACCCCACCCCCACCATTAAAAAAAGATAGTCATAAAAAGAAAACAAGGACAGAGGGAAATACCAAATATGTATTGAGATGAAAAAAATAATAGCAAAAAAACAATAAAAACGCGCATTTTTTTTCACATGGAAACCGAAATTGAGGTAAGTGATAAAAAGTTTAAATAAGCAAAAGCCAATAACAATACAGAAAAAGAAAGTTCATTCAATATAAATACATAACATGATGGGTCACTGTCATCTTATACACCAAATCAACAATCAGAACGAAAACAAAACTCAGAATTTTGATGACCAAAAAAATGAATCCAAAAGCCAAAACCAAGATGTAAAACACTAAACCACAAATTATGAAGGTTACATTTTAGAAAACCTCATAACACCTCCCGTATTTGTGCCAAAAATAACATCTCTGATAATAAAAAACAAACAAAATCGGAAGAATGATGGGGGAAAATCACCAATCAAGCAGTCAAAACTAAAAAAATCTAACAAATCAAACAGCTGATGCTTGTAGTCTTGCTTTTTGTGTAAATTCTCCTTCCCTTTGTCATGCTCTGTCTGTCTGTCTGTCTGTCTGTCTGTCTTCTCTCTCTCTGTCTCTCCTCTCTCTCCTTCTACTCTCTCTCTTCTACTCTCTCTCTTATCTCTCTCTCTCTCTCTCTCTCTCTCTCTCTCTCTCTCTCTATCTGGTGGACAGGGCGGTAATTAGATTACTCCCATGCGATCACGACCTGAGGCTAGCATCGTGTTTCTAATAATGGCACATCTACCCATAGTGAGGGGCTTGTCCTGTCGAGATCAACATATCTCTACTTTCTTGTTCTTCACTAATTCTGCTCTGTGTCTTTGTATTTCCTCTTTGTATTTTTTTTCTAATCCCATCTTATTAACAAGTTTGCAGGGACTTTAAAAAAACTGGGACATGGATAGGTTATTGGTTAGATATTCAAGGAAAAAAAAATAACTATAGTTATCCCGCTTTGCGAAATATGTGATTTTAGATATTGCTATCTTGTTTACATTCACTTTGGGTGTCTGAGAGAAAAACAAAGGAAAGAAGACATGGAGGACATAAAATACAAACAGCAAAAAAGTTCAGTAATAAAGCAATATGAATAATAAGAGTAAAGAATAGATTTAGGCAAAGCAAAAAAAACAAAAACCGAAAAAATGGAAGAAAGAAAAACAGGATTATGGGACAAAGAAAATACGCACTGTAGAACTAAAATAAATCAAGAACGGGTTGAAATCATGATAACCATGGACAACAAATCAAAGGACAGAAAGACAAAACAGAAGTTCATGGGAAGCAAAGAAAAAGAAAGTTTGCTCTGTGGAACTTAACAGAACCATAACACACAGAACTGCTTGCTTCATAAAAAATGAACCTAAAACAAAGCAAATGGAGCATCAGAAAGTTAAGAAATAAACCAATTGTGCGTGGATGATCCTTTTCCCAATGTAACAATGCTTTGTATACAGCAAAAGGAACACCAGGACAAGATCACAATGCAGAGAAGCTAATGAGCTCTATTGTAATGATATAACACAAACCATCTGAAAAAATTCAGACTTTGATTTGATTTTGCACTTTTTCGTGTACGTTTTTCTTCTTTTCAATAAATAATATGAAACAAACAATCCACGTGTTTTTTTTGTATTCTGTGTGTGTGTGTGTGTGTGTGTTGTGTGGTGTTGTGTTGTGAGCATTTCCTTGTTGTTAACCTAATTTCCACCTTTTTCAATGTGTTCTTTGGACGGCACATAGATGTTGGTACACTGATAAACGATTTCAATGCTAAGTACATATCTAAAATCTGTAGGTTACCTCATGCTTCTCTCTTTCTTCAATCACATTCTGTCGGAGAGCATGGTTACTGTTGATAACAAATATGTCTGTCATAATTTGTTTTTTTTTTGGGGTGGGGGGCGGGTACTTTTTACATGACTGGTGATTTCATGTTCCATTTCCCACCTTGTGAAATGATGTTGGTACCAGGTAAAAGGTTCCGTTATAATGCATAATACTGTTTTCAGTACGGTAAAGAAAACCTAATTGAGTTTGTGATTGGCCTTGAGCCTGCACATGTGTGTGTGTGTGTGGTGTGTTGCTTTGTGTTGTGTGCTATGTGTGTTGTGTGGTTGTGCGTGTTTTTTGTCTTTAGCATTGTGTGTATGTGTGTGTATCTGTGTGTTCTTGATTAAAAACCATTAACGCGCTGGGGGCAAAGTGAGAGCGGCTGTTATGCAGTGGCTTTTCCATCATGAAATTCCACTTTATAGCTTAGTCTATAGTGATCGGACTATTACTCTCGACTAGAGGCTTGACTTGCCACAGTCCTTATTGTGCTGCAGCCGGGGGGCTAGTCAGGCCTTTGGAGAACATCTCCAATGCTGACTGTCCTTATCGCCCACTTGGCGAAGAGAGTGGGGGATGTACTGTGGGCCAAGGCATCTCCCTTATAATCAAATTTCTGCCCAGTTTCCAAAACAACAGCTACCTCCTCTGCTGTTTCGGAAGTCATCATCGAACACGGAGGACACTAACTACATGTGTGTGTGTGTGTGTGAAAACATAAATTATTCCCATATTCCTTTCTTACCCTATCCTTCTCCATCCATCACCCTTTATTATTTCGTTCATCTCTACTCCTCTCTTTTCGGCTTTTCCCCTTGTTGTTAAGAATGCTGCTTATGACTGTTCCCATCTGCACCAAAAACCTAGATAATAGACGCAAAGGTTGGGTAAGGGGAAGAAAAGAAACAAGGCTAGAACAATGAGAGAAGGAAAAGCGAGATGGACAATTCATTACAAGACATACTGAACAGGCCCCCAGTCTTCTGCAGTGGCAGACAGGGTGGGGAAAGACATTCCAAACACATTATTTCTGAGTCACTGTCTGTTCCAGCCCTTCCCCTTCCACCACTCCCAAACCTTTTTCTTCCACTGACATAAATGTTGAAACTGATCAGTTATTCATTGCTCTGACTATCTAAAATCTGGTGGCTACCTTGTGGCTTATTCTCTTTCTTCCCACCAATTTAGTAGAGTGTGGATTCTGTTGTGATAACAAAGTGTCCTGTCATTCCATGTTTTGTTCTTTTTTTCATGACTGGTGGTTTTCCGCGTTCAATTTTCCACCTGGGAAATTACTTTGTAACCAGTAAATAGGATTGGGTGACGCATACCATTGCTTTTAGTACAGTGAAGAAATTCTACTTGAGTTTGTGTTTTTTGCATGCATGCATATGTATGAGTTAGTAAGTGAGTGAGTGCATGAGTGAATGTGTGTGTGTGTGTGTGTGTGTAGGGGGAGGGGGTATTTATATTTAAAAAGTCTTGATATCTTCCTTACCCCCTGTCTTCCTCACATAGTGCTTATACATTTCTACATGTTTCTCACCCTCCACCTTCTGTTGGCTTTTTTCTTTTTCTTTTAAAGAATGCTGCTATGACCGGCACCCCATCTGCACCAAGGAACAAGCAGAAAAGAAGCAAGGCGTAATACAGGGAGAGAAAGCAAGATGGACTTCCTTACAAGGCATTTCTACAAGGTGGGGTTATTATTTATACTGACAGACTGCAATTATTTCCAGGAAGGTGGGCAGGGAGGGGTGTGCGTATGTGCGTGCAGGGGGTGGTGGGTGTAAGATTGACCCAATGATTTGTTTAATGTTACCTCCTTTTCCAAACACAATCCTCTCCCCTCCCCCTCACGAATCTCACTACTTCTTCTTTGGCTGACATAAATGTTGGACACTGATAACCTATTCATTGCTCCTGACATATCTAAAATCTAGCAGGTTACCTCGTGCTAATCTCTTTCTTTAACATCGTTCTAGTGGAGCATGGATCTGTTGATAACAAAGAGGCCTGTCATTGACATTTTTTTGTTCTTCTGTGCAAGACTGGTGATTTTCACAATTGGCTAACTCCGAAATGTGTTGGTAACCAGCAAACAGGATTAGTTCATGCATAATTATTATATTTCTTAGGACACAGAGCGAGTTATATTCAAATCTGCTGTGTGGTTGTGTGTGTGGGGTGGGAGGTGGTTGAGGGTTTCTATGTGTGTGTCTGTATATATGTGTGGAAGGGGGAGTGGTTGTTAGTGAGTGTCAAAGTCAAACTCAAGTCAAACTTTTATTTCCAGATGGTACATTGATTAAGCAGTGCAATGCTATTTTTCATCAAGCCATCTGTTTAAAATTGATAATAATGATAATATATATGCATACATAGAATGACAAAACAACCAAAAGAAAATGATAATATAAGCATGCATAAACTTAAAAAAACTAAACAATATTAACTCATACAAATCAAACAAAGAAACAAAATTCTTGTAAATCGTGTGTGTGTGTGTGTGTGTGTGTGTGTGTGTGTGTGTGTGTGTGTGTGAGTGTGTGTGAGTGTGCGTGTGTGTGGAGTGTGTGTGAGTGTGTGTGCACTTGTATCTCACTCTTGTTATATAGTTGACTTTTTTATAGTTGGAATTTATATAGTCGGCATTTTTCTTGCTTTTTCTTCTAAAAGTGCTGTTATAACTAATGCCTTATCTGCATCATCTGTTTATAATAGCACAGCTTTTCCTCTTCCTCTTCCTCTTCTTTGCATTCTTTATTGCATTCTGCTTTTTTCTCCTTTGCATTCTTCTTTTTTTTGGCATTTTTTTTCTTTGCAATATACTTCTTCTTCTTCTTTGCATTCTACTTCGTCTTCTTCTTTGCATTTTTTGTTTTGAATTTTTCTTCTTTGCATTTGTCTTGTTTTCATTCTCCCTTTTCATTTCTTCTACTTTTATCTTCTTGTTCTTGTTACTGTTCTTGTTCTTGTTCTTGTTCTTGTTTTCTTCTTCTTCTTTTCTTCTTCTTCTTCTTCTTCTTTCTTCTTCTTCTTTTCTTCTTCTTCTTCTTTTTTCTTCTTTTTCGTCTTCTTTCCCTTTTTCTCCTCCCCT
>CM054162.1:2323289-2368289 GCA_028751875.1 Rapana venosa
TTTATTTATAAATTTTTCTTTTTTTTAATTTTTTAAAAGTTTTATTTTGGTTTTTTCCTTAAATTTATAAAGGCCCCCTTTTTTTTTTTTCCCCTTTTTTCATTTTTTTTTCCCCCCCGTTGTTTTTTTAGGAATTTTGGCCCCCAGTTTCTTATTTTGAAATCTTTTCTTTTTTTTTTTTTATGAAAATTTTTTAATTTTTTCTGTTTTTTTACTTTTAGATACAAAATTTAAAGCTTTTAATTTACCTGTAAAAGGTGAATAAAAGGTGCC
This sequence comes from Rapana venosa, assembly GCA_028751875.1. Classification (NCBI taxonomy): domain Eukaryota; kingdom Metazoa; phylum Mollusca; class Gastropoda; order Neogastropoda; family Muricidae; genus Rapana; species Rapana venosa. The sequence goes on from CM054162.1 coordinate 2,323,563, forward strand.
CCATAAAAACAAACAAAACAAAAGAAGAAATCAAAACCCTATTCATTGGGGAGAGAATTCTGAGTGTTTTTTGTGTGTGTGGGGGTTGTGAGTGTGGTTGAGTGTGTGTGTGTGTGTGGGGGGGGGGGGCGTTTCGGGATATACTAAATATTAATACTCGAGACGGGGAGAGAGAGTGAAACAAGAAAGAGAGAGAAAAAGGGGGGAAGAGAGGGGAGAGAGAGTTTTAGGAGGGGCGAAAAATGAGAAGGGGGAAGGAGAAAGAAAAAAGAAAAAAAACTAAAAAGGAAGAAAGAAAAAAAAGATACAAAAAAAAGAAAAAAAAAGAACACAGAAGAAGGGGGGAGAAAAAAAAGGGAAAGTGCAAAAAAAAAAGCATGCCGGATGCAAAAAAAGCAGGCGTGAAAAAAGCCGTATAAAGTGAAAAAAAACGATGGAAAAGTAAGGTATGGAGAAAAAAATTAAATAATTTGAGGGAAGAGAGGAGAGAGAGAGAGGAGAGAGAGAGGGCAAGATGAGAGGGGAAGGAGAGAGGAAGAGAGGGGGGGGGGGGAAAAGGGGGGGTTGAAGTGAAGTGTTTTTGTATTTTTTAAAACGTATTGATTTGTCAGTAACAAAATCTTTGAAACTTCAGGAAATGTGGGGGGTATCTTTTATTGGTATTTTTTAAACAAAATCCAAGTTTAGGAAATTTTTCATAACAGAAATTGTTTTTCGTTTTTTTGATTTTGTTCGTGTTCGTTTTTTTGTGTTTTCTTCTTCTTTTTTTTTCTCCTCCTTCTGAATTTTTTTGAATTGTTTTAAGGTCAAGTTTGATTATTTTCGTAGGTTGTTTTTTCCATTCTTTTTGTTTTGATTAGTTTTGGATTTTTGGGGTGGGGGGGGGGGGGGGACCAAGCAAAAATTGACAATATTACAGAAACACAATAACAACTATCATTCACTTAAAACCAAAAACAATCAATCAATCCTAATCAAAATAATGTTTTCCGATTTCTTTTTTTTTTTGCTTCAAAACTGTGTACATTTTTCTTGCATTGTTCTTTTTCAAATGATATATTTTTTACATGAAATTATTGCTAAACCACAAAACCCTCATCATTAAATCTCACATTATCAGCGAAACATCAGCTTATCCCCCATCATCTCTCATCACCCCCACCACCCCCCTCATGACCTATTATGCAGAAAATTGAAAGTTGTGAAAAAAGCAGCAGAAAAAAAGATGCATTTATGAAATAGCCCGTGAATTAAAAAACACAAAACAAACCCACAGCGCTATAACCCAGTGGATAGGTACTTTCATTTTTTAAATTTCCTGGGTCCAGGAAAGGTCGTAAAGTCGAATTCAGCGCGTCCAGTAAATTTAAAAGGGGCTAGTTCCCCTTTAAAAAAAAATTTCCTTTTTGAATACTTTACCGTACATTTTTATTTTGTAGATAAATTTTGTCTCGGTGAAAGGTTTTGACTTTTTTTTTCCCAAACTACAAAAGAATTGCTATCCAGACATTAGTATGGGGTGGGTTTTGCGACTCAAACTATGGGTTTACTCACAATAAGCTCTCCTCTTTCACTCGACATCTACGAAAAAAGGGCATGTTTTTGGATTGTTTCCCGTACTAAGACTGAAGGGGAGTTATTTCCCCGTTTTTGGAAAAATTACTTTCCCCTGGTATTGGGTCAAAAAGTTTGATTTTGGTGATGTTTGTACTTGTTAGGGGTTTTTTGGCTGTTTTTGTGATAACCCCTTTCACTTCAGACAAGAAAAAAAAGACATACTTATTTTTTTAAACGCATTTTTTTAGATTGATTCCAAAGCCACGAAAAACCCACCAGTTGTTAAAAGTGTGGCGAGCATAAAAACGGGAAGACGCGGTTTAAAAAAGAAGCAGATGAATCAGAACGGAAAAAAAATGGTGTCACTGTCCCCCTCTCAATAGGAGCAGACACTGTTCGGAAATTCAAGCATTCTAGAGGTTTTAAGGGGAACAAAATAAAATGATGAAAAAGAGAACGATAGGGGGCCTTTAATTTTAAAGCAAAAAACATTTGTAAAAATTATAATATCCCATAAACACTAAAACGGGGTTACACCTTAAGTTTGAAAAACCTTCTTTTGAACATAACAATAAATGCCGGTTCTTCTCCCTTTAAAAAAAACCCCAACACATTTGAGAAGGGGAAAAGACTTTATAAATCAAACCGAAAAAAGGAAAAACCCATAAATGCAGGTGATCAAAAAAAAACAACAAAAACAAAAAACAAAAAACAACAAAAAAGGAGAAAGGGGAATATTAACACTGTTCCCCAAAAAACAGAACAAAACGGACAATAACTTAAATAAAGCAAAAAAAAATTTTGACGTTAGATAAAAAAAAGAAATTTTTTAAGAGAAAGAAAAAAAAATAAATTGATAGGGAAAACCGCATAAAAAAAAAAAAAGAAAATACAAGGAAAAAAAAAAAAAAAGCACCCAAAATATATAAAAGAAAAAAGGTTTGTATCTTTTATCTTTTATACATATCCTTTCTATTTTCCCACTCTCTCTCTTCTCTATCTCTCTCCCCTCCCCTTCTCTTTTCCTCTCTCTTCTTTTTCTCTTTATATATAATATATTTTAAATATATTTTATTATATATATATAAAATAAAACCCCAAACAAGAAAAAAAGGACAAAAAGCAAAAGTGCACACTAATGACATAGTACCCCCAAAAAAGTTTAGGTCAAAGTTTAATTATTGGGGAATTTAAAAAAAAAAAACACAAAAAACAAGAGAAACTAGCAAAAAAAGCAAATTATGTGGTAAAAAATTTACTGGCAATTTTTCTCTAAAAAAAATCAAGCCCCATTTTTCCCTTTTTCTTTTTTTAAATATTTTTTTAAAAAAAAAAGTGTTTCGATGTGTGAAGGTTTTATGTGGGTGTTTCTTTTTTTTGAAAAACGTTTGTGGGGTTTGTGCCCTTAATTTGTTGAAAAGCTATTAAGCAAAAGCGGGGAAAATTGGGGAAAAAAAAGGTCACTTGATTTTTCAAGCAACCACAAACATTAGAATAAAAAAAAAGCAAAAAAACTAAAAAAAAACAAGGAAAGTCAAAAAGTCATAAAGAAAGGGAGGGAAAAAAAAAAAAACAAAAAGAAAAAAATAAAAAAAAAATTACATAAAACGACCATGGTAAAATGAAAGGGAAAACAGGGAACAAAAAAGGAAAAGGAAAAAACAGAAACAAAGGAAAAAATTAAAAAAAAATAAAAAAAAAGGGGAAAAGGCAAAAGGGAAAGAAAGAAATATAATTTTTTGGGTTTTGTTTTTTTTTTAAACAAAATCCCCTTTTTTACAATTACCTTTAAAGACAGTACCCTGGTTTAAATTTATCCCCCCAAAGGGGACTTTTTCAGAGGGCAAAATTTGTAACTTACGCTTTGAATTTCTTTAAAAAAAACGGCTGGGTTTTTAAAAAAAAAAAAGCAAAAAAAAAAAATTTTCGTGAATTTGGTTGGGATGGGGCGGGGCCTGATTTGTCGGGCGCTTAACGGACCCGAAAACGTTTTCTTCGCTCTTGTTAGCAAAAAATAGCGTGTTGATGTTTAAATGAAAAAGGGGAAAAAGGACGATAAAGAAAAAGAAAAAAGGGGGAAAGGGGGGAAAGAAGAGAAAAAAAAGTGGGCAAAACCAAAAACCCAGACAAAAATGTACAGGGGACAGCGTAAAGAGAAAAAAAAAAAGGGTAAAACGCAAAAAAACCCAAAAATAAAATTTTTAAAAAAAGACATCAAAACCCCCCCCCTCCACCCCACCCCCCCCCTTTAAAAAGGAAGTAGGGAAAGAAAAAAAGGACAGGGGGAAATACCAAAATATGTATTGGATAAAAAAACATCATAGCAAAAAAAACAATAAATACGCGATTTTTTTCAATGGTAAAACGAAATTGAGGAAAAATGAAAAAAGTAAAATAAAAAAAAGGCAATAACAAAAATCAAAAGGGATTTTACCCAAAATTACTTCCCGATGATGAAAAACTGTTTATTGAAACCAAATCAACAATCAGAATGAAAACAAAATCCCCCAGAATTATAAAGAAAAGGGAAAATAAATACAAATGAAAAAAGGGAAAACCACAAAAATATGAAGACAACCCCTCATTAACACCCCTATTTGTGCAAAAAATAACATCTTGAAAATTAAAAAAAAAACAAATTGAAAGAATAGGGGAAAAAACAGAAAAAAAAAATCAAGCAGTCAAACAAAAAAAAAAAAATAAGAAAAATTTAAAACCAGCTGTTTGTTTGTAGTCTTGTATTTGTGTAAAATTTCCCCTTTCCCCTTTGGGTATGAAACTGTCTCTGTCTCTTTTTCTCTTTTTGGGACTCGGGTCATTCGTTGTCTGTCTTTTCTGTCTGTCTTTTCTGTTTCTCTCTCTTCTCTCCCCTTCTCTCTTCCCCTTCTTCTCTCTCTCTCTCTCTGTGACAGGGGGGTAATTAGTTTACCCCCCCTGCGATCACACCTTTGGGCAGCCATGGTGTTTCTAAATTGGGAGCATCTACCATATGGAGGGGGCTCTGTCCTGTCAGTTTAACATTTTCTCTACTTTTTTGTTTCCCCAATTTTTTTTATCTTTGCTTTTTTCCTCTTTGTATTTTTTTTTAAATTTCATCTTTTTTAAATTTTTGGGTTTAAAGGGACTTTAAAATTGACATGGATATGGTTTTTGGTTTAGATTTTCAAGAAAAAAATAACTAGATATCCCGCCGCTTTGAAAAATTTTTGATTTTAGTTTTTTGCAAATTCTTGTTTTAATCCCCCTTTGGGTGTTGAGGAAAAAAAGGGAAGCAAGACATGGGGGGACTTTAAAATAAAAAAGCAAAAGTTCAGAAAACAAAGCAACATAAATTAATAAGGGGAAAAGGGGAAATAGATTTAGGAAAACCCAAAAAAAAAATCGGAAAAAGGGAAAAGGGAAAGAAAAAAGGGTTTGGGCGGGAAACAAAAAAATATAAGCATGTAGAACTAAAAACAAAAAACAAGAAGGGGGGAAATCATGAACCCCTTGGACAAAAAAATTTCAAAGGACGGGAAAAAGGGAAAAAACAGAATTTAAAGGAAAGAAAAGGAAAAAAAACGTTTGCTTTTGTGGAATTTAAACCAAGCAAAACCACAACAAAAAACTGTTTCTTCGAAAAAAAATGAAAAAAAAACAAACCCAAATGGGCTTCAAAAATTTAAAAATTTTAAAACCCAAGTAGCTGAGGACCCTTTTTTTCCCAATAAAAAATGCTTTGTATACAGAAAAAGGGAACACCGGACAAGCACAAACCCAGAGAAAGCAAATGATATTGAAAAAAATAAAACACAAACCACTGCTAAAAAAAATGCAGACTTTGTTTTGTTTCATTTTTTTCCTGGGGACAGTTTTTTTTCTCTTTTTTTCAATAAAAATGAAAGAAAAACCCAAAAAGTGTGTGTGTGTGTGTGGGTGTGTGAATGTGTGTGTGTTTTGTGTGTGTGTTTTTTGTGTGTGTTTTTCCCTTGACTTTTACCCTAATTTAAACCATTTCAAAATGTTTTTCTTTGGCCGAAATAGATTTTGGGGCCCCATGATAAACGATTAAAATGCTCGTGACATATCTAAAAATTGACGGGGTTACCTTGTGTTCTCTCTTTCTTCAACCCCCATTCTGTTGGGAATGGATCTTTTGTTAACAAATAATTTCTGTCATGATTTTTTTTTTTTTTTGGGGGGGGGTATTTTTTTATTTAAACTGGTGATTTTCATGTTCCATTTCCCCCCTGTAAAAAGGGGTTCGTAAGAAATTTAAAAAGGTTAAAGGTAATGCTTTAATACTGTTTTCATTACGGTAAAAAAAACCTTTAATTGAGTTTGTGATTGCCTGAGCCTGAACATGTGTGGGGTGTGTGAGTGTTTTGTGTGTGTGTTTTGTGGGGTGTGTGCGTGCGTGTGTGTTTGTGTGTGTATGTGTCGGGTTTTCTTGTTTTCCCCCTTTAAACGTGGGGGCAAAGTGAGAGGTTTTATGACCAGGGGTTTTTCCCACTAGGGAAATTCCCCACTTTTGCTTAGTCTTTAGTGATCGACTAGACTCCCCGACTAGGAGGTTTGACTTGCACAGGTTAAAATGGGGCTGCGCCGGGGGGGTATTTGGGCCCTTTTGGGGAGAACTTCCCCAAATTGCGGAGGGCCTTATGCCCATTGGCCGAGAGGGGGGGATGTACTGTGGGAAAAGGCATTCCACTATAATAAAATTTCTCCCCCAGTTTCCAAAACAACTGCTGCCCCCTTGCTGTTTCGGAAGTCTCATCGAACACAAAGGGGACTAACATAATGTGTGGTGGTGGGGAAAAAAAAAATTTTTCCCCTTTTTCCCTTTTTTTACCCCCCTTTTTTTCCCCTTCACCTTTATTTTTCCCTTACTTTCTCAAAATTTCTCCTCTTTTTTTTCGGTTTTCCCCCCTTGTTTTTAAAAGAATGCTGCTATGACCGGGATCCCTCTGTCCCAAAAAAAACCTGGGAAATAGACAAAAAGGGTTTGGGGAAAAGGGAAAAAAAGGACACAAGGGAAAAAAAGGGGGAAGGAAAAACGAGATGGACCCCCCTTAAAAAATTAATGACAGGCCCCGTTTTTGCAGTGGCAAGACAGGGGGGGAAGGACTTCCCCAAAAAACTTTTTTTCTGTTGTCACTTTTGGTTCCGCCCTTCCCCTTCACCCACCCCCAAAACCCTGTTTCTCCCACTGACATACTTTTTTGGGACACGGGATCAGTTTTTTCATTGTTTCGGGACTATCTAAAATCTGGGTGGTCCCTTTTTGAAACTTATCTCGTTCTTCCCCATTTTTTAGTAGAGTGTGGATCGGTTGAAACGGGAAAAGTCTTGTAATTCATATTTTTTGTTCTTTTTTACATGATGGTGATTTTCCGGGTTTTATTTTTCCCAAACCCCCCGCGATGAATTTGAAACCAGTAAAAGGATTGGTTAATGCTTACCATTGCTTTTGTCCCGTGAAAAAATTTCCCTTATTGAGATTGTTTTTTGTGCCTGCATGCTTTTTGTATAATTGAGTGCGTGTGTGAGTGCTGGGGGTGAGGTGTGTGTGTGTGGGGGGGGGGGTTGTTTATAAAAAAAAATTTTGTCCCCAAATTTTTCAATAGTGCCTATATATTTGTTTTCATGTTTGTCATTCCCCCCTTCTTTTGGCCTTTTTTTTTTTTCTTTTTTGAATGCTGCAAATGACCGGCCCCCCATCGCCCCAAAGGGGAAAAAGCAAAAAAAGAAAAAAGGGCTTTAATACAGAGAAAACAAAGCAAGGGGAAATTCCTTACAAGGCTTTTTAAAAGGTGGGGTTGTTTTTTTTGAAACTTGAAATTATTGCCGGGTGGGGGGCGGGGGGGTTTGTGCGTATGTGCTTTGCAGCGGTGGTGGGTGTAAGATTGCCCCCAAAAGATTTTTTTAAATTGTTACCCCCTTTTTCCCAATACAAAACCCTCTCCCCCCCCCTCACGATTTTTTAAACACTTTTTTTTGGCTAAACATAAATGTTGGACACTGAAAACCCTTTCATTGCCCCTGACATATCAAAAATCTAGCAGGTTCCCTGTCCCTTTCTTTTTTTCAACACGTTCTAGTGGAGCATGGATCTGTTGATAACAAAGGGCCTGTCATTGGAAAATGTTTTTGTTCTTTTGTGCAAGGGCTGGTGATTTTACAAATTTGGGTAACTCGAAAAAGTGTTTGGGAAAAGGAAACAGGATTAGGGTTTATGCATAATTATTATATTTCTTAGGACACAGAGCCCAGGTTTTTATTTAAATCTGCTGTGGGTTTTTGTGTGGGGGGTGGGAGGGGGGTTGGGGGTTTATGTGTGTGTCTGTTTTTTATGTGTGGAAGGGGGAGTTTGGGTGTTAGTTTAGTGTCAAAAATCAAAATCAAGTCAAAGTCAAACTTTTATTTTTTGAGGTACATTGTTTTAAACAGTTTCAATTTCTATTTTTCATCAAGCCCTCTTTTCTAAAATTTATAATAATGTTTAAAATTATGCATACATGAATGACAAAAAAACCCAAAAAATTTACAAAATACACAAATCAAATAAAAGAAAATGATAATATAAGATGCATAAATTTTTTAAAAAAAGAAAAATTTTCAAAAACCCCTAGAAATCAAACAAAAAAAACAAAATTTTGTAATTTGTGTGTGTGTTGGTGTGTTTTTGTGTGTGTGTGTGTGGGTGTGTGTGTGTGTTGGGGTGTGTGGTGTGTTGGTGTGGTGTGTGTGTGTGAGTAAGAGTGTGTGTGTGTGTGGTGTGTGTGTGTGGGGTTTGACTTTTTTCTCACTTTGTTATATAGTTTTACTTTTTAAAGTTAGCATTTATATAGGTGGGGATTTTTCTTTTTTTTTTTTTTTTCTAAAAGTGGGTGTTGACTAATGCCTAATCTGCATCATCTGTTTTTTAAAAAGCCAGCTTTTCTTCTTCCTTTCCTCTTCTTTGCATTCTTTTTTGCATTCTTCTTTTTCTCCTTTGCTTCTTTTATTTTTCTTTGCAATTTCTTCTTTGCAAAAAAATTTCTTCTTTTCTTCTTTCATTTTTTTCTTCCCTTTTGCTTTGCAATTTTTGGTTTTTCAAATTTTTTTTCTTTGCATTTGTCTTGCTTTTTATTCTCTTTTTTTCTTTTTTTTTTTCTTCTTCCCTTTTTTCGTCTTTTCTTTTTTCTTCTTTTTTTTACTTTTTCTTTTTTATAAGGTCCAGTCTTATTTTAAAATGCGCTGAAATAGATGTATAAAATTTCTTTCCCGCAGTGCAGACTTTAAAGGAACATGCCAAAAAATTCCAAAGATTTTATATTAAAATTATTTTACGTTTGAATTTATATGGAATTAAATTTAAACTTTTAAAAACACTATTACAAATAATCGAAAAAGTTGGAGCTTTAAAAAAAAATTTGGGATTTATAGATTTAAAAATTTAAAATTTTTAAAATTTTCTCTAAAAACCAAAAGCAAGTGTGGAAATTTACTTAAGGGCAAAAGTGGTGGAGAGTGAACAAAAAAGAAATGGGGAAAAATGTGAGAAAAAACGGGTTAAAAACAAAAAAAAAAACAAAACAAACGAACGGGTTAAAAACGAACACAAGTATGAAAAAAATAATGGGAAAAAACTAAACCAAAAGGGTGAATGTCAAAATGAACGATAGAGGCTAAAATTTAATGAAAACCCAAAAAAAGATTTGGGAAAACTTTAAAAGAACAGTAGCATAAAAAAGGGAAAGTTTAAAAGAACACTGAAACAGATACATGGAAAGCATGCTGTAGTAATCTCCCAAACCAATCCACCTGGGATGCAAATGCATTTACAAAACTTGAAAAAAAACCCCAAAAAAAAGGGTTTCAAAAAAAAACCAATCTAAAACATATAAAAGGGGTAAAAGTATGATTGATTGTTTTTTCCCTTTCTTTTTATATATTTATGTTATATGGCGAAAGCAATCCCAAAGGCTTGGAAAGTGTTAGAAGAAGAAGAAGAAGGGAAAAAGAAGAAGAAGAGAAGAAGAAAAAGAAGAAAGAAAAAAGAAAGGAAAAGAAAAAGAAGAAGAAGGAAATGGGAAAGTAATTTTAGCGTATATCTTGCAAAAAAAACAAATTTAAAACGCCTTTAAATTTATCCTCTAAATTTAGATGCAGCCAGTTAAAAATTAAAAGGGTTTGTTTTTTTACAAATTTTTAAAAGTTAATTTGACGCTGCACGCACGCACGCCCGCACGCACGCACAAACACACACACTCACGCCACATAAATAAAGGGTTTTATACCCCCGGGGCCCGGGGGTTGGGTCTGGGTGTGGGGGGGTAAAAACAAAAAAAAAATGGGGAAAATTTAGGGGGGAATCCCTTGCTTTGAAATAAATGTGTCTTGTGGGCCCGGGTTTAAAAGCCCTCATAAGAAGGGTTTTGGGGAAAGGGAGAGAGGGGAGGGGCATTCCAGTTTATTTGGGCCCGAAACAGACAAAGAGTGACGACCCAAAGGTGGAAATGGTTTAAATTTGGTTTTCTTTTTGCAAAAAGGTACTGCAGCCGGGGCGGAGGGGAAAGAGAAGGAGGGGCACAGAAATTTTGGGGGCCCGATTTTTGCGTGGAAGGGGGTTTTGAAAGCTTAAAAGCCCCCAGATATTTCACAGCAGTAGATAGAGGGCAGACGTTTTTCGCCGAAAATTTTTTTGAAGCTGGGGTGGTGGAAAAGGGTTTGGGTTTTTTGGGCCCTACAAGCATGGCTTCGGTTTTTTCAGCATTTAGCTTTAAAATTTTTTCTGTATAATTTCCAAATTTTTTTTTATATTGAAGGCCCGGGGGAGGACATATTAAAACAAGAGAGAAAAAAGATTTTCAGGAGTTCACTGCTAAGATTTTGAGAGATCTTTTCATAAAAAAGATGGGGCGGTCCCGATGACGATTTTTTGTGTTTTAAAGAGATGAAAGGGAGAGAGTGAAAAAAACCGGGGGAGAAATGATCCCCGTGGGGGCGATTTAGGATGTGTTTTTAAAAAGGAGCAAATGTTTGAGAGTTTAAAGGGAAAAGGGCCCGGGAAATGATCCCCGTGGGGGCTCCACATTCCAGTTTGGAAGGTGTTTTTTGTTTTCTTGTTTTTCTGCAAATGTGTGGAATTGGGTCTGTAAGGGATGAAAAGAACTAGGGGGGGCTGTGCCTTTACAGGATTAAGGTAGATTATTTTAAACAAACATGTGAATTTAGATTGGGATGCCCAAGAACAAAAGTAACCTCCTATTATATAAAAATTGCATTTTCACAGGAGTTTAATTTTAAACCATTAACGCTTTTACTAATATTTCAAAGCAAATGAAAACATTCAGTTTTAAAAATGAAATTTGAAATCAGGGCGATTGTGAAAAAAAATTTAAACTCGACGATTGTTTAAATATTGAAACTCAGACGGTTGTGTAATATTTTAAACTCAGACGATTTTTTGATATGCATTATTTCCCGGAATATAAAAAAAGAGTTATCAAAGGTTACATTGTAATATGTATTCAGGATGGGGTGGTTCGGGGGTTTTTTAAAAACCCCTTTTTAAAGCAAAAAGTTTAAAAACATACACCCCGATGTTCAGTACTTTGTTGAAGAAAGATTAAAGCTTTTTAATCAATCAAATCTCAACACTGCAAATTTGACCCCTTATTTCGAAAATGTCTGTAAGCAGGGAAAATGGGGGCAGGTTTCAAGGCGAATTTATTTTGTGGGTTTGGGGGTTTACACAATCTCTTTTGGGGAAATAATCCTACTCTTAAGATGCAAAGTAAAACTCAGCAATTTATCTTATTTTAAAACAAAATGCCTTTGGTTACAAAAAGGGGATGAGCCTTTCCCCCCCCCCCCCCCCTCCCCCCCCCTTTCCCAAAAAAGGAGATGACAGGAAAAAAGAAAAAGGAAACTTTTTGGGTTTTTGTAAACAAAAAGGGGAATTTTAAAAAATACATTAAAAAAACGAAGGGGAAAAACCCCAAAGGATTGAGGAAAAGAAGACAGGAAAAAACTAAAGATGGGAAAAGAAAAAAGGGAAAGGAAAAAAATAATAAGCAAAACAAATAAACCCCAAAAAAAAACGCGAAATTCAGACCATGACGAAAAAAAGGGAAAAAAACAAAAAAACCAAGAAAAAAATTTTTTAAAAAATCAAATGCACAGAAAAGAATGGCAAAACACACAACGCAAAGTAAGAGACAGAAAAAACGAAGCAAAAAAGTTACGGAAAAAAACAATGAGATGCATTGATATAAGCACGTTTTTAAGGTACGTTATGACTAAGCATATAATGCCACAATAAAAAAAATAACGAAAACAGCAACAACAGTCAAAAGGAAAACCAAACAAAAAATCTCAAAAACGCAACAAATAAAGACATATTAGATTTACTCTCTGCCCCCTCATAATATTATGTCAGACAGCAGAAGACAGTGCAAAAAAAAAAACTGAAAGAAAAATGAAATGAACAGAAAAAAACGCTGATTATTTTGATAGAAATGGGATTATAACCTGTTCTTTAATATTACTTTTGTTTTTCTCTAATGGAAAAAAATGTATCCTTATTTAAGAACACTTTTATGACATTGCATTTTATAATTCTTGATTCAGTTATATATTCATATATTTACTTAGTCATTTATTCCTTCACCATATTATGTTACCTTATCTCTGTATTACTTTGTTTCATTTTCTTATTGATTAATCATTTGCTGACATGTAACTAGAACTACTATGTTCAAGGAGCTCACTTACGAACAAGGGCAAGTGCATGTAGTCTAAACACTGAAAATGTAAAAGGTAAATTGGGGGACGGGATAGCTCAGATGGGGGAACAGATGAAGACATCAAGTACTGAATCAACAAAGCCCGTCACGCCTTCAACACCTTTCGGCCAATTTGGAGGTCAGCAGACCTCTCATTTCAAAATAAGCTTCGGATCTACAACACCAATGTCAAATCGGTCCTACTTTATGGCTCAGAAACCTGGCGGGTAACAAAAACCAACACCCACAAACTCCAGTCTTTTACCAACAAATGCCTCAGGAACATCCTCAAGATCAGGTGGCCGGAAGTCATATCCAACAAACAACTGTGGGACAGGACCAGACAAACCCCAATCGAGTCCATCATTAAACAAAAAAAGTGGGGATGGATCGGCCATACACTCCGCAAGCCTGCGTCAAATGTCACCAGACAGGCCCTTGACTGGAATCCACAAGGGAAGCGGAAAGTTGGTCGACCAAAGCAGACCTGGCGCAGAAGTGTTGAAGAAACGAAGGCAGCCGGAATGACATGGGCCGAGCTGAAAAGAATCTCCCAAAACCGAGTTCATTGGAGGGGTGTTGTTGCAGCCCTATGTTCCCCAAGGAACCAAGAGGCATAAGTCAAGTAAGTCAAGATAGCTCAGTGGTCGGAGCACTCGCTTTCCCCCAGCCAAGTTAAGCATCGTCGAGCGTGGTTACCAGTTGGATGGGTGACCGTGTGCGCGCCTTGGCTTCAGTACAGTCCCCCCAGTTCACCCAGCTGTAAATGGGTACCTGCCCTCTTTAGGGTCAGAGAAGGTAAAGCAGCGAGGGAATGGAGATGGGCGCCGCCCTCAGTATGCTGGCCCTAGAGAAGTGAGGTCTCTGACGTCTCGCTCCCCTACGACCTTATAGGTTATGGAACACCTTTACCTTTTTTTACCTTTTTTTTAAAATGACACACAAGAAAGGGAAAATGCTGGGAACAAGTCAGAGAATAAACAGAAGAAATAGCCAGACAGAAGGGAAAGAAGAGAAACAATAAAATACACATACACACACGCACGCGCGCGCACACACACACACACACACACACACACACCACACCACACAAACACACACACACACACACACACCCATATAATGCTATGCATTCACTAACCCTTGCCTGGTTCCAAAAAATCGGAGGGATGGGTATGACAGAAAAGAAGACCATCACCAGTCATGCAAGAATCAATGACAGCAGTCTGTGTTATCTGCACTTCCATACACCAGAGGAACAATGGGGCTGCAGAACATTCTTCTTCTCCTTCGTGTTCTTCTTTCTCTTTTTCTTCCTATTGTTGTTGTTGGTGTTGTTTTTGTTGTTATTGCTGTTGTTCTTCCTCTTCTTCTTCTTCTTGTTCTTCTTCTTTGTAATTCTTTATCACAATTTTTCGCAATTCTTCTTTTTCTTCTTCTTTTCTTCTTCTTCTTCTTCTTTTTCTTCTTCTTCTTCTTCTTCTTCTTCTTCTTCCTCTCTTCTTCTTCTTCTTCTTCTTCTTCTTCTTCTTCTTCTTCTTCTTCTACTTCTTCTTCTTCTTCCTCTCGTCACTTCTTCTTGACAATTCGTCTTCTTCTTCCTTAACCAAAGCTCAGACAGCAACTGTTAATTATCTGTCATATCATGCCTTGCACTATTGTTAAGTGCCGTACAAAGTCAAGCCTTAAAAAGCATCTGACTTCAGCTTGAGAGAGAAGCGTTATCTTTTAACTCTTTCTTGACAAAAGGCTGCAGAATGAACCAAGAATACAAAAAATGGAGAAGAAGCGGTGTGACAGGAAGACAAAAACAAGGCAGAAACAAAGAGAGAGATAGAAAAGAGGGAATACCTACTGCAAATATCCAGAAGGCGGAGATGCTGTTTATACTGACAGGGCCCTGGCATTCCCAGGGGAGCAGAGGCAGCCTCACAGATTTCAGATATGTCACACACAATGGAGGGCTGTCAGTGTGCACAATGTGGTCAGCAGAAAGGAACGTGTTATGACAAGAAGTGGGAGGGTGGGGAGGGAGGGGTAGGACAAGAAACTTCAAACAGAAGATGTATACATGCTAGCTAAGCTTTTTATGTGTAGTGTGTGTGTTTGTGTGTGTGTGAACTTTGGGGTATTTGTCGATTTGCACCCCTCTCTGTCTCTGTCTCCCCATGTCTCTCTCTCTGTCTCTATCTCTCTTCCCCTCCCCTGAAATTCTTTATGTAAACTAGCTGAAAAGCTTGACACATTAAACCATTTGTCATCTCTCTCTCTCTCTCTCTTCTCTCTCTCTCTCTCTCTTCTCTCTCTCTCTCTCTCTCTCTCTCTCTTCTCCTCTCTCTCTCTCTCTCTCTCTCTCCCTCTCTCTCTATCTTTCTCTCTCCTCTCTATCTTTCTCTCTCTCTCTCTCTCTCTCTCTCTCTCTCTCTCTCTCTCTCTCTCTGTCGCTTCTCTCTCTCTGTCTATGTATCTCTCTCGGTCTGCCTGATAGTCTCTCCCTCTCTGTCTGTGCTTATCTCTGTCGGAACTTCTTTCAAAACATGACTTAAACTTATCTTTTTTGTTGAAATACCCTTCATTCTGCCTTATATATAACGATATAGAATTAAGGACACTCAGACCTGAACAGAGGCAAATACACAGATCTGTTCGCAAACAAACACAAATCGTCAATGACAATGACAAATTCTTTTATTTCGAGGATAATGAATAAGCACTCATGTGCTTTTTTACATCCACTCCCCACCCGTAGGGATACATCTTAATAATAACCCAACACTTATGCAGTCGAAGGCAAGCGAGCGAGGGAGAAGGTGAGGGAGGGAGAGAGAGAGAGAGAGAGAGGAGAGAGAGAAGAGAGAGGGAGAGAGAAGGGAGAGAGAGATGAGAGAGGAGAGAGAGAGAGAGAGATTACCAACGAGTTATCCCCTTCCCTTTTTTTCTGTTTCCCTGTTGTGTCCCTTTGTGCTGGACTAGTCTGTGGACGCTAATACCACTTTCATTGAGCGTAATGTGAATGTTATCAGTAAGTTTGATTATACTAACCACCAGCTATCTGATGGTCCACAGTTTGAGAGAGAGAGAGAGTGAGAGAGAGAGAGAAAAGAGAGGGTGTGTGTGTTTGTGTGGAAGAGAGAGTGTGTTGTGTGTTGTGTGTGTGTGTGTTTTGTGATGAAAGATGAGAGAGACGACAGACAGAGAGACAGAAAGAGAGACAGAGAGAGAGAATGACACAAGAGAGAGTGTGTGTTGGTGAGGAAAGAGAGAGAAGACGAGAGAGATAAAGTGACAGAGATGAAAGACAGAGAGAGATAGTGTGATTGTGAGGAGAGAGAGAGAGAGAGAGAGAGAGAGAGAGGAGAGGAGGAGAGAGGAGAGAGAGAGAGAGAGAGAGAGATGGAGAGTAGAGAGATAGAGAGAGAGAGAGAGGAGAGAGAGAGAGAGAGAGAGAGAGAGAGAGAGAGAGAGAGAGAGAGAGAGAGAGCGAGCATTGATAGTGTATTCATTGCTCGTGGCATATCTTCAATCTTGGAGGCTGCACGTGCACATCTCTCGCTGCCAGACGTTATGGCTGGAGCTTGCATCAGCAGATAACAACGTCCCCTGTCCTAGCTTTTTTCCCCTCGATGCCAAGTTTCTTCTTTTTCGTCACCGTTGACAGCGTGAATTAGCAGAAGATCAACTGTGTGAAAGATAGTGATCTGACTTAAAGCACTGACATGTGCCAATGTTTATCTGTTTGCATCTTCCACCTTCACCTATCCCAAAGTTTATCATACTATTGGGGTGCCACTGAAGATTTTGCAACCAGCTTCCTCTACTCCCCGTGACTTTCAGTTTTCCGTAGCAAGTCGTTCCACTCAAGGCCAGTCCACTCTATGATGCTGTCTTCCCATCGTTTTCTCTGTCTGCCTCTTCATCTCCCTCCTTGTACTGTTACCTGTAGGACAGTCTTGGCCAGTCCAGATGTTCGTGTGACGTGCCCGTACTAACTCAGTTTGCGTTTTTTCACTGAAGTCAGGAGCTCTTTATATGGCCTAATGGCGTGTTCTCGTTATGTTTGTGATCTCTGTGTGAGATACCAAGAACTTGCAGAAGCATCTCAGCTCCATTGCCTGTATAAAGGATAAAGGAAGGTTTTTGTCCCAAAAACAAGAAACAAAAAAAAAAGAAGAAATCTAAACTATTACAGTCATTGAGGGAGAGAATGTGATGTGTGTTGTGTGTGAGTGTGAGTGTGTGTTTTGTGGGGGGGGGGGGCGTTTCGGGATAATACTAAATTTTAAAATACTCAGAGACAGAGAGAGAGAGGGTGGAACAAGAAGAAAGATAGAGAGAGAGAGATAGAAAGAAAAAAAAGAAGGGAAAAAGAAACAAAGATACAAAGAAAAGAAAAGAAAGAACGACAGAAAGAAAGGGGAGAGAAAGGACAGAAAGTGACAAAAAGGAAAGCATGCACGGATGCAAACAAGCAGGCGTGAAATTTAAAAGGATGATTGAAGTGAAAAAAACGATGGAAAAGTAAAGGTAGGGAGAAGAATTCAAATAAACTTGAAAGAAGGGGGAGAGAGAGAGAGAGAGAGGGAGAGAGAGAGATGATGAGAAGGGGGAGGGGAGGGGGGGAGGAGAGAAGAGAGAGAAAATGAGGAGAGGGGGGTTGGGGGGAAGAGGGTGGGGGAGGGAGATAAAGTGTATTAATTTTGTATTTATTACAACTGTATTTGCATATTCGTACACAGAATCTTTAGAACTCTCAGGATAATGTGGTGTTTTCAGTACCTTGGTTATTTATCCTACTAAACCACGCTTCTGGGAACATCTTTCTAATAAACAAAACTTGTTTTTTGTCTTTCTTGATTTTGTTGGGATGTTCGTTTTTTGTGTTTTTTCTTCTTCTCTTCTTCTTCTTCTTCTTCTTCTTTTTCTTCTTCTTTTTCTTCTTCTTCTCTCTCTTCTTCTTCTTTTCTTCTCCCCTCCTTCTGAATTTTGTGAATGATCAAGGTAAATTTCCGATTATTTTCGTAGGTTGTTTTTTCATTTTGTTTTCGATTAGTTTTGATTGGGGGGGGGACACATATTACAAAAGCCTGATCCTTACCTTTAGACAGATCAATCAATCAACCAACCAATCATTCACTTAACCATAATCAATAATAAATCACCCAATAAATCAAAATCGCTTTTTCTCGATTTCTTTTTTTTTCGCTTCAAAACTGCTCTACATTTCTTCTTGCAATTTTCTTCTTCAAAATGAGTCATCATTTTTTACAGGGGATTTTATTGCTACGCCACAAACCCATCATATTTAATCATCACAACATATCAGCCATCTCAGCATTATCACCATCATCATATCATTCTCAATCACCACCACCACCACCACCACCCCCCGTCATGACCTATTTTGCAAATTGAAGTTTTGTTATAAGCAGAGAAAAGATGACATTTATGAAAGAGACACCGCTGAATTTCAAAACAAAAAAACCCACAGACGCTATACCATGATAGTTACTTCACTTTCATCACTGGGTCAACGAGGGGTTCCTTTGACTCGATTCCAGAGGTCCGTGAATTTAGGGCTAGTTCACCTTTAAAAAAATTGCTCTTTTGAATACTATACACGATACATTTTTGTGTAGATAAATTATGTCTCGGTGTAAGCCTGACCTTTTTTCCCAAACTAACACAGGATTGCCATATCCAGACATTAGTATGTGGGTAGGTGCGACTCACAAGCTATGGGTTTACTCACAATAAAGCTCGCCCTCTTTCACATCGACATCTACTGAAAAAAACAGGGCATGTTTTGATTGTTTGCAGTACTAAGACATGCAACGGAGTTATTCCCCATGTGAAAATTACGTCCCCTGCCTGGGTATTGGGCTCAAAAGTGATAATTTTGAGGGAAGTTTCCTACTTTTAGGGTGTTTATGGCTGTTTGTGATTAAGCCATCACTTCAGGCAAGAAAAGAAGAAATAAAGACTTCTTTTAAATCGTATATTTCATAGAGATAGATTCACGAAGCCACGAAAAACTACCAGATGTTC
The DNA here is from genome assembly GCA_028751875.1 of Rapana venosa. Classification (NCBI taxonomy): domain Eukaryota; kingdom Metazoa; phylum Mollusca; class Gastropoda; order Neogastropoda; family Muricidae; genus Rapana; species Rapana venosa. The sequence continues at coordinate 2,341,916 of CM054162.1, forward strand.
AGAGAATGCTGAGGAGCATAAACACGAAGACAGTGGTGCAGAACCGAAAAGTGGTGTCACTGTCACGCCCTCTCAATGGGAGCAGAAACTGTTCGGTATGCACAGCATTCTAAAGGATTCTAAGGAGGAAAAAATAAAACTGATGAAGAAGAGAACAATAGAGGGCCTGATTTAAAAGCGAAAAACATATGTACAAATATAATATCCCATAAACACTGAACAGGATTAAACCTTAAGCTTCAGAACTTCTGTCAACGTAACAATAACCTGCCCGTTCATTCTGCCTTAAAAAAACCTTTTCAGAATGGAAAAGCACATATAAATCAAACCGTAAAAGGAACTCCATAAATGCAAAGTGCATACAAATACAAAAAACAACAACAATAGGGGGAAAGAGAATATGTAACACGTTACCACAAAAAAAAAAAAAAGAACAAAAAGGGACAAATAAGTTAAATTTAACCAAAAAAAGCTACGATTAAGATGCAAAAAAGCTAGTTTTTTAGAAAAAGAAAACAAAAATGAATGATAGGGAAAAACGCATACAAGAGAAAAAGGACGCAAATACCCAAGGAAAAAAAAGAAAAAGCATCCAAAATATAAAACAATGGAAAAAGTGTGATCTTTATCTATATATCTATTTATCAATCCATCTATCTATCCATTTTCTCTCTCTCTCTCTCTCTCTCTCTCTCTCTCCCCTCTCTCTCTCTCTCTCTCTCTCTCTCTCCACTCTCTCTCTCTCTCTCTCTCTCTCTTCTCTCTCTCTCTTTTCTCTCTCTCTCTTCTCTCTCCTCTCTCTCTCTCTAATATATTATATATATTATAGTATATTTATACATATGTATATGGTATATGTATTATTATATCTATATATAATATATATATATATTTTATTTATTATATATATATATAATCTATATATATATATATATATATATATATATATATATATAACAAAACAAGCAGAAAAGACACAACCAAAAGTGCACGCTAATGACAAAGTACGCCTAAAAGTTTCAGGTCAAAGACCAATATTGTGAATAAAAAACACACAAACAACAACAACAAACTAGCAAAAAAAGCAAATTATGTGGGTGGGAAATACTGGATATTTTTCTCTGAAGAAATAAATCCCACTATTTCTTTTTTTTTTTAATATGTTTTTTAAAACAAAGTGTTTAATTGTGTTGTGTGTGTGTGGTGTTGTGTGTTGTGTGTGTGTGTGTGTGTGTGTGTGTGTGTGTGTGTGTGTGTGTTGTGTGCGTTCTGTTTTTGCTAAACGGGGTGTGGTGTGGTGTGTGTGTGTGTGTGGGGGTGGGTTTGGGGGTGTGTGTGGTGTGTGTGTGTGTGTCTTAATTTTATTGTAGCTATTTAAACACAAGCGCGTGGGAAATTAGAAAAAAAGGTCATTGATAATACAAGCAACCACACACACATACATAAAATAAAAAGCAAAAAACGAAAAGAATACAAGGAAAGCCAAGAAGGCTAAAGAAAGGGATTTAAAAAAAAGAACAGAGAAAGAAAGACATACATAAAAACGACCATGCGTAATATGAACGAGAAACATGGAACAAAATAGGGAAAAGGGAAAAAAAAAAAGAAAGGAAGGAAAGAAATGGGGAAAAAAAAAAGCGAAAGAAAGAAAGAAAGAAAGATATATGTGGGTCTTTTTTCAAACGATAATGCCCTATAACAATCATCTTTAAAGACAAAGTCTGATTTCAATCTTTGCACTCCAAAGGGGACATTTTCAGACACTAAAGAGTAACTTCATGCTTGGAGTCATTCTAAAATAGCGGCTGGGATTTAAAAAAAAAAATCAGTGAAGTGGTTTGGATGGGCTGGGCCTGATTTGTCAGGCGCTTAACGGCAGCGCAACGCTTCTTCGCTCCAATGATAGACAACAATAGCTGCTGTCTGAGTGATTGATGACAAAGAAGAAGAAGAAGAGAAGAAGAAGAAGAAAGAAGAAAGAAGAAGAAGAAGAAGAAGAAGAAGAAGAAGAAGAAGAAGAACAAGAACAAGAACAAGAAGACGAAGAAGAAGAAGAGAAGAAGAAGAAGAGAAGAAAGAAGAAGAAGAAGACAATGACAATGACAATGACAAATTCTTTTATTTCGAGGATAATGAATAAGCACACATGTGCTTTTTACATCCAGTCCCCGCCCGTTAGGGATACATCTTATATAATAATAAACCCAATACTTATTACAGTCTCACAATAAAAACAAGGGGAAATAACCCTTTTCAAAACAGCTCCCCCCCCCCAACAACCCCCCCCCCCCCCCCACAAAGCAAGCAAATAAAGAAAACCATAAAAATACCCACCCCCACCCCCCAAAAAGCCTTAACCAAAACAAACAAACAAACAAAAGAGAAGGAAAAACCAAACCAACAAAGATGATAAAAAAGACAAAAACAGACAGACAACAACAACAAGAACAACAACAACAACAGAGCCAAGAAAAATAACACAACCAAACTTAATAAGTCATAAAGATAAACATCTACACATTGTCAAATGGTACACATATTTGTTACACATAATTATACATCAATTAATTAACAAACAAGATCATTTCAAATAACAATGAAATATTTCACTCAAACTCCCATTCAATTAGTGAAAAATCAAGAAATCGAAAAATCAAATGAATAAACAAAACCAATTAAACAAGAAAAAAAAGACCCACAAAACACCTTTCCAACACCCCTCCCCTAAACAACAACAACCCCCAAAAGTCCAGACTAAATACAAGCGTGCGCGCGCGCGCGCGCACACACATCACACACACACACACACACACACACACACACACACACACACACACACACACACACACATACACACACATACACATGTCTTTTTTTAAAGAAGAGGAAGAAGAAAGAGAAGAAGAAGAACAACAACAACAACAACAACAACAAAAAGAAGAAGAAAAAAGAAATAGGGAAGGGTAAAGAAAAGATAAAAAGTGGAGCATACCGAAAACCAGACAAAAATGTACAGAGAGACAGCGTAAATGAGAAATAAAAAAGGTAAAACGCAAAAGAACCAAAATGAAATTTTAAAAAAAGACATGCACACACACCCCTCCACCCCCACCCTTAAAAAAGAAGTCATGGAAAGAAAACAAGACAGAGGGAAATACCAAATATGTATTGAGATGAAAAAACATCATAGCAAAAAGACAATAAATACGCGCATTTTTTTCAATGGTAAAACGAAATTGAGGTAAATGAAAAAAGTAAAATAAACAAAGGCAATAACAATATCAAAAAGGAGAGTTCATCCAAGAATTACATACAGATGATGTAAAACTGTCATAGTGTACACCAAATCAACAATCAGAATGAAAACAAAATCGCAGAATTATGACGACAAGAAAATAAATACAAATGCAAAACGAAAACCACAAAAATATGAAGACAACAACCTCATTAACACCCCATATTTGTGCAAGAATAACATCTATGATAATAAAAAACAAACAAATTGAAAGAATATGGAGAAACAGATAAAAAAATCAAGCAGTCAAACAAACAAAAAAAATAAGCAAAATTAAACCAGCTGATGTTTGTAGTCTTGCTATTGGTGTAAAACTCTCCTTCCCTTTGGTATGCACTGTCTCTGTCTCTGTTTCTCTCTTTGACTCTGTCAGTCTGTCTGTCTGTCTGTCTGTCTCTCTCTCTCTCTCTCTCTCTCTCTCTCTCTCTCTCTCTCTCTCTCTCTCTCTCTCTCTCTCTCCCTCTCTCTCTCTCTCTCTCTCTCTCTCTCTCTCTCTCTCTCTCTCTCTCTCTCTCTGTGACAGGGCGGTAATTAGATTACCTCCCCTGCGATCACAGACCTGAGGCAGCATGGTGTTTCTAAATTGGGAGCATCTACCAATTGTGAGAGGCTCTGTCCTGTCAGATAACATATCTCTACTTTCTTGTTCTTCACAATTCTTCTTTATCTTTGCATTTCCTCTTTGTATTTTTTTTTAATTTCATCTTATTTAACAAGTTTGAAGGGACTTTAAAACTTGACATGGATATGGTTATTGGTTAGATTTTCAAGAAACAAATAACTAGATATCCCCGCCGCTTTGCGAAATATTTGATTTTAGATTTTGCTATCTTGATTACATCACTTTGGGTGATGAGGAAAAAAACGGAAGCAAGACATGGAGGACATTAATACAAAAGCAAAAGTTCAGTAACAAAGCAAATGAATAATAAGAGAAAAGAATAGATTTAGGCAAAGCCAAAAAAAAATCGGAAAAATGGAAAGAAAGAAAAAGAGGATTGCTGGACAAAGAAATAAGCACTGTAGAACTAAAAACATAAAACAAGAAGGGTGAAATCATGAACACATGGACAAGAAAATTCAAAGGACAGGAAAGACAAAACAGAAGTTAAGGAAAGCAAAGAAAAAGAACGTTTGCTCTGTGGAACTTAACCAAGCATAACCACAACAGAAACTGCTTGCTTCGTAAAAAATGAACCAAAACAAAGCAAATGGAGCATCAGAAAGTTAAGAACTAAAACAAAGTAGCATGATTATCCTTTTCCCAATAAACAATGCTTTGTATACAGCAAAAGGAACACCAGGACAAGATCACAAAGCAGAGAAAGCATTTGACTATTGTAAAAATAAAACACAAACCACTGCTGAAAAAAATGCAGACTTTGTTTTGATTTCACTCTTTTCCTGTGTACAGATTTTTCTCTCTTTTCAATACAATGAAAGAACAACAACACGTGTGTGTGTGTGTGTGTGTGTGTGTATGTGTGTGTGTGTGTGTGTGTGTGTGTGTGTGCATTTCCTTGACGTTACCCTAATTTCCACCATTTTCAACATGTGTTCTTTGGCCGACATAGATGTTGGACACTGATAAACGATTCAATGCTGGTGACATACCTAAAATCTGATAGGTTACCTCATGCTTCTCTCTTTCTTCAACACCATTCTGTTGGAGCATGGACCTGTTGATAACAAATAGGTCTGTCACTGACTTTTGGGGACTCTTTTTTGCAAGACTGGTGATTTTCACGTTCAATTACCCACCTGTGAAATGGGTTCGTAACCAGTGAACAGGTTCAGGTAATGCATAATACTGTTTTCAGTGCGGTAAAGAAAACCTAATTGTGTTTGTGTTTGCCTGAGCCTGCACATGTGTGTGTGTGTGTGTGTGGTTGTGTGTGTGTGTGTGTGTGTGTGTGGGGTGTGTGTGTGTGTGTGTGTGTGGGGTGTTGAGTGTGTGTGTCAAAACATAATTTTCCCTATCTTCTTCCTGACCTTGTCCTCATCCAACACCTATAGATTTCTATGCATCTCTAACTCTCCACCTCTTTCTCAAAGAAAATGACATATTTGAGTTCGTCTTCTTTTTGTTTTCTGTATTGACTACTTCTTCATTAATTTCTTCTTCGCCATTCTTCTTCATCTTTGCAATTATTCTCTGCAATACTTCTTCTTGTTCACATTTCTTCTTGTTCGCGATCCTTCTTGTTCGCATATTTTCTTCTTTGCATTCTTCTCTTCTTCTTTGCATTCTTCTTCTTCTTCTTCTTCTTCTTCTTCTTCGTCTTCTTTTCCTTTCTCTTCTTCTTTTCTTCTTCTTCTTCTTTCTCCTTCTTCTTCTTCTTCTTCTTCTTTCTTCTTCTTCCCTTCTTTTTTCCCTTCTTTCTTTCTTCTTCCTCTCCCTTTCCTCCTCCCCCCCCTCCTCCTTTTTCTCCTCCTCCTCCCAATTCTCTTCGCAATTCTTCTACTTCCTTGCAATTCTTCTTCTTTGCGATCTTTGTTCTTTGCGCTTCTTCTTCCTCATATTGTTCAGTATTTTGGGGCGAAAGGGCATGAGATCGAAAAGGAGCTGATAAACAGAAAATAAACAAGGCAGAAAAAATAAAGGGACAGAAAAAAGGGAATTCCTAGGAGAGAACACCCAGAAAGTGGGGATGCTGTTTATACATCAGGCCTCTGGATGGGGACAAAAGGGGGTGGGTGGCATGAGAATAGCAGGACAGGAACGGTACGAGCACAGAGACACACCAGAATGGAAAACCGCATCAACCAACAACAAAATTCCCAAACAAACGAGTACATAAAACACACTCACCACACACACAAAACACACACACACCTCTCTCTCTTTCTCTCTCTCTCTCTCTCTCTCTCTCTCTCTCTCTCGTCCTCTCTTCTCTCTCTTCTCTCTCTCTCTCTCTCTCTCTCTCTCTCTCTCTCCTCTCACACACACACAGACACACACACAGACACACACACACAGACACACCCCACAAACCCCCACACACACAGACACACAGAACCCCACACACACCACACACAAACACACAACACACAACACACCAAAACACACCCCACACGAGATGTATCTTAGAAGCCCCTGAGGGTTGTTGCATTTAATGAGGTAATCCTCTGCCCCTGCCTGGACTTTGACAACAGGATAACGGGGCTTCCTTTCACTTTCTTTCTGTCTTTTCTTTTCTTTTTTTCGTACAGTTTTGTGTGTGTGTGTTTTAACTTCAATGGGATCTGCTAGCTCTTTGAATTGCAGATTGAGGGATCGACCTTGATAAAGAGGGTTATGGATTAAAGCTTTCCCCTTTGCCCGTAAAATAAATAATGATGTGCCTGTTGTTTTCTGTTTGTTCTTGATGTTTAGCAGTAGTTGTTGTTCTTACTGTTGTGTTGTTGCTGTTGTTATCTTCTTTTTGGGTTTTGTTGAAGTTGTCCTTGCTATTTTTGCTGTGATTGTGAATGCGGAAATATCAAATATGTCGATATTGTTGTTGGGGTTGTGGTGGTGGTGGTAGTGGTTTAATGGTGGTTTGTCGTCACTGTATATTGTTTTTGTTGTTCATATCAAATAGTATTATTGTTACGTTGTTTTGGTCTTATCTGTGTTGATCTTGTTAATGTGGTATTGAAGTGGTTGTGTAGTGTGAGTGAGTGTGCCTTGTGTGTGAGTAAGTCGAGTGTAGTGGAGGGTTTGGAGAGTGAATAGTGGAGTTTGTGTGTGTGTGTGGGGCGTGCGGGTTGTATTATATATATAATATATATATTATATATTATAATTTTATTTTATATATATATAAAATATTATATATTATTTTATTTTTATTTTTATATATAATATTATATATGGGGTGTGTGTGTGTGTGGTGTGGTTGTGTTGTGTTTTGTCTGTGTGTGTGTGTGTGTGTGTGGGGTTTGGGGTGTTTTTGTGGTGTGTGGTGTGTGGTTCGTGGTCTTTTTTGTGCGTGTTACGACTCGTGTGTTGTGTTTGTTGTGTTGTTGTGGTTTTTGATTGTTGTGTTGTGTGTCCCGCGATGTGTTCTCTGTGTGCGTGCGTGCGTTCTTCGTGTTGTGTGTTCTGGGTTGTGTGGTGTTGGGTGTGTTGTGTGTTGTTTTTGTGTGCGTTACTCGTGTGAATTTCAGCTTCCACCCTCCATGGTTTTTCGTTCCCCTTATCACATCTTTTCCAATGTGTTTCTTTCCTTACGTTTGTTTTGTTTTTCTTTCCCAGGCGTGTGTCGTGTGGTCATTTTTGTTCTTCTTTCTATTTTTTAGTATTGCACTCCGATATGTTTTTTTTTTGTTTAATTTGTTGTCTCTGTTCCTTTTCCTTGTGGCTATTCTTCTTCTCCTTGTCGTCTCCTTTTTCTTTTGATTGTAATCAATTTTTATTCACAGTTTTTCCTTCTGCTCTCTGCAATTCTTCTTCTCGCAATTGTTCTTCTTCCACATCTTCTTTGCAATACTTCTTCTTTGCAATTTTTTTTCTTCCAATTCTTCTCTTCGCCCTTTCTTTGTCTTCGCATTCTTCTTACAATTCTTCTTGACAATTCTTCTTTTCAATTCTTTTTTCATCTTCCTTGCATTCCTCTTCTTCTTCTTCGCAAATTCTCTTCTTCGCAATTCTTCTTTGCCATTCTTTGCTTTTTCGCTTTTTCTTCTTCTTCTTCTTCTTGGGTTAAAATTCAATTTTCGCCCAACAACGATTTTGGAAATAATATGTCAATCTTCACACTGCAGTTTGCTTTTTAATGAAGGGATTGAACATGTCCTCAGATTTCGATTAGTTTGATTTTTCCGCAGAAAAAAAAAAAGGTACGATTTTATTACTGGGAGAAATAATACGATTTTAGTCCTCAGCTTGACAAGAAGGAATGGACCCGAATCAAACTGGAGGTTTGATCTGATCCCAAATAAATTTGGATGAAAAAAAGCATAAAGGGAAAAAGGGAAAACGCGGAAGATAGCTTGAAAAGAATGATGTGTGAAAACAAATTTATAAAGAAAAAGCAAAGTACGAGTGAAAGAAAATAAAAATAAAGAATAACGAAGAAAAGAATGAAAAAAAAACGAAAGATGGAAGATAAATGAAAAAAATCCGTAAGAGAAGAAGTAAAACAGAAAAAAAAATGTCAAACAAACAATCCGCATGACAGTAAAAGGAGATCAACACCAGAACACAAGCAACACAGTGGACTAAGGAAAGAATGTCCAGCATAAACAGTGAGAACACACGGATGCTCTGTGTTCCAATTACCTGCATTAGTTATTAGATCCTTTGTGTCCCCATTACCTGCATTAGTTATTAGATGCCCTGTGTCCCCATTACCTGCTAATAATTAGTTATTAGATGCTCTGTGTCCCCATTACCTGCATTTGTTATTAGATGCTCTGTGTCCCCATTACCTGCTAATAATTAGTTATCAGATGCTCTGTGTCCCCATTACCTGCATTAGTTATTAGATGCTCTGTGTCCCCATTACCTGCATTAGTTATTAGATGCTCTGTGTCCCCATTACCTGCTAATAATTAGTTATCAGATGCTCTGTGTCCCCATTACCTGCATTAGTTTTTTAGTGTCCCGTGTCCACTTACCTGCATTTGTTATTAGATGCTCTGTGCACCATTACCCGCATTAGGGAATTTGATGCTGTGTGTCCCCATTACCTGCTAATAATTAGTTATTAGATGCTATGTGTCCCCATTACCTGCATTAGTTATTAGATGCTATGTGTCCCCATTACCTGCATTAGTTATTAGATGCTCTGTGTCCCCATTACCTGCATTAGTTATTAGATGCTATGTGTCCCCATTACCTGCATTAGTTATTAGATGCTCTGTGTTCCCATTACCTGCTAATAATTAGTTATTAGATGTTCTGTGTCCCCATTACCTGCATTAGTTATTAGATGCTCTGTATTCCAATTACCTCCATTAGTTATTAGATGCTGTGTGTCCCCATTACCTGCTAATAATTAGTTATTAGATGTTCTGTGTCCCCATTACCTGCATTAGTTATTAGATGCTCTGTGTCCCCATTACCTGCTAATAATTAGTTATTAGATGTTCTGTGTCCCCATTACCTGCATTAGTTATTAGATGCTCTGTATTCCAATTACCTGCATTAGTTATTAGATGCTCTGTGTCCCCATTACCTGCTAATGATTAGTTATTAGATGCTCTGTGTCCCCATTACCTGCATTAGTTGTCCCTGAAGTCAGAATGCCGCTACCTGCATGCTGGGTACACATGATTGAAATCGTCAAATTCTACCATTGGTGAACTAAGGAGCTGTAGCTGAGGAATGGAACAAAACACATACATCAGATAAAAATGTAAAGATGGAGAATAAGGAAAGAGACAGGGAGAAATGCAGATAGAGACATTGGAAAAGAGAAAAAAGAAACAGAAACATTGAACGTAAGACAGGAAGACTGGGCAAAGAAACAACAACAGAAAACAAAATATTTGATTTTTTTTTTAAACCCCACACCTCAAAAGCATTTTTTTATAACTGAAACAGATGGGGGGAAGAAAAGGAGAAAGAGGGAAAGAGAGGGAGGAAAGGGCAGAGAGAGAGGAGGAGAAGAAAAGGGGAGACAGAGGACAGAGATAGTAGGGGAGAGGTGGGGTTTTTTTAGTTTTTTTTTTTTTTTTTGGGGGGGGGGTTGTTGGTTTTTTTCGAACTCGAACTCGAATATTTTAACGAGGGTAATTGGATAAGCCAGAGGCTTCTTCACACCAGGCCCTCATGGGGGAACAAGTGAAACAAACATGAATAAACCAATGAATCAACAAAAAAAATAGTGTCAAAAAGCAATGACATGAATCATTCAAATTGCCATTCAATTATTGGCTGAAGCCATGGAATCAATGAAAGACCACAGATGTAAACCAATCGAATAAATAAACAAAATCAATTAAACACTGACAAACTCCTCTCCTTGACACCCACTTCCCTTAAACAAAAAAACTCTTCCCCAAAAATCAACACACACACACCACAACACACGCCACGCACGCGCGCCACACACACAAAAGCACACACACACACACACACACACACACACACACACACACACACACACACACACACACACACACTACGCGTACATATGCACAGACACGCAACTACACGTGCGAGCTTGCACAAATCACACAAATCGTCCAGGATACAAATCCATACACATGAAACATTCCTCACATATCATAACAGCCTTATGTCATAATGATCAAAATACCATAACCACACATAAAAACCGTCAAAACCAAACAATGAACATTTTTTGAAGCACAAAATAAAAAAACAACACAGAGCATCAAAAAAAACACACCACACACACACACCAACCCATACACACACACACACACACACACAAAACACGCATAACACACAACACACACACACACACACACACACACACACACACATGCACACACACACACACACACACACACACAAAACACAAAACCACACGTACTCACACACATTTACGCGCGCTTCAACGCACATACACTCACACACACAGAGGGGCAACCAAGCCACGAGCACCCAATGCATAATACAAAAACTAAACAAGTGTGGTGGTACGCTTTTTTGAAAGATGATAGACTACTTTTCTTTATAATGACTGGTTTTTCGTTCCAAAATTTGCTACCAGAATAAAAAAGGGATGACAAAACAGATCGGTTTCTTGGACGAGGTGAACACACTGCATTTGTTACGAACAGTTTTAACAGGAAACCTCTGACAAAGATAAGAGGGTAGTTTATTCATAATCTTATACATAAATACACCTTATTTAAAAAACAAGAAAACTAAAAGGAAGAATTTTTCAACTCTTTGTAGCTATAAGTTTCTAAGGAAGTATTTTCTAAGAAAATTTTAACTTTAAGAACGTTTATATACTCTCTCAAGTTGTAAACAGTTTTTACTTGCCAAATCCCAGCATGTAGATGCATAATCAAGATCAGGTTTTATGTAAGCGTTAGAAGAATAGTTTTTTTAGTATTCTGATAAAGGGAAATATTTTATTCGGTTAATTGGAAATAGCTTCTTAATAAATTTTTTGAAATACTAAAAACATGATCAGCCCATGACAAGTTATTATGAATATGTAGACCAAGTAGTTTATATGACTGACTTCTTCTAATACTTTATCGTAAATCTTTATTCTATTTAGTTTGGTTTTAAAGTTTTGGCGCTTTTGTCTTGTTTCAACAACCATGAATTTTGATTTCAGTGGATGGAGAGACGTGTGATTGCACTCTGCCCATGCTGCTAGATTGTTAAAGTCTTTTTGCAAAATTTTACCTATAGAGTTAACATCATGATCCACTGAATGTATGGTAGTGTCGTCGGCAAAGAGTTCACAAGTGGAAGAAAGGTGAAGAGGAAGATCATTGATATATATTGAAAAGAGGACTGGCCCTAGCACGGAACCTTGAGGAATACCATACTTCACTGCAAAAGGACGACTATTTGAAACTTTATAACGCTTGTCTTCTTTTATCAAGAAAAAGTAATTAGTTTTAGTGAGTCGTGCATAAACCATACAAGCCATTTCCTTTACTAGGAGGTTGTGATTTAATTTTCAAATCTTGGCAAAGTCTACAAAAGTTCTCCATTAAGATATTATTGTTAATTTTAAAGCCAACTCCTAATATTGCTGATGCAGTATGACAGAATTATTTTCTCTAAAGCCACTTGATTAGGATGAAAAAAATTTTGTTTAGTAAAATGGACAGAAGATGTTCTTTAAATGCTTTCTAAAGGTTAGATAAGATAGATAACAAATAGGTCGATAGTTGAAGGGGCCCCTTTGATCTCCAGGTTAAAAAACATATAAACTTTGCATCTTTAAACATTTGAGGATAACAACTTTTTTCAAATATAGATTATAGAATATTAAGAAAGTTCAAAAGATTACTTGCGTGAAAAAATCAAAATTTCTGTCCCAAAATACTAAGCCCCCGAACTTTTTGCTTAAAAAATGAACAACCAATCTTAGCACTTCAAGAACCAAACCCTAAAAATTTTAAGGACCATTGAGAACTTAATGACTGAGTTACAAAATTTCTGTAAAAAGGAACTCATGAATCGACGGTCAATGATTACAATTGTTCTCCAAAAACACAAGTGTTTATTGATATTTTTTTTCAGAAGACCCATAAACCCGATAAGCACACGATGAAGATGATTGCCGCTAACTGATTAATTGCTTTCCAGAGAGACTTTGCGTCCTTCTTAATGATATAACTCACAAAATATTATTTTTTTGCAATTTGTTTCATAAATGTCATTTTTAAGCGCTCCTTTAAAATTTTTTATCTTTCCGTTTTTTAAGTATGTATCTCGGACAGCTAAAAGGCTTCAGTGATTTCATATTTAAACCCGGGTGGTTTTAATCTCAGCTTATTACACATTTGATTCTAAGGGGGCATGACCTTTAAAGATTTACGAAAAATACTATACCAAATTTCAAGTGCTTTGTTTGTCAGTAAACTGAAAACATTTAAGAAGTTTGCTTACATAATCGGACAAAATCTTTCTGCTTTAACGTTTAAGCTGCAAAAGAAATGTTTTGTGTTTTCATCTGGGTATTTTATCACTTTTATAGACCAAAGTAATTTCATCATGATATGATTGCTAAGACCATAGACAGATACAGACAGTTCTCTAATGTTAATGGATGTTGTGATATAGGTCCAATCAGTGTTTCAGAATGTAGTGTTTTCTTTGTGGAGTGTTTACAATTGCGACAATTTTTACCCTCAAATATTTTTTCCATTTATCATTAGGCTTAAGTAAATCAATATTGAAATCACCGAGTAAAATAATTTCAGTTGAATAGTTACAAACATCATCCATCTTTTGTTAAAAATTATCAAACCAACTAATGCGTTCATTTGGGTTTCGATACAAAAATCCGACTAGTGTTGGTTTTTCTCCTTTCCGGCGTACTTCTAGCCGTATACATTCAATGCCATAGTTATCAAAAAATGTTATCTGCTTATAATTTACTGACTGATGTGTATAAGTTATTAACCCTGTTTCTAATTTGGTTTTGGCATCTCGTCTGATAGAACTATAGCTCGGAACTGATATTATATCATCTGAAACACTATGTGACAACCTTGACTCAGAAAAGCCAAAAATATGAAAGGGACTATTTACATTTGACAAAACGGAGGGCAAATCTGAAACTTTATTTAGCAGATGACAAACATTTAAAAAGCCTACTTTGAGACCATATGTAGTTAGACATCCATTGGAATTAGACAGTTTTGTCATAGTTTATAGAATTAGTCAAAACAACGGAAAATTGATACACTATAATAATCTTGTTCTGAAATCTCATAATTTTAGCAAACCACAATACAAATTTTCAAAAGGAGACTAATAATTAATGCAAAAATATATCTCCACAACACTTTCTCCCCCAAAAAGCACAAAAACAAAGAGCAGAGTTCAAAATTTGAAAGTGAAAATACCAATACAATACAAATTTAAAGAACCAATGAAAGCGAAAGCAAGCACAACTTTAAAGTGAATGCAAAACAAACCACAAACACTGAGTCAATCCAAAAATAACGTTGACTGTCCAGTATTAAACTCTGTCAAGAGAGAATATTTTTGTGTTACTTTATGACTTTAATCAGTTCATTATAACATCCCGCTGAGTCAATGTCCTGTTCACACACACACACACACACACACACACACACACACACACCACACACACACACACACACACACACCACACACAACCATCACACGCACACGTTAAATCCTGTTCTGCTTTTCGTAAGAGTAGGCCATTGTGTGCCGGTGGGAACAGATGACAGAATTCACAAATCTGCATACACACCGGGACAGGATGTAAAAAAGCACATAAATGCTTATTCCATTATCCTCGATATAAAGAATGAAAAAAATATAAAAGAATGAAAAAAATAATAAATAAATAAACCACACACAGACCACACACACTACACAACACAGACCACACACACACACACATACCACACAGCTGACATGCATACACCCATATACAATCAAAACATGCACGTGCCTCTCACGAAGCACTGCCAGCATGCCTTCCCTAGGATGTGCACCTTGCACGCTCTGCCCAGCCTGCACAGCACGTGTGCGCCCCCAGGGTGCACAACATACATACGTCTCTCGCGAAAACAACGTGCAGCGTCCCTCAGGGTGCACATAAGGCGTGTCCCACAGGGAAACACCCCCTCAGTAGGCCCAGCATGCGGACCCCCAAGAAGCTCACTGTTCCTGTACACTTCAGGAAGCACAGCATACATGCACCTACCTTCAAGAACAGCATACATCAGCCACCCGATACATGCACGTCTTTTCCACCAAATACAGCAGGCATCCACTCAATATAGGCACCACAGGCATGTTCACATGGATGCACACAAGAACACACACACACACTTACACACTTACACACACACACTCACACACACACACACACACACACACACAAACACACACACACATTCATCTAATTGTCAGCTTTTTGCAGAGTTAATCAGTCTTGAAGGTGCAGAATAGTATATGATTTTCTTCTTCTAGTTCTTTTGTTTTGTTTTGTTTGTTTGTTTGGATTTTTTGTTAAAGCATGTTTGTTGCCACTCACAACTTTGGACGTTAGTGGCTTGCACCAAGAGACAGAGAAAGGGATAGAGAGGAGACAGAGAGTGGGAGAGACAGAGAGACAGACAGAGAGAGAGACAGAGAGAGGGAGAGACAGAGAGAGGGAGAGACAGAGAGAGGGAGAGACAGAGATAAAGACAGGAAGAGACAGAGAGACAGAGAGAGAGAGCAGAGAGACAGAGAGGGAGAGAAGAGACAGAGAGAGACACAGAGAGAGAACAAAATATAGTAAAAATAAAAATAAAGCAAATAACTAGAGAGACAAACCAAATATTAATATTTACAATATAAAATACAAACAAGAATAACACTAGAAAAAGAGAAAGAGCAAGTGAATATGACAAAAATTCACACTACAAAAATAACAAATTCAACAACCAGGAAAAGTAGACAAACAGAAAAGAAAATAAGGTTGGTGGAAAAAGGTCATGGATTTTTCTTTTTATTCTTGGTTAGTTTGTTTTTTCTCTGAAAGCAATATATTTTTTGTATTTTGGTTTTCCGCTTCACAGCAAGTATGAGTTATAGTTCAAATAAAGAAAACATAAAATATATGAATAAATAAAAAAACCAAGGTAATGAAACTGCTAAAACAAATATGCATGCAAGAAAATATATTTAAAAAATGATGAAAAAGAAAGAAAAGAAGAAACAGATACAAATAAGAATGAAAGAAAGAGAAAGAAAGACTGAAAGAAAGAAAGTAAGAAGAAAGAAAGAAAAAAAAGAAAGAGAAAGAAGAAAAAGAGGAAAACGGAAGACAGACAGAAAGAAAAAACAAGAAAATAAGAAAGCAAGACAGACAGAAAGAAATAAACAGAAAGAAAGAAAGAGAAAGAAAAATGTAAAAAAAGAAAGGGAAACAAGAAAGAAAGAAAAAAGGAAATACAAAAAGAGAGAAAGGGCGAGAGGGAGAGAGAGAGAGGGGGGGGGGGGGAGAGAGAAAGCAAGAGAGAAGGAGAGAAAGATACAAAGAAAAAAACAAGGAAAGAAAGAAAACAAAAGCCAAAGAACGAACATAAAAGAAAGAACGAAAGGACGACAAAAAGATGGAAAAAAGAGAGAAAGTGACAAAAAAGAAAGCATGCACGGATGCAAACAAGCAGGAGTGAAAAAAGAGCCGAATGAAGTGAAACAAATCGATAGAAAAGTAAAGGTATAGAGAAAGAATTCAAATAATCTTAAAAGAAGAGAAAGAGAGAGAGAGAGTGAGGAGAGAGAGAGAGAGAGAGAGAGAGAGAGAGAGAGAGAGAGAGAGAGAAAGACAGACAGACAGACAGACAGGCAGACAGACATACAGACCTACTGTGAGGAGAGAGAGACAGACGGACAGATAAAGAAAGAAAACAAAACAACAATAAAAACCAATATATATATATATATATATATATATATATATATATATATATATATATATATATATATATATATAAAGAGTATTTATATTTATTACATCTGTATTTGCATATGTCAGGAAGCAGAAGCTTTAGAACTGTCAGGATAATGTGTGTGTCTAAATTACCTTGGTATTTATCCTAACATAAACCAACACTTCTAGGAGACATCTTTCTCATAAAAGAAACTGGTTTTGCCTCTTTCTTGATTTTGTTGGATGCTCGTTTTGTTGTTTTTTCTTCTTCTCTTTTGTTGATATTTCTTCTTCTTCTCTCTTCTTCTTCTTTCTTCTTCTTCTTCTTCTTCTTCTTCTTCTTCTTCTTCTTCTTCTTCTTCTTCTCTTCTTTTCTTCTCCTCCTCCTGAATTTTGTTGACTTGTTCAAGGTCAAGTTTCGATTATTTTTGTCGGTTGTTTTTTCCATTCTTTTGTTTTCTACTAGTTTTGGATTATTTTCAATTTTTGGAAGATATGTACAAAAGCCTGATTCTTTACCTATTACAAATTCAATACGTCAGTCAACCAATCATTCAGTTAGCCAATTAATCAATCAATCAATTAATCATCCAATCAATCATTAAATCACTTTTCTTCGATTTCTTATTTTTTCGCTTCGAAACTCCTCTTCATTTCTTCTTCTTTGAATTCTTCATTTCATTGTTCTTCTTCAATGATGTCGTCACTTTTTACATGATCATTATTGCCACAACCACAAAATGCATCATCATAATGACCACCATCATCATCACCACCATCATCATCATCATCATCATCATCATCATCATCATCATCATAATCATCATCATCATCATCATCATTATCATCACCACCACCACCACCACTACCCTGATCACGACCACTATTATGCAGCAAATAGAAAGTATGTTATATCAGCAGCAAATACAGATGGGATTTATGAAATAGACACAGCTGATTTACAAACACAAAACAAAGGGACAGACGCAATCACCCAGTGGACAGGTACATTCACTTTCATTCCACTGCGTCCACGAGGTCGTGAAGTCGAATCTTGGCAGCGTCTGGTGAATTAAGGGGCCAGTATCACCTAAGGAAATGAAACAAAAATCTTTTTGTCGAAGACATTTGCATGACACATGTCATTCTGTAGATAAATATATCTCGGTTTATCCCTAACAATTTTTTTTCCCCAAACTACCACAGAATTGCAATATCCCGACATAATTATGTGGGGTAGGTAAAGGGTAAAAAAATACCGGTTCACCCAAAAAAAGCTCGCCCAGTTTCATATCGACATCTACTGACAAAACGGCGTGTTTTGATTGCATGTGGTACTAAGATATGTAACGAAGTTATTTCCCATGTGAAAATTACGTCCCCTGGGTATCGGGCTCAAAAGTGATAATTTTGAGTGGTGTTTGCTACTTTTAGGGTGTTCTTGGCTGTTTGTGATTAAGCCATCACTTCAGACAAGAAAAGAAGAAAAATACTTCTTGTAAATCGTATATTTCATAGAAATAGATTCACAAAGCCACGAAAATCTACCAGATGTTGAGAGGATGTGGCAGAGCATAAGCACGAAGACAGTGGTGAAGAAGAATCAGATGAATCAGAACGGAAAAGTGGTGTCACTGTCACGCCCTCTCAATAGGAGCAGAAACTGTTTGGTATGCACAGCATTCTAGGGGATTCTAAGGAGGAAATGAATAAAACTGATGAAGAAGAGAACGATAGATGACCTGATTTTAAAGCGTAAAAAACATATGTACAAATATAATATCCCATAAACACTAAACAGGATTAAACCTTAAGCTTCAGAACTTCTGTGAACATAACAATAACCTGCCCGTTCATTCTGCTTTAAAAACATTTGATAATGGGAAAGTACGTATAAATCAACATGCAAAAGGAACACCAAGAAAGCAAAGTACATACAAATAAAACAACAACAACAACGAAGGAGAAAGAGAATATGTAACACTGTCACCACAAAAAACAGAACAAAAGGGAGAATAAGTTAAATAAACCCCAAAACGTACGATTAAGATGCAAAAAAGACAGTTTTAAGAGAAAGAAAACAAAAATGAATGATAGGGAAAAACCCATACAAGTGGAAAAAAAAGAAAATAACAAGGGAAAATAAGGAAAAGTATCCAAAATATAAAGTAATGGAAAAAAGTGTGATCTATATCTATATCTCTATTATCCATCTCTCTCTCTCTCTCTCTCTCTCTATCTCTCTCTCTCTCTCTCTGTATATAATATATATATATATTATATATAAAATATATATATATATATATATATACATATATACATATTATATATATATATATATATATATATATATTATATATATATATATATATATATATATATAACAACAAAACAAGCAGAAAGACACAAGCAAAATTGCACACTAATGACAAAGTACGCCTAAAAGTTTCAGGTCAAAGAATATAATTGTGAATTTAAAAAAAACAAAAAAAACAACAACAACAAAACTGCAAGAGAAACTAGCAAAAAAAGCAAATTGTGTGCGTGGGAAATACTGGATATTTTTCTCTGGAGAAATAAATCCCACTATTTCTTTTTTTTTAAATATGTTTTTGAAAACAAAGTGTTTAATATGTGTGTGTGTGTGTGTGTGTGTGTGTGTTATGTGTGTGTGTGTGTTGTGTGCATTCTGTTTTTGCTAAACGCTGTGGTGTGTGTGTGTGTGTGTGTGTGTGTGTGTGTGTGTGTGTGTGTGTGTGTGTGGTGTGTGTGTGTGTGTGTGTCTTAATTTCATTGTAGCTATTAAGCACAAGCGCGTGAATTTGGAAAAAAAAGGTCACTTGATAATACAAGCAAGAACACACACACATAGAATAAGTAAAAAAGAAACGAAAAGAATACAAGGAAAGCCAAGAAGGCTTAAGTAAGGGATACAAAACAAGAAAAGAGAAAGAAAGACATACATAAAAACGACCATGCGTAAAATGAACGAGAACATGGAACAAAATAGGAAATAGGAACAAACCAAAAGGGAAAGAAACTGGAAAACAAAAAGCGAAATAAAGAAAGAAAGATATATGTGGGGGGTTTTTAAACGATAATGCCCTATAACAATCATCTTGAAAGACAGTATCTGATTTCAATCTTTGCCCTCCAAAGGGGACATTTTCAGATGCTAAATTGTAACGTCACGCTTGGAATCATTCTAAAATAGCTGCTAGGATTTTTTTTAAGCAAATAAAACAAAAATCAGTGAAGTGGGTGGGATACGCTGGGCCTGATTTGTCAGGCGCTTAACGGCAGCGCAACGCTTCTTCGCTCCAATGATAGACAACAATAGCTGCTGTCTGAGTGATTGATGACAAAGAAAGAAGAAGACAGAAAAAAAGGAGAAGAAGAAGAAGAAAGAGAAGAGAAGAAGAAGAAAAAAGAAGAAAAGGAGAAGAAGGAAGAAGAAAGAAGAAGAAGAAGAAGAAGAAGAAGAAGAGAAGAAGAAAAGAAGAAAAAGAGAAGAAATAGGGAAGGGAAGGGTAAAGAGAAGATAAAAAGTGGAGCATACCGAAAACAAGACAAACAATGTACAGAGAGACAGAGTAAACTAGACATAAAAAGGGCAAACCGCAGAGGAACCAAATGAAATAATAAGACATGTAGAGCCCCCTCCACCCCCACTTTTAAAAATCAGATCATGTATAGAAAACAAGACAGAGGGAAATACCAAATATGTAGTCAGATTTTTAAAAAAATCAAAGAAAAAAGACAATATAAATGCATTTCTTTTTCAATGGAAAACGGTGAGATACATGAAAAATTAAAAAAAAGCAAATCCAATAAAAACAACAGAGAGAAAAAGAAAGTTCATCCAATAATTACTTACAGATGATGTAAAACTGTCATATCATACACCAAATCAACAATCACGACGAAAACAAAAACGCAGATTTATGAGGACAAGAAAATAACTACAAAAGCAAAACCAAGATTAAAAAACACTAAACCACAAAAATATGAACATTACAATTATAGAAACCTCATCAACACACCCATATTTGTGGAAGAATAACATCTCTGATAATTAAAAAACAAATTGAAAGGATATGGGATATAATCAAACAATCAAGCAGTCAAACAAAAAACAATCTAAACAAAATCAAACCAGCTGATGCTGTTAGTCTTGCTATTTGTGTAAAATCTCCTTCCCTATGTTATGCTATGTGTGTCTCTGTCTCTCTGTATGTCTCTTGTCTGTCTGTCTGTCTGTCTGTCTGTCTGTCTGTCTCTCTATCTCTCTCTCTCTCTCTCTCTTCTCTCTCTCTCTCTCTTTTCTCTCTCTCTCTTCCTCTCTTCCTCTCTCTCTGTGACAGGGCGGTAATTAGATTACCTCCCCTGCGATCACAGACCTGAGGCAGCGTGGTGTTTCTAAATTGGGAACATCTACCCATTGTGAGAGGCTCTGTCCTGTCAGATCACATATCTCTACTTTCTTGTTCTTCACAATTCTTCTTGGTCTTTGCAATTCTTTTTACAGTTCTTTCTAATCCTCTTTCATATGATAAGTTTGTGGGGACTTAAAAAGGCGACATGTATATGGTTATTGGTTAGATTTTCAGGAAGAAATAACTAACTATCCCCCTCTGCAAAACATTTGATTTTAGATATTGCTGTCTTGTTTACATCACTTTGTGTGATAAGAATAAAGCAAAGGGAAGCAAGACATGGAGAAGAGGAATTAAGCAAAGCAATAATTAATGGGGGAAATTGAAAGGAAGAAAAACTGGATTACTGGACAAAGAAACAAGCAAAATGTAACTTGAAAATAAAACAAGAAGGGAGAAATAATCAATAAATGAACAAGAACATTAAAAGAACATGATAGACAAAACAGAAGTTAAGGAAAGCACAGAAAAAGAACGTTTGCTCTGTTGAACTTAACCAAACATAGCC
The DNA here is from genome assembly GCA_028751875.1 of Rapana venosa. Taxonomy (NCBI): domain Eukaryota; kingdom Metazoa; phylum Mollusca; class Gastropoda; order Neogastropoda; family Muricidae; genus Rapana; species Rapana venosa. The sequence continues at coordinate 2,363,213 of CM054162.1, forward strand.
ACAACAGAAACTGCTTTGCTTCATAAAAATGAACCAAAACAAAGCAAATAAAGCATCAGAAAGTTAAAACACTGAAATGAAGTAACACCACAATCTTTCTTTTAAAAAACCCAATACTTTAAATACCATAAAACAGAGGGAAAGTGAGGACCAGTATATGAAGCAGAGAGAGCAAGTGACCTCAGTGGAAACAAAATACACTTCCTCTGCTAAAAAAAGTACTGGCTTTTGATTTGAATTCACTCTTTTCGTGCATACACATTGTTCTCCCTGTTTCAATACAGTAATAAAAAGTGTGTGTGTGTGTGTGTGTGTGTGTGTGTGTGTGTGTGTGTGTGTGTGTGCATGTGTGTGTGCACGTGCGTGCATTTGCTTGATGTTACCCTCATTTCTACCATTCTCAACATTTCTTCTTTGGCTGACATATATGTTGGATACTGCTGAACGATTCAATGCTTGTGACATATGTAAAATCTAATAGGCTACCTCGTGCTTCTCTCTTTCTCCAACACCATCCTGTTGGAGCATGGACCTGTTGATAACAAATAGGTCTGTCACTGACTTTTGGGGCGTTCTTTTTTGCAAGACTGGTGATTTTCACGTTCAATTTCCCACCTGTGAAATGGGTTCGTAACCAGTAAACAGGTTCAGGTAATGCATAATACTGTTTTCAGTGCGGTAAAGAAAACCTAATTGTGTTTGTGTTTGCCTGAGCCTGCACATGTGCGCGCGCGCGCGTGTGTGTGTGTGTGTGTGTGTGTGTTGTGTGTGTGTGTGTGTGTGTGTGTGTGTGTGTGTGTGTGTGTGTGTGTGTGTGTGTGTGTGTGAGTGTGTGTGTCAAAACATAATTTTCCCTATCTTCTTCCTGACCTTGTCCTCATCCAACACCTATAGATTTCTATGCATCTCTAACTCTCCTCCTCTTTCTCAAAGAAAATGACATATTTGAGTTTGTCTTCTTCATGTTTTCTGTATTGACTATTTCTTCATTAATTTCTTCTTCGCCATTCTTCTTCATCTTTGCAATTATTCTCTGCAATACTTCTTCTTGTTTGCATTTCTTCTTGTTCGCGATTCTTCTTGTTCGCATATTTTCGTCTTTGCAATTCTTCTTCTTCTTTGCATTCTTCTTCTTCTTCTTCTTCTTCTTCTTCTTCTTCTTCTTCTTCTTCTTCTTCTTCTTCTTCTTCTTCTTCTTCTTCTCTTCTCTCCTCCTCCTCCTCCTCCTCCTCCTCCTCCTCTTCCTCCTCCTCCTCCACAATTCTCTTCGCAATTCTTCTACTTCCTTGCAATTCTTCTTCTTTGCGATCTTTGTTCTTTGCGCTTCTTCTTCCTCATATTGTTCAGTATTTTGGGGGGGAAAGGGCATGAGATAGAAAAGGAGCTGATAAACAGAAAATAAACAAGGCAGAAAAAATAAAGGGATAGAAAAAAGGGAATTCCTAGGAGAGAACACCCAGAAAGTGGGGATGCTGTTTATACATCAGGCCTCTAGCTTCTCCCCAAGAAGGGGTCAGGGTGGATGGGTGGAGGAGGCGCATGCGTGGCATGAGAATAGCAGGACAGGAACGTTACAAGCATAGAGACACAACAGAATCGAAAACAACACCAACCAACAACAAAACCCCAAACAAACGAGTAAACAAACACACACACACAAACACACACACACACACACACACACACACTCACACACACACACACAAACACACACAAACACACACACACACACACACACACACACACACACACACACACACACACACCACACACACACAGGAGATGTATCTTAGAAGCCCCACTGAGGGTGTTGCAGTAATGAGGTAAATCCTCTGCACCTGCCTGCACTTTGACAACAGGATAACGGGGCTTCCTTCACTTTCTTTCTGTCTTTTCTTTTTCTTTTTTTCGGTACAGTTTTGTGTGTGTTTTAACTTCAATGGGCTCTGCTAGCTCTTTGAATTGCAGATTGAGGGGATCGACTTTGATAAAGAGGGTTACTGGATTAAAGCGTTCTCTTTGCCCGTGAATAAATAATTATGTGTTTGTGGTTCTTTGCTTGATCTTGATGCTTTAGCAGTAGTTGTTGTTCTTACTGTTGCTGTTGTTGTTGTTGTTACTCTTCTTCTTGGTTTTGTTGAAGTTGTCCTTGCTATTTTTGCTGTGATTGTGAATGCGGAAATATCAAATTGTCGATATTGTTGTTGTGATTGTGGTGGTGGTAGTGGTTTAATGGTGGTTGTCGTCACTGTAATTGTTGTTGTTGTTCATAACAAAAAGTATTTTTGTTACGTTGCTTTTGGTCTTATCTGTGTTGATGTTGTTAATGATGGTATTGAAGTGGTTGTGTAGATGTGAGTGAGTGTGCCTGTGTGTGAGTAAATGTCTGAGTGAGTGAGTTAGAGAGAGTGAGTGAGTGAGTTAGTGTGTGTGTGCGTGTGTGTGCGTGCGTGCGTGTATATATATATATGTGTGTGTGTGTGTGTGTGTGTGTGTGTGTGTGTGTGTGTGTGTGTGTGTGTGTGCGTGCGTACGTGCGTGTGAACTTACAGCTTCTATTTCCACCCAATGGTGTTCCTCTTCCCCTTATCACATTTCATTATAGCCAGTGTGTTTCTTCCCTTGACGTTTGTTGTTATCTTCTTTACCAGTGGCGTGTGTCGTGTTGGTTCATTTTGTTCTTCTTTCTTATTGTTAGTATAGCACTCCGATATGTTTTTTTATTTGTTAATAATGTTGTCTCTGTTCCTTTTCCTCTGTGGCCTATTCTTCTTCTCCTTGGTCGTCTCCTTTTTCTTCCGATTTGTAAATCAATATTTTATTCACAGTTTTTCCTTCTTGCTCTCTGCAATTCTACTTCTTCGCAATTCTTCTTCTTCGCAATTCTTCTTCGCAATTCTTCTTCACAATTCTTCTTTGCAATACTTCTTCTTTGCAATTCTTTTTCTTCACAATTCTTCTTCTTCTCATTTCTTTGTCTTCGCAATTCTTCTTAACAATTATTCTTGACAATTCTTCTTTTCAATTCTTCTTCTTCATCTTCCTTGCAATTCCTCTTCTTCATCTTCGCAAATTCTTCTTCTTCGCAATTCTTCTTTGCAATTCTTTTGCTTTTTCGCAGTTTTTCTTATTCTTGTTCTTGGCTATAAAATTCGATTTCGCCAGACAAGACTGATGTTGGAGTAAATATGATCATCTTTCACACTGGCAGTTTTGCTTTATTAAGTGAAGGTGATTGAACATGATCCAAGATTTCGATTTAGATTATGATTTATTTCCCAGAAATTAAAAAAAAGAGAGTACAGATTTATACTGGGAGAAATAATACGATTGAGATCCTCAGCTTGACAAGAAGGAATGGACGCCAAATCAAACTGGAGGTTTGATCTGATCCCAAATAAATGTATGGATGAAAAACAGCATAAAGGGAGAAAGGGAAAACGCGGAAGATAGCTTGAAAAAGAATGATGTGTGAAAACAAATCTTATAAAGAAAAAGCAAAGTACGAGTGAAAGAAAATAAAAATAAAGAATAACGAAGAAAAGAATGAAAAAACGAAAGAGTGGAAGATGAAATGAAAAAAATCGTAAAGAGAAGAAAGTAAAACAGAAACAAAAAAATGTCAAACAAAACAATCCGCATGACAGTAAAAGGAGATCAACACCAGAACACAAGCAACACAGTGGACTAAGGAAAGAATGTCCAGCAAAAACAGTGAGAAAACACGGATGCTCTGTGTCCCCATTACCTGCATTAGTTATTAGATGCTCTGTGTCCCCATTACCTGCATTAGTTATAAGATGCTCTGTGTTCCCATTACCTGCATTAGTTATTAGATGCTCTGTGTCCCCATTACCTGCATTAGGTATTAGATGATCTGTGTCCCCATTACCTGCATTAGTGATCCCTGAAGTCAGAATGCCGCTACCTGCATGCTGGGTACACATGATTGTAATCGCCAAACTCCATCACTGGTGAACTAAGGAGCTCTAGCTGAGGAATGGAACAAAAGAGGATGTAGGTTGAGAAAGTGAAGCTGATTTGAGGTCCCCATAGGGTTATAATTATACTCTATATATATATATATATATATATATATATATATATATATATATATATATATATATATATATATATATATATATATATATATATATATATATATATTATAAAATATATATATATATATATATATATATATATATATATATATAGAGAGAGAGGAGAGAGAGAGAGAGAGAGGAGAGAGAGAGAGAGAGAGAAGAGAGAGAGAGGAGAGAGAGAGAGAGAGAGAGAGAGAGAGAGAGAGAGAGAGAGAGAGAGATAGATGTATATGGATATCTGTCTATCTATCTGTCCCGTAGTCTGACGACCGTGGGGGCACCCTCAAAGACTCAGCAACCAGTTCCCTCCATTCGTCTCTCTGTTCTGCCTTTCTCAGGGTTTTGTTGAGTTCTAGGCCTGTCCATTCACTGATGTTATCCTCCCAGCTCTTCCTTGGTCTGCCTCTTTTTCTTCCTCCTTGGACAGTGCCTTGCAAAACTGTCTTTGTAATTCCTTGGGATCTTGTGACATGCCCATGACATGGTATGGTATGGGTATATGGATATATATATACATATATATATATATATATATATATATATATATATATATATATATATATATATATATATATATATTCTTATACCGTCTTCTTTTAAGCTTTTTTTAGAATTGTCCTAATATTTTATATATTAGAAACATTCTTTAAAAATAGCTTACAATAAAGGGGATAAGAAAAAAACACATGCACAAACCAGTCAAACGATCACAAAGCTCCTCCTAAACAAAAAAGCCAAAACAAAAACAAAAGGAGGAGGTAAAGGAGTCCCATAAACTATACGGTCGTAGGGGAGCGGGGAGTCAGAGACCTCACTTCTCTAGGGCCAGCATATTGAGGGCGGCGCCCATCTCCTCTCCCTCGCTGCTTTACCTTCCCTGACCCTAAAGAGGGCAGGTACCCATTTACAGCTGGGTGAACTGGGGGAACTGTACTGAAGCCAAGGCGCGCAAACGGTCACCCATCCAACTGGTA
>CM054162.1:2373289-2380789 GCA_028751875.1 Rapana venosa
GGTGCCTGTTCTGAGCTAACATACGCAGGACACCACCTACTAAGCCCCCTACTAACGACAGTATTAGCTCAGTCGCGGAGCCAGACTGAGTGAGTTGCCCACCCGAGGTGGCAACCACCACAACGTCCCTACAACGACCGTCCCCCGTGAACCTCCAACCCCAAAGGCTTTGACACAAACTCACCACAGGCACAGTAGTGTATGAGCAAACCAAATCTGAGGTCACCATGAGACCAGAGCAACTGGGACCACCGAATCAGAGGTATTTTTTTTAATTGCATGATGATAATGACAATGAGGATGACGTAATTATGCTGCTGTGGAAGTGCATATGCTTTGAGACTACTTGACAGGGTTGTATCCTACGCTTACTAGCATAATATATCCCGGCGTCAACCGGGCCCGAGAGATACAGACACCTGCAGTGTTGGTCAGGTAATTTGAGCAACACTCTCAAACTCGCATCCGTTAAGTGGATGAAGCTCGACTGTGTGGTCCCAGTCTTCCCACTGAGCCCACAGCACACTCACTCTGGGTAGGAGCCGGCCGGAGTCCGAAAAATCCCTATGACTCTTATGGGAATCGAACCCACGACCTTCCAGTCCGTAACCCAAGGCGCTAACCACTGCGCCATGGCGGCTGGTATCCTTTCCACTTTTCAATATGCCTATCGCCCCAACAACAGCACCGAAACCACCTTAGTCCACACTTTAGATACACTTCTACTTGCTTTTGATGCAGGAAAAATCTCCCTTCTCACTCTTCTTGACTTATCTGCAGCCTTTGATACCATAGATCACTCAATTCTTCTTTCTCGCCTCCAAAATACGTTTGGTATTAACGGCACAGCCCTCACCTGGTTTAGTTCATACCTCACAGACAGGTTCCAGAAAGTTATTGTAAACACAATTCAATCAAAACCTATCAAAATGGAATGTGGAGTGCCACAGGGATCAGTCCTGGGCCCTGTTCTCTTTACTCTCTACACTGCTCCACTCTCACATATAATAAACAACCACCCTACTGATCATCATTTCTATGCCGATGATACTCAGCTTCAGTGCAGTGATACTGTTGAAAACTTGCCTTCCCTCTTGACAAATATGTCCTACTGCCTTCAAGACATTCAAAACTGGATGACTCAGAACAAGTTACAACTTAATTCCGATAAAACCGAAGCCATGCTCATAGGGACCCAACATAAACTTTCGTCTATCGCAAAAACTTCAATAGAATTCAACAATACGTCAGTTTCTTTGTCCAACTCGGTGAAGTATTTAAGAGTAGTTCTTGACAACACACTCTCTATGAAAAACTTCATCACCCAGACCTGCCAGTCTTCCTACTATCAATTACGGCGCATAAGCGCGATTCGCAAGTAACTGTCCACTGATGCAACTTCCAAGCTTGTCACATCTCTCATTCTTTCACGTTTAGACTACTGCAATTCTCTTTTGGCTGGCCTACCAGCATCATCTATCCACTCTCTTCAACGCATACAAAACTCTGCAGCTCGACTGGTCCTAAGAAAGAAAAAATCTGAACACATCACTCCTCTTCTGCGATCTCTTCACTGGCTGCCTGTCTCACAAAGACTGGAGTATAAAATCAATACCCTCTGTTTCAAATGTCTCCACAAATCTGCACCCTCTTATCTCTGTAATTGTCTTCATCTGTACACTCCATCCCGTTCCTTTCATTCAGCCGCAGATACTTTGTGCTTTCAAACACCCAGATTGAAACAAACCACTGTTGGCCGTCGCTCCTTCTCTGTTTCTGGTCCATCCACCTGGAATGACCTCCCTCTTTCACTTCGACAAAAGCCTTCACTTGTTACCCTCAAATCCAGCCTCAAAACACACTTATTTCCTACCTGAGACTTTCCCCCCAAATATCTGTCCCTAATTTTCAACAGCATCTGTCACCTTCTAAGTGTTGTTTCGAGTGTGTGTGTGTGTGTGTGTGTGTGTGTGTGTGTGTGTGTGTGTGTGTGTGTGTGTGTGTGTGTGTGTGTGTGTGTGTGTGTGTATGTGTGTGTGTGTGTGTGTGTGTATGTGTGCATGCGTGCATATGTGCGCGCGCATGGTTTTGAAATCTGTTGTTCATTATGTTTAAGGAGAGTTGCATGCCTGTAAATGATTGAGTGCAAGCGCTTCGATTTGTTTTGTTTTTTTACAAGATTCAGCGCTATATAAATTCCATATATTATCATGAAGGATCAGTCAGCATTGGTGGCAGAACGATCACAAACCTTCGCTTCGCAGATCATATTGATGGAATAGCAGGATCAGAAAAAGAGCTTGCCAGCCTAACAGAACACTTGAATAAGGCCTCCAAAACATACGGCATGGAAATCAGTGCAGAGAAGTCCAAACTGATGACTAATAACACCAACGGCATTAGCACTGATATCAGGGTTAATGACCAGAAGCTGGAACAGTTCAAAGCTTCAAGTACGGGGAGGCCATTGTGTATCAGACCAGGGATCCAAGCCAGAGTTAGTATGCAGGACTGCACAGACAATAACAGCTTGGTCAAAAACTATAACACCATCTGGAGAGATAAAAATATCTCACTTATTCTCCAAGATCAGACTTAATGCGCTCCCTTGTAATATCCATATTCTGTACGCCTGTGAATCATGGACCCTGACTGCAGATCAGATTTGGAGAGAAGAGTACAGCAGTGAGATGAGATGCTTTCGGAGACTCTTGCATCTCCTGCAAAGACCACCATAAGCAACGAAAGCGTGCATGTTACAGAATCCAAGCAAACCATTTGGCCCATATGAAAACCATCTAACGATCGTGGAATAAAAGCGTAAACTTTAAATATGTTATGGGCATGTCACACGATCCCAAGGAATTACAAAGACTGTTCTGCAAGGCACTGGTCCAGGTGGAAGAAGAAGAGGAGAACCAAGGGAAGAGCTGGGGAGGATATCTTCAGCGAATGGACAGGCTAGAAACTCAAACAAAACCCTGAGAAAGGCAGAACAGAGAGAGATGTGGGATACTGGTTGTTGAGTCTTTGAGGGTGACCCCACGGTCGTCAGCTACGGGACAGCATAGATAGATAGATAGATATTATTATATTATTATTATTTTCAATTTTCTGTGACTCTTTTCTTCTTCTCATCCTCACTCCTAGTCATGAATTGAATGTTGTTGAAATTGTTCAGGTTAAGTTTTCGATTATTTTCGTCCGTTGGTTTTCCTTTTTTTTTTTGTATTCCGATTAGTGTTCTATTTTGTTTTGTTTTGTGGGCAGATATGTACAAAAAGACCTGATTCTTTACCTATTGTACTTTCAATTAAATCAATCAACCAATATTCAGTTAACCAATTCATCAACCAATCATAATTCTAAATCAAAATCAATCAATCAGTTTTCTTCGCATCTTTTTTTGTTGTTTTGGCTTCACAATCCTCTTCATTGCATTCTTCTTTGGAGTCTTCATTGCATTGTTTTTTTCAAAGGAGTCGTCATTTTTTATGTGATCAGTATTACCACAACCACAAAATCCATCATCATCATCATCATCCTCATCATCATCATCATCATCATCATCATCATCATCATCATCATCATCATCATCATCATCACTACCAACCCTATCAACACCACCACACCACCACCGCCACCCCATTCACGACCATATTATTCATGCTAGTAGAATGTATGTGATATCAGCAGCAAAATAAACCCAGATTAATTAAATAGACTCCGCTTATTACAAACCACAAAATCAAATCCACAGACGCAATAACCAGTAGATAGGGTGAAATTCACTTCATTCCACTGGGCTCCATTAAGTCGTTTGAATTTGAATTCAGCGCATCTGGTGATAAGGGGCCAAGAAGATACTATTAAGAAAAGGAAACAAAACTCCGCTTTGTTGAAGACCATACATGATTATTTCATTCTGTAGATAAATATACCTTGGTATTATCCTTGTGTAAACAATCGAATAACAAACAAACCAATTCAACAATGACAAACTCCCTCTTGACACCACCTCCCCTTAAACAGAAAAACATTCCCCAATAATCAACGCAACACACACACACATGCACGCACGCGCGCTCGCACACACAAAACACTAAACAACACCATACAACACACACACACACACACACACAATAAGCGTAATTATGCACAGACACGCAACGACACGTGCGAGCTTTGACAAATCGTGCAGGATACAAATCCTTTCACATGTAAATTTCCTCACTTATCATAAACTGCTTTTGTCATATCATCAAAATACATAACCACACATCTACCCCGTCAAGACAAAATAATGAACAGTATTTGAAGCACGAAACAAAAAAACCCACGGAGCATTCAAAACACACCCACTCACACACACACACACACACAACACACACACACACACACACACACACACACACACACACACACACACACAACACACACACACCACACACACACAACACTTACACACACACCAACACACATACCACTCACACAAATACCACACCACACAACACACACAACACACAAACACACACACACACACACACCTCTCACACACACCCATACACACAATACATACACAACATAACTCACATACTCACACACATTTGCGCGGCGCTTCCACGCACACACATCACTCACACCAGAGCTCAAAAAGCACGCACACCCAAGGGCAGATTTACATAAAAAATTAAAACAAGTGTGTGTGGTACGCTTTTTTGAAAGATTAATAGGCTTACTTTTCTCTTTTTATAATGATGGGATTTCGTTCCATAATTTGCTACCAGAAATAAACAAGGGAGGACATAAACAGATCGGGTTCTTGGACGTGGAGTAACCAACATGCTATTTGCTTTGAAACAGTTTTACAGGAACCTCTGACAAAGATAATGAGGGGCTAGTTTATTCATAATCTGATATCATACATACACCTTTAATTAGAGAGACATGAATTACTAAAAGGTAGAATGTTCAACTCTTTGTAGCTATACGTTTCTAAGGAAAGTAGTTTAAGAAGAATTATTTTTAGAGACGTTTATATTACTCTCTCAAGTTGTCGAAAACAGTTTTTTTTTCTTTCAAAATCCAGCATGTAGATGCATAATCAAGATAAGGTTTTATGTAAGCGTTAAAAGATAGTTTACGAGTATGCTGGTCAAGGAAATGTTTTTTTTTTTTATTAGGTTAAGTTGGAATTGCTTCTTAGAGAATTCTTATTGAAATACTTTAAAAACATGATCAGACCATGACAAGTTATTATGATTGTTGACCAAGTAGTTATATGAGCTGACTTCTAATACTTTATCGTAACTTTATTCATGTAGTTTGGTTTTAAAAGTTTTGGCGCTTTTGTCTTTGCTACAACCATGAATTTTTTGTTTCAGTGGATGGAGAGCCATGTGATTGCAACCCTGCCCGTGCTGCTTAGATTGTTTAAGTTTTTTGCAAAATTTTTACCTAAAGTGTTATCATCACGATCCGTGTATGTATGGTAGTGTCGTTCAGCAAAGAGTTCACTTGTGGAAGAAAGTTGGAGAGGAAGACCATTGATATTTATTGAAAAGAGGACGGGCCCTAGCACGGAACCTTGATGAATACCATACTTTCATGGCAAAGGGGGACGACATAATTGAAATTTGATAAACAGCTTTTCTCTTTTATCAAGGAAAAGGAAGTAATTTGTTTTAGTGACGTCTGTGCTAAACCATACCTAGCAGTATCTATTACTAGGGAGGTTGTGATCAATACAGTCAAATGCACTCGGCAAGTCTACAAAAATTGCTCCAGTTAGGGTTTTTATTGTTTAATATATAAATGCCCCCCCCATTTGTACTTTTAAGATTGATGAGTGCAGTATGACAAGAAGGAATTTCTCTGAAGGCCACATTAATTAGATGAAATAAGTTTTGTTTAGTAAAGTATGACAGAAGATGGTGCTTTAAAAAATACTTTTCTAAAAGGTTTTAGATAAGATAATATTGAATCAAATAGGTCTAGTTGGAAGGGTAATTTGGAATCTCCAGATTTTAAGAACAGGGTATAACTTAAGCATCTTTAGACTTTTGAGAGATAGGCAATTTTTTCATTACAGAGATTATATATATATGTAAGATTTTCAGAGATTACTTGCGTGGAAATCTTCAAAATTTTGCTGTCTAAATTATCTAGCCCGGGAGCTTGTTTGCTTTAATGATACACAATTCCTTTGCACTTTCATGCACACCAATATATTTGAATGGACAGTTTAGACTTTATTGATTGGATGTTACAAAAGTACTGTAAAGAGGTAAGTCATTGAATTCGGGAGCAGACAATGTTTACATTTGTTCTGCATAGAACAATAGTGTTTTATTGATCTTTTCTGCAGGATAGTCCATACATGTATGATGAGCAACATGATGAGATATGATTTACTGCAACTGTTTAATTGGCTTTCCAGAGAGACTTTTGTGTCCTTCCTAGTGATATTTACTCACTAAAAATATTTCTTTTTTTGCAATTCGTTTCATAAATGTCACTTGGTTACATGCTCCTTAAATTTTCATCTTGTCCTGTTGATTTTTAGTAAGTTATCTCTAGCTGTACATCATTTGATTCCAAGAGGGGCATGACCATAAAAGATTGATGAAAAGATTACTACACAAAATTCAAGTGCTTTGTCTTGGCAGTAAAACTGTTTTTAACATTAGAGAAGTTTGCTGTACATAAGTCGGACCAAAATGTTTTCTTGCATGTAACGTTCTATAGCTGCGAAAAATAAAAGAAAAGAAAATAATTTGTGTTTGAATCTGGGTATTTTTGCACCTTTTTTAAGACCAGGTAATACATACAGGATAGTGATCGTAAGACTTTAGACAGGTACTGACAGTTTCTACAATGTTAGTTGGGTTGAGTAATTGGGTGTGTATATATGGTCAATCGTGGTTTCAGAAAGTAGTGTTTTCTTTGTGAGTGTTACTAATTGCGACAGATTATACACCTCAAATATTTTTTCTTTTATCATTAAGCTTAAGTAAATCAATAATTGAAATAACCGAGTAAAATATAATTTCATTTGAATAGTGCAAATTCATCCTTCATTTATTCAAATTATCAAACAACCTAATGCGTTAATTCGGGTTTCGATACAAAAATCCCACTAGTATTGGTTTAATCCTTTCAGGCGTACTTCTAACCGTTAAGTTCAACCCATAGTCATCAAAAATTGTTATATCTGCTTATAAACTTTACTGACTGATGTATATAAGTTATTAACCCTGTTTTAATTTGGTTTTGGCATCTCGTCTGATAGAATTAGAGCTCGGAACTGATATTATTATCATCTGCAAACACTATGTGACACCATTGAATCAGAAAAGCCAAAAAAATTGAAAGCGACTATTTACATTTGATAAAAATGGAGGGCAAATCTGAAATGTATTTTGCAGATGACAACATTTTAAAAATCCCTACTTGTGAAGCATATGTAGTTAGCCAACCATTGGAATTAGACAGTTTTGT
>CM054162.1:2388289-2398289 GCA_028751875.1 Rapana venosa
AACAGAAACGAGAAGACACTGAAAAACTGAAAAAACAGAAAGCCAAAGAAAGAAAGAAAGAAATATATATGTTTTGGGTGTTTTTTAAACACAAATGCCCTTTCACAATTAACTCTGAAGATAGTATCTGGTTTCAATCTTTGCCCTCCAAAGGGGACATTTTCAGACGCTAAATTGTAACTTCACGCTTGAAATCATTCTAAAATAGCGGCTGGGATTTCAAAGAAAATAAACAAATAAAACATAAATCAGAGAAGTGGGTGGGTTGCGTTGGGCCTGATTTGTCAGGCGCTTAACGGCAGCGCAACGATTCTTCGCTCATATGACAAACAACAATAGCTGCTGTCTGAGTGATTGATGGCGAAGAAGAAGAAGAAGAAGAAGACGAAGAAGAAGAAGAAGAAAGAAGAAAAGAAGAAAAGAAGAAGAAGAAGAAGAAGAAGAAGAAGAAGAAAAGAAGAAGAAGAAGAACAAGAACAAGAACAAGAACAAGAAGAAGAACAAGAACAAGAAGAAGAAGAACAACAACAACAACAACAAGAAGAAGAAATAGGGAAGGGAAGGGTAAAGAGAAGATAAAAAGTGGAGCATAACCGAAAACAAGACAAACAATGTACAGAGAGACAGAGTAAACTAGACATAAAAAGGGCAAACCGCAGAGGAACCAAATGAAATAAAGAGATATGCACACCCCCCCCCCTCCACCCCACCCCCACATTAAAAAAGAAGTCATAAAAAGAAAACAAGACAGAGGGAAATACCAAATATGTATTGAGATGAAAAAAATCATAGCAAAAAGACAATAAAAACGCGCATTTTTTTTCAATGGAAAACGAAATTGAGGTAAATGAAAAAAAGTAAAATAAGCAAAGCCAATAACAATAACAGAAAAAAGAAAGTTCAGTCAATAAATACATACACATAATGTGTCACTGTCATATTATACACCAAATCAACAATAAGAACGAAAACAAAAACTCAGAATTATGATGACAAAAAAATGAATACAAAAGCAAAACCAAGATTGTAAAACACTAAACCACAAAAATATGAAGATTACAATTATAGAAACCTCATTAACACCCCCGTATTTGTGCAAGAATAACATCTCTGATAATAAAAAAACAAACAAATGGAAAGAATATGGGGGAAAAATCACACAATCAAGCAGTCAAACAAACAAAAATCTAAACAAAATCAAACCAGCTGATGCTTGTAGTCTTGCTATTTGTGTAAACTCTCCTTCCCTTTGTTATGCTCTGTCTGTCTGTCTGTCTGTCTGTCAGTTTGTCTGTCTGTCAATTTGTCTGTCTGTCTGTCTGTCTGTCTGTCTGTCTGTATGTATGTACCCTCTCTCTCTCTCTATCTTCTCTCTCTCTTCTCTCTCTTCTCTCTCTCTCTCTCTCTCTCTCTCTCTTCTCTCTCTGTGACAGGCAGTAATTAGATTACCTCCCATGCGATCACAGACCTGAGGCAGCGTGGTGTTTCTAAATTGGGAACATCTACCCATTGTGAGAGGCTCTGTCCTGTCAGATCACATATCTCTACTTTCTTGTTCTTCACAATTCTTCTTTATCTTTGCATTTCCTCTTTGTATTTTTTTCTAATCCCATCTTATTTAACAAGTTTGAAGGGACTTTAAAACTGGACATGGATATGGTTATTGGTTAGATTTTCAAGAAACAAATAACTAGATATCCCCGCTTTGCAAAATATCTGATTTTAGATATTGCTATCTTGATTACATCACTTTGGGTGATGAGGAAAAAAAGGAATCAAGACATGGAGGACATTAATACAAAAGCAAAAGTTCAGTAATAAAGCAAATGAATAATAAGAGAAAAGAATAGATTTAGGCAAAGCAAAAAAATAAATCGGAAAAATGGAAAGAAAGAAAAACAGGATTACTGGACAAAGAAATAAGCACTGTAGAACTAAAAACATAAAACAAGAAGGGTGAAATCATGAATAAATGGACAACAAAATTAAAAGGACAGGACAGACAAAACAGAGGTTAAGGAAAGCAAAGAAAAAGAACGTTTGCTCTGTGGAACTTAACCAAGCATAACCACAACAGAAACTGCTTGCTTCATAAAAAATGAACCAAAACAAAGCAAATGGAGCATCAGAAAGTTAAGAACTAAAACAAAGTAGCATGATGATCCTTTTTCCAATGAACAATGTTTTGAATGCTATACAGCAATGGGAAGACCAGGACAAGACTACAAAGCAGAGAAAGCAAATGACTTTTGTAGAAATAAAACACTAACCCCTGCTGAAAAAAGGCGTACGTTTGATTTAATTTTGCTCTGTTCCTGTGTACAGATTTGTCTCTCTTTTCAATACGGTAAAAAAAACCAACAACACGTGTGTGTGTGTGTGTGTGTGTGTGTGTGCGTGCGTACATTTTCTTGGTTTTACTCTCATTTCCACCATTCTCAACAGTTCTTATTTGGCTGACACAGATGTTGGATACTGACAAGCATTCGATGCTCGTGACATACCTAAAATTTGATAGGTTACCTCATGCTTCTCTCTTTCTTCAACACCATCCTGTTGGAGCATGGACCTGTTGATAACAAATAGGTCTGTCACTGACTTTTGGGGCGTTCCTTTTTGCAAGACTAGTGATTTTCACATTCAATTTCCCACCTGTGAAATGGGTTCGTAACCAGTAAACAGGTTCATGTAATGCATAATACTGTTTTCAGTATGGTAAAGAAAATCTAATTGAGTTTGTGTTTGCCTGAGCCTGCACACACACACATAAATGTATATATATATATATATATAATTATATATATATATATATATATATATATATATATATATATATATATATATATATATATACCACACAAAGAATATATATATATTATATATATATATTACTCTGTCCTCATCCATCACATATATATTTATATGCATCTCTAACTCCTCCTCTTTTCGACCCCCCCCCCCCTCCCCCCCTTGTTGTTAAGAATGCTGCTATGACCAGTATCCCATCTGCACCAAAAAACCTAGAAATAGACACAAAGGTTGGGAAAGGAAAGAAAAGAAACAAGGCAGAAACAAAGAGAAGGAAAAGCGAGATGGACATCCTTACAAGACATACTGACAGGCCCCAATCTTCTGCAGTGGCAGACAGGGAGGGGAAGGACATACCCAAACAACATATTTCTGATGTCACTGTCTGTTCCCAGCCCTTCCCCTTCCACCACTCTCAAACTTTTTTCTACCACTGACATAAATGTTGGACACTGATCAGTTATTCATTGCTCTTGACTATCTAAAATCTGGTGGCTACCTTGTGCTTATCTCGTTCTTCACCATGAATTTAGTAGAGTGTGGATCTGTTGATAACAAAGAGTCCTGTCATCCATGTTTTTTTCTTTTTTACATGACTGGTGATTTTCCGCGTTCAATTTCCTACCTCGGAAATTAGTTTGTAACTAGTAAATAGGATTGGGTAATGCATACCATTGCTTTTAGTACAGTGACGAAATTGTACTTGAGTTTGTGTTTGTGCCTGCATGCATATGTATGTGAGTGAGTGAGTGCGTGAGTGAGTGTGCGTGTGTGTGCTTAGGGGGTGGGGAGGGGGTGGTTGTGTGTTTAATAAAAAAAATGTCCTGATATCTTCCTCACGTAGTGCTTATAAATGTCTACATGTTTCTCACCCTCCACTTTTTGTTGGCTTTTTTCTTTTTCTTTTAAAGAATGCTGCTATGACCGGCACCCCATCTGCACCAAGGAACAAGCAGAAAAAGAAACAAGGCATAGTACAGAGAGACAAAGCAAGAGGGGATTCCTTACAAGGCATTTCTACAAGGTGGGGTTGTTATTTATACTGACAGACTGCAATTATTTCCAGGTTCGCCGATAGGGAGGGGTGTGTGCGTGTGCGATGGGGGGGGGGGGGGGGGGGGGTGTAAGATAGACACAAACATCTGTTTAATGCTAACCTTCTTTTCTAGCTGCCCCCCCCCCCCCCCCCCCTCTCACGATTCTCAACACTTCTTCTTTGGCTGACATAACTGTTGGACGCTGATAACCTATTCATTGCTCCTGACATATCTAAAATCTAGCAGGTTACCTCGTGCTAATCTCTTTCTTCAGCACCATTCTAGTGAGGCATGGATCTGTTGATAACAAAGAGGCCTGTCATTGACATTTTTGGGTGGTTTTGTTTTGCAAGACTGGTGATTTTCATGTACTATTGGCTAACTCCGAAATGTGTTGGTAACCAGCCAAGAGGATTAGTTCATGCATAATTATCATATTGTTTTAGAACACAGAGCGAGTTATATTCAAATCTGCTGCGTGGTTGTGTGTGTGTGTGTGTGTGTGTGTGTGTGCGCGGGCGGTTTGTGTGTGGGGTGGGGGTGGGGGATGGTTGAGGGGTTCTATGTGTGTGTCTGTATATGTGCGTGGAAGGGGGGGGGGGTGGCTGTTAGTGAGTGTCAAAGTCAAAGTCAAGTCAAAGTTAATGTTTTATTTTCAGATGGTACATTGATTAAGCAGTGCAGTTGCTTTTTCTATCAAGCCATCTGTCTAAAAATGATAATAATGATAATGTATATGCATAAATAGAATGGCAAAAACACTAAACAATGACAAACCACACAAATCAAATAAAAGAAAATGATAATATAAGCATGCATAAGCTTAAAAAAACCTAAACAATATCAACCCATAGAAATCAAACAAAGAAACAAAATTATTGTAAATCGTGTGTGTGTGTGTGTGTGTGTGTGTGTGTGTGTGCACTTTTATCTCACTCTTGTTTTATAGTTGACTTTTTATAGTTGGAATTTATATAGCTGGCATTTTTCTTGTTTTTTTCTTCTCAAAGTGCTGTTATGACTAATGCCTAATCTGCATCATCTGTTTTTAATAGCACAGCTTTTCTTCTTCCTTTCCCTCTTCTTTGCATTCTTCTTTGCATTCTGCTTTTTCTTCTTTGCATTCTTCTTTTTTGCATTATTTTTCTTTGCAATATTCTTCTTCTTCTTTGCATTCTACTTCGTCTTCTTCTTTGCATTTTTTGTTTTGCATTTTTCTTCTTTGCATTTGTCTTGTTTTCATTCTCCTTTGCATTCTTCTACTTTTTCTTCTTCTTCTTCTTCTTCTTCTTCTTCTTCTTCTCCTCCTTCTTTTTTTTATAAGGTCCAGTCTTATTTGAAAATGCTGCTGAAATAGATGTGATGATATTTCATCCTGTCAGTGCAGACTTTAAAAGGAACATACCAAGAAATAGCCAAAGATTTTATATTATATTATTCTACGTTTGAATTTATATGGAATATATTGAAACTTTAAATCACTATTAAAAATAATCGAAAACGTCTGGATCTTAAAAATGAATGGCATTTACAGATTTAAATAAAAATTCGATATTTTCTTCTAAAAACAAATGCAAGTGTGGAAATGTTTTGAAGCAAAAGATGGTAAAGAGTAAAGAAAATTGAATGGGGAATATGTGAGAAAGGCAGATTAAAGCAAAACAAAACAGCACGAACGAACGGGTAAAAACAAAACACAATGTATGAAAACAATAATGGAAGAACTAAACCAAAAGGGAGAATGTCAACATGAATGATAGAGGCTAAGATTGAATGAAAACCAAAAAAATGATTGGAAAGCTTTAAAAAAACAGTAGACATAAACAAGAACGTTAATTGAACACTGAAACAGATACATGGAAAACATGCTGTGGTAATCTCAATCCAATCCACCTGGGATGCAAATGCATCACCTAGCTTGAAAAAAACCAAAACAAAGAATTCGAAAAAACACTAATATAAAACACAAAAAGGAGTAAGAGTATGATTGATTAAGTTTCTTCCTTGCTTTTCATATACCATGCTATATGGCAGAAAGCAATCACAAAGGCTTGAAAAGTGTTAGAAGAAGAAGAAGAATTACGAAGAATTACGAAGAATTACGAAGAATTGCGAAGAATTGCGAAGAAGAAGAATTGCGAAGAAGAAGAATTGCGAAGAAGAAGAAGAAGAAGGAGAAGAAGAAGAAGAATTGCGAAGAAGAAGAAGAAATGGAATGTATATAGCGCTATATTTTGCAAAGATACAAATCAAAGCGCTTTCATTCATCCTACTAATTCACATGCAGCCAGTTACAATTAATAGGTGTTTGTTTTTTTACAAATTTAAATGTATACATACACGCTGCACGCACGCACATACACACACACTCACGCACACACATAAAGGTTGTATACCCTGGCAGGGGGATAGGGTCTGGGCTGTTGAGGGTAAAGACAAAAATGAAATGGAACAAGAGCGGAGAATCTTAGGTTTGAAATAAATGTGTCTTGTGGCCGGATTTAAAAGCGTCATGAGAAGGCTTTTGGCAAAGGGAGAAAGTGAGGTCATTCCAGATCACTGGACCAGAAACAGAGAAAGAGTGACGGCCAACGGTGGACTGGTTAATTCTAGGTATTCTTAAGCACAGGGTATCTGCAGCAGAGCGGAGGGAACGAGAAGGAGTGTACAGGTGAGGACATGCTCAGATGTAGGAAGGTGCAGTTTTATGGAGACATGTGTAACAGAGGGTACTGATCTTATAGTTTACTCTCTGTTGCACAGGCAGCCAGTCGAGAGATCACACGAGAGGAGTAATGTGCTGAGATTGTTTTTTCTTTCTGAGGACTAGGCGAGGTGCAGAGTTTTGTATACGTTGAAGGGAGTGGATAGATGATGCTGGCAGACCAGTCAGAAGAGAATTACAATAGTCCAGATGTGAGAGAATGAGAGATGTGACAAGTTTGGATGTTGCAACAGTGGACAGGTACTTTCGAACCTGCACGTATGCGCTGCAATTGATAGTATCACGACTGGTAGGTTTGGGTGATTGATTTTTGCATGGAGAGTGTGATGCCTATAACGACCCCTAGATATTTCACAGCAGTAGATAGAGGGACAGACGTATTGCAGAATTTTATTGAAGCTGTTGTGATGGAAGAGAGTTTGTGTTTGGTCCCTACAAGCATGGCTTCGGTTTTATAAGCAATTAGCTGTAACTTGTTCTGTATCATCCAATTTGTTTATATATTGAAGGCAGTAGGATATATTAATCAAGAGAGAAGGCAGATTTTCAGGAGTATTACTGCTAAGAATTTGAGAGTCATCTGAATAAAAATGATGATTGATCTGATGATGATTTATGATGTGTTAAAGAGGAGCAGTGTAGAGAGTGAAAAGATCAAGGCCGAGAACTGACCCCTGTGGGACTCCACATTCCAGTTTGGAAGGTGTTGATTGTACCTTGTTTACTGCAACTGTGTGGAATTGATCTGTAAGGCATGAACTGAACCAGGTGAGGGATATGCCTTTACAGCATTAAGGTAGATTATAAAAGCAAACATGCGATTGAGATTGTTTGCACAAGAACAAATGTAACCCTGTGTTATATAATGAGTCACATTGCACAGGAGATTAATTTTAGCTATTAACACGTTACTAACCTGCAAAGCAAAATGAAAACATTCAGCGTAGAACGAAATATTGAAACTCAGACGATTATATGATACTGCTTATTTCCATTATATTTTTTAAAAGACATTATCATATGATGCATTGTAGTATGTGTTCAGGAAGAGTGGTTGGGTGTTTACAAACGCGTTTTTAAAGCAAAACGAAACACACATACACCTTGATGCTTTAGTACATAGCAGAAGGAAGCTTATAGTTTATAATCAATCAGAATCTCAACACTGACAACTTGACCCTTGATTGCCGAAAATGTCTGCAAGCGGAACGAGTGGGTCAGGTGCAAGGCGACTCATTTCGTGGTGGAGCATCACACAATCTCTTTGGATAAATTATCCTAGTTTGATCTTAAACTTGACAGCGACAGACTATCCAAGATGCAAAATAAAACTCAACAAATGATCTTATTTTAAACAAATGCACGGGTTACAAAGTGCATGAGACAAAAAAATGGAGATGACAAGAAAACTGAAAGGGAGCTAGTTTTTATAAAGTAAACCAAAAAGAGATGAAAGCAAAACATTAAAAGACGAAGAAAAACCTAAATGATGAAGGAAAGGAAGGAGCAAAAAAAAACGAAGGTGGGAAAAAGAAAAAAGAAAGAAAGAAAAAAAATAAACAAGCAAAACAAATAGCCCAAACAAACAACGAAAGAGAGACATGACGAAAAACAAGAACAAAAAAACAAAGAAAGAAATTATAGAAAATCAAATGTCACAGACTGAATGACAAAACACACAACGCAAAAGTAGGAGACAGAAAAACAAAGCAAAAGTAGTTACGGAAAACAAATAATTATAGATGCACTGATAGCACGTTCTTTAAGGTACGTTTAGTACACTAGTCATATAATGCCATCAACTAAGTAAGAAATATAACGAAAACAGCAACAAAGCAGATCACAAAGGAAAAACACAAACAAACACATCTCAAAGACGCAACAAATAAAGACATATTAGATTTACTCTCTGCTCCCTCATAATATTATGTCAGACAGCAGAAGACAGAGTTAAAATCTGACAGAAAAATGAAACGAACAGAAAAAAGCGCTGATTATTTTTATAGCAATGGGATTATAACCTGTTCTTTAATATTACTTTTTGTTTTTCTCTAATGGAAAAAAATGTATCCTTATTTAAGAACACTTTTATGACATTGCATTTCATAATTCTTGATTCAGTTATATATTCATATTTTTACTTAGTCATTTATTCCTTCACCATATTATGTTACCTTATCTCTGTATTACTTTGTTTCATTTTCTTATTGATTAATCATTTGCTGACATGTAACCTAGAACTACTATGTTCAAGGAGCTCACTTACGAACAAGGGCAAGTGCATGTAGTCTAAACATTGAAAATGTAAAAGGTAAATTGGGGGACAGGATAGCTCAGATGGGGGAACAGATGAAGACATCAAGTGCTGAATCAACAAAGCCCGTCACGCCTTCAACACCCTTCGGCCAATTTGGAGGTCAACAGACCTCTCATTTCAAAATAAGCTTCGGATCTACAACACCAATGTCAAATCGGTCCTACTTTATGGCTGAGAAACCTGGCGGGTAACAAAAACCAACACCCACAAACTCCAGTCTTTTACCAACAAATGCCTCAGGTACATCCTCAAGATCAGGTGGCCGGAAGTCATATCCAACAAACAACTGTGGGACAGGACCAGACAAACCCCAATCGAGTCCATCATTAAACAAAAAAAGTGGGGATGGATCGGCCTTACACTCCGCAAGCCTGCGTCAAATGTCACCAGACAGGCCCTTGACTGGAATCCACAAGGGAAGCGGAAAGTTGGTCGACCAATGCAGACCTGGCGCAGAAGTGTTGACGAAGAAACGAAGGCAGCCGGAATGACATGGGCCGAGCTGAAGAGAATCTCCCAAAACCGATTTCATTGGAGGGGTGTTGTTGCAGCCCTATGTTCCCCAAGGAACCAAGAGGCATAAGTCAAGTAAGTCAAGATAGCTCAGTGGTCGGAGCACTCGCTTTCCCCCAGCCAAGTTAAGCAGCGTCGAGCGTGGTTACCAGTTGGATGGGTGATCGTTTGCGCGCCTTGGCTTCAGTACAGTCCCCCCAGTTCACCCAGCTGTAAATGGGTACCTGCCCTCTTTAGGGTCAGGGAAGGTAAAGCAGCGAGGGAATGGAGATGGGCGCCGCCCTCAATATACTGGCCCTAGAGAAGTGAGGTCTCTGACGTCTCGCTCCCCTACGACCTTATAGGTTATGGAACACCTTTAGCTTTTTTTACCTTTTTTTTAAAATGACACACAAGAAAGGGAAAATGCTGGGAACAAGTCAGAGAATAAACAGAAGAAATAGCCAGACAGAAGGGAAAGAAGAGAACAATAAAATACACATACACACACGCACGCGCGCGCACACACACACACACACACTCACACACACACACACACCATATAATGCTATGCATTCACTAACCCTTGCCTGGTTGCAAAAAATCGGAGGGATGGGTATG
>CM054162.1:2403289-2430789 GCA_028751875.1 Rapana venosa
ACGCTATAACCCAGTGGATAGGTACATTCACTTTCAATTGACTGGGTCCAGGAGGTCGTGAAGTCGAATATCAGCTCGTCCAGTGAATTAAGGGGCTAGTTCACCTTAAAAAAAAATTGCTCTTTTGAATACTATACACGATACATGTTATTGTGTATATAAATATGTCTCGGTGTTAGCCTGACCTTTTTTTCCAAACTAACACAGGATTGCCATATCCAGACATTAGTATGTGGGTAGGTGCGACTCACAAGCTATGGGTTTACTCACAATAAAGCTCGCCCTCTTTCACATCGACATCTACTGAAAAAAGGGCATGTTTAGATTGTTTGCCGTACTAAGACATGCAACGGAGTTATTCCCCATGTGAAAATTACGTCCCCTGCGTATTGGGCTCAAAAGTTATGATTTTGAGTGGTGTTTGCTACTTGTTAGGGTGGTGTTGGCTGTTTGTGATTAAGCCATCACTTCAGACAAGAAAAGAAGAAATAAAGACTTCTTTTAAATCGTATATTTCATAGAAATAGATTCACAAAGCCACGAAAACCTACCAGTTGTTCAGAGAATGTGGCAGAGCATGACCACGAAGACAGCGGTGAAGAAGAAGCAGATGAATCAGAACGGAAAAGGGGTGTCACTGTCACGCCCTCTCAATAGGAGCAGAAACTTTTCGGAATTCACAGCATTCTAGAAGATTCTAAGGAGGAAATAAATAAAGCTGATGAAGAAGAGAACGATAGATGACCTGATTTTAAAGCGAAAAACATATGTACAAATATAATATCCCATAAACACTAAACAGGATTAAACCTCAAGCTTCAGAACTTCTTTGAACATAACAATAACCTGCCCGTTTATTCTGCCTTAAAAATAAACTTTGGAGAATGGGAAAGCACATATAAATCAAACCGCAAAAGGAGCCCCGTAAATGCAAAGTGCATACAAATAAAACAACAACAACAATGACGACGAAGGAAAAAGAGAATATGTAACACTGTCATAAAAAACGAATTACAGGGAGAGTAACTTAAATAATCAAAAAGACACTTATGATTAAGATACAAAAGAAAGACAGTGTTAAGAAAAAGAA
This sequence comes from Rapana venosa, assembly GCA_028751875.1. Lineage (NCBI taxonomy): Eukaryota > Metazoa > Mollusca > Gastropoda > Neogastropoda > Muricidae > Rapana > Rapana venosa. Next base: position 2,404,380 of record CM054162.1, read on the forward strand.
ACAAAAATGAATGATAAGGAAAAACGCATAAAAGAGAAAAAATAACAAGGAAAAAAAAGAAAGAGCATCCAAAATATGAAAAAATGGAATAAAGTGTGATCTATCTATCTATCTATGTATCCATGTATCTCTCTCTCTATATATATATCTATCTATGTATCTATGTATCTATCTCTCTCTCTCTCTCTCTCTCTCTCTCTCTATATATATATATAATATATATATATATATATATAAGCAGAAAAGACACAAGCAAAAGTGCACACTAATGACATAGTACGCCTAAAAGTTTCAGGTCAAAGACTAATATTGTGAACACAAAAAACCTAAACACGCGACAACAACAAGAGAAACTAGCAAAAAAAAGCAAATTATGTGCGTGGGAAATAATGGACATTCTCCTCTGAAGAAATCAGTCCCACTATTTCTATTTCTTTCATTTTATTGTTTTTGAAAACAAGTGTTTCGATGTGTGTGTGTGTGTGTGTGTGTGTGTGTGTGTGTTGTGCGTTTTCTGTTTTTTCTGAAAAGGTGTGTGTGTGTGTGGGTGTGGGTGTGAGGGTGTGTGTCTTAATTTGATTGTAGCCATTAAGCACAAGCGCGTTAAATTGGAAAAAAAGGTCCCTTGATAATACAAGCAAGAACACACACACATAGAATAAGTAAAAAGCAAATTCGAAAAGAATACAAGGAAAGCCAAGAAGGCTAAAGTAAGGGATACAAAAAAAGAAAAGAGAAAGAAAGACATACATAAAAACGACCATGCGTAATATGAATGAGAACATGGAACAAAATAGGAAATGGGAAAAAACAGAAAGGGAAAGAAACTGGAAAATAAAAAGCGAAAGAAAGAAAGAAAGAAAGAAAGAAAGATATATGTGGGTCTTTTTTCGGACGATAATGCCCTATAACAATCGTCTTTAAAGACAAAGTCTGATTTAAATCTTTGCCCTCCAAAGGGGACATTTTCAGACCCTAAATTGTAACTTCACGCTTGGAGTCATTCTAAAATAGCGGCTGGGATTTAAAAAAAAAAAAATCAGTGAAGTGGGTGGGATGCGCTGGGCCTGATTTGTCAGGCGCTTAACGGCAGCGCAACGATTCTTCGCTCCAATGACAGACAACAATAGCTGCTGTCTGAGTGATTGATGACAAAGAAGAAGAAGAAGAATAAGAAGAAGAAGACGACGACGACGAAGAAGAAGAAGACGAAGAACAAGAAGAAGAAGACGAAAAACAAGAAAAGGAAAGAAAAAGAAGAAGAAGAAGAAGAAGAAGAAGAAGAAGAAGAAGAAGAAGAACAAGAACAAGAACAAGAAGAAGAAGAAGAAGAAGAACAAGAAGAAGAAGAATTGCGAAGAACAAGAAGAAGAAGAAAAGAACAAGAAGAAGAAGAAGAAGAACAAGAACAAGAAGACGAAGAAGAAGAAGAAGAACAAGAAGAAGAAGAAGAAGAAGAAGAAGAAGAAGAAGACGAAGAACAAGAAGAAGAAGAAGAAGAGAACGAAGAAGAAATAGGGAAGGGAAGAAAAAAGATAAGATAAAAAGTGGATCATACCGAAAACCAGTCAAAAAAATGTACAGATAGACAGCGCAAACTAGAAATAAAAAAAAGGTAAAACGCAAAAGAACCAAATGAAATTTAGAAAAAGACATGCACAGCTCCCCCCTCCACCCCCACCCCCACCCTTAAAAAAGATGTCATGGAAAGAAAACAAGACAGTGGGAAATACCAAATATGTATTGAGATGAAAAAACTTCATAGCAAAAAGACAATAAATACGCGCATTTTTTTCAATGGTAAAACGAAATTGAGGTAAATGAAAAAAAGTAAAATAAACAAAGGCAATAACAATATCAAAAAGGAGAGTTCATCCAAGAATTACATACAGATGATGTAAAACTGTCATAGTGTACACCATGTCAACAATAAGAACGAAAACAAAAGCGCAGAATTATGATGACAAGAACATAAATACAAATGCAAAACGAAAACCACAAAAATATGAAGACAACAACCTCATTAACACCCCATATTTGTGCAAGAATAACATATCTGATAATATAAAAAAAATCAAATTGAAAGAATATGGAGAAACAGATAAAAAAATCAAGCAGTCAAACAAACAAAAAAATAAGCAAAATTAAACCAGCTGATGTTTGTAGTCTTGCTATTTGTGTAAAACTCTCCTTCCCTTTGGTATGCACTGTCTCTGTCTCTGTTTCTCTCTTTGACTCTGTCAGTCTGTCTGTCTGTCTGTTTGTCTGTCTCTTCTCTCTCTCTCTCTCTCTCTCTCTCTCTCTCTCTTCTCTCTCTCTCTCTCTACTCTCTCTCTCTCTCTCTCTGTGACAGGGCGGTAATTAGATTACCTCCCATGCGATCACAGACCTGAGGCAGCATGGTGTTTCTAAATTGGGAACATCTACCAATTGTGAGAGGCTCTGTCCTGTCAGATCACATATCTCTACTTTCTTGTTCTTCACAATTCTTCTTTATCTTTGCATTTCCCTTTTGTATTTTTTCTAATCCCATCTTATTTAACAAGTTTGCAGGGACTTTAAAACTGGACATGGATATGGTTATTGGTTAGATTTTCAAGAAACAAATAACTAGATATCCCCGCTTTGCGAAATATTTGATTTTAGATATTGCTATCTTGATTACATCACTTTGGGTGATGAGGAAATAAACGGAAGCAAGACATGGAGGACAACAAAAGTTCAGTAATAAAGCAAATGAATAATAAGAGAAAAGAATAGATTTAGGCAAAGTCAAAAAAAATCGGAAAAATGGAAAGAAAGAAAAACAGGATTGCTGGACAAAGAAATAAGCACTGTAGAACTAAAAACATAAAACAAGAAGGGTGAAATCATGAACACATGGACAAGAAAATTCAAAGGACAGGAAAGACAAAACAGAAGTTAAGGAAAGCACAGAAAAAGAACGTTTGCTCTGTGGAACTTAACCAAGCATAACCACAACAGAAACTGCTTGCTTCGTAAAAAATGAACCAAAACAAAGCAAATGGAGCATCAGAAAGTTAAGAACTAAAACAAATTAGCATGATTATCCTTTTTCCAATAAACAATGCTTTGTATACAGCAAAAGGAACACCAGGACAAGATCACAAAGCAGAGAAAGCATTTGACTATTGTAAAAATAAAACACAAACCACTGCTGAAAAAAATGCAGACTTTGTTTTGATTTCGCTCTTTTTCTGTGTACAGATTTTTCTCTCTTTTCAATACAATAAAAGAACAACAACACGTGTGTGTGTGTGTGTGTGTGTGTGTGTGTGTGTGTGTGCATTTCCTTGATGTTACCCTAATTTCCACCATTTTCAACATGTGTTCTTTGGCTGACATAGATGTTGGACACTTATAAACGATTCAATGCTCGTGACATATCTAAAATCTGATAGGTTACCTTGTGCTTCTCTCTTTCTTCAACACCATTCTGTTGGAGCATGGATCTGTTGATAACAAATAAGTCTGTCACTGACTTTTTTTTTTTTTGGGGGGGGGCTATTTTTTACATGACTGGTGATTTTCATGTTCTATTTCCCACCTGTGAAATGGGTTCGTAACCAGTAAACAGGTTCAGGTAATGCATAATACTGTTTTCAGTACGGTAAGAAAACCTAATTGAGTTTGTGATTGCCTGAGCCTGCACATGTGTGTATGTGTATGTGTGTGTGTGTGTGTGTATGCGTGTGTGTGTGTGTGTGTGTGTGTGTGTGTGTGTGTGTGTGAATGTGTGTGTTCTTGATTAAACCATTGACGTTGGGTGCAACAGCAAAGTGAGAGGCTGTATGACCAGTGGCTTTTCCACTCATGGAATTCCACTTTATAGCTTAGTCTTTAGTGATTAACTATGACTCTCTGATTAGGAGGCTTGACTTGCACAGTCCTTAATGTGCTGCAGCCCTGGGGGCTAGTTGGCCTTTGGAGAACATCTCCTATGCTGACTGTCCTTATGCCCACTTGGCCGAGAGAGTGGGGATGTACTGTGGGCAAGGCATCTCATCTATAATCAAATTTCTGCCCAATTTCCGAAACAACAGCTGCCTCCTCTGCTGTTTTGGAGGTCATCGTCGACCACGAAGGACTAACATACATGTGTGTGTGTGAAAACAAAATTCTCCCTATCTTCCTTCTTACCCTGTCCTTCTCATCCATCACCTTTATATTTCTATGCATCTCTAACTCTCCTCCTTTTTTTCGGCTTTCCCCCTTGTTGTTAAGAATGCTGCTATGACCAGTATCCCATCTGCACCCAAACACCTAGAAATAGACACAAAGGTTGGGAAAGGGAAGAAAAGAAACGAGGCAGAAACAAAGAGAAGGAAAAATGACATTAAATTTCTTACAGGACATTTCTACAAGATGGGAGCACAGTACATACAGACAGGCTCCAATCTTCTCCAGTGGCAGGCAGGGAGGGCCTGTGGGGAGGGTTGAGATATACCAACACAGCATCTGTTTGATGTTACCATCTGTTCCCAGCCCCTCCCCTTCCATCACTCCTAAACCTTTTTCTTTAGCTGACATAAATGTTGGACACTGGTCCATTATTCATTGCTCGATGAAGGAAAAAAGAAATTGCCAAGAAAGAAGGAATTGTGAAGAAGACAAAGAAGGAAATTGAAAAGAAGAATTACGAGAAGGAAGAAATGCAATGAAGAAGAAAATGCAAAGATGAAGAATGTGCCGAAGAAGAAGAATTGTGAATAAGAAAAAGAGAAGTGTGGAGAAGAATTGCGAGAGGGAAGATTTGTGAAGAAGAAGAATAGGAAAGTAGATTGCGAATTAAGAATTGTGAAGCAAAGAAGAAGAAGAAGAAGAAGAAGATAGAAGAAGAAGAAGAAGAAGGAAAATGAAGACGAAGAAGAAAAAAAGAATGGCAACGAATTACGAAGAAGGAGAAGAAGAAGAAAGTTAGTGCAAAAGAATTGCAAATAATTACGCACAAAGAAGGAGATTAAGAAGAAGAAGAAACAGCTACAAAATGTAACATAAAACAAAGAAGAGATTACAATTTAGAAACTGTAAAGAATTCACAGACAAAAACCTTCCTAGACATAGAATAGGGGGAAAACAAGAACAAAAATTGATAAGGAGACAGATATAAAAGAGCAAAGGTCAACTACTTCAAATTACACTCTGGCACTTTTCAACCCCCACACCCTACCCCTGTGTCCTCTTTTCCTTCCCATGCTTCTCCTGTTCTCTGGACATAGTGTTCAGATATGCTTATTGCTGCACTGGAGGTTGCCGTGCTCATATCTTGATGCCAATGCTTTGAGTGGCTGATGGTTCACGTTGATTGCCACGTGACCAACGCTATAGCTGAGAGGTTACAAGACCTCAGATCGGACACCATGCCTGTGGATGTGAAAGTCGTGGGTTCCAATTTGTTGGGGGACGTCTGGTTAAGTTTTAGATTGTGTCTTTTTATGGTCTTTTAGGGTTAACCTAGGTTCTTTTTTCTACATTAACTATATTTGTTTGTGTTTTGTGTTTTTTCTTTTGCTTGTTTGTTACCTTTATTCTTGCTTTGTTTGTTTGAGTTGGTTTTTTTTGCAGATTTTGCGGCCTGCCAGTGCCTTTATTCATTTTATTGGCAAACACATATGCAGAAGATTATACAGTTTAAATGTCCCATCTTCATAATGGAATCAGCATTTCGTGGGTTACAGAAAACACAAACATACCAAATCAGAAATCCCAATAGTTAGAATGTGGTACCTTCATGGTGGCCAATTAATGGCCGCCATAACAAATTAATCACATCGGTGAACCTCAGTGTTCCTTTTAAGGAATGAAACAAAAAATTATAAATTATATTATATATTATATAATATTTATATATATATATTATAGTATATATATATTTATATATATATATATATATAGATATTATGGTGGCCGTTTCAATGTATGTGTCTATATCTGGAGGGCTTAGCGTTGCACCTTTTGCAAAACAGGCACTGTGTCTTTTTTTTTCCATTTCTGCTATCCACCACTTGCTATGTGTGATGAATTAATCTAGCTTTAATGGCTCAATGTCTGATGTTGTTATGTGGTACATTTTCTTCACTATTGTTGTTTTGGCCACTTTTTTTCATCTAACAGACTTACCTAAACTAAATGACAAATTATGGGTAAGACTGATTTTTTAGTTACGGTTTTTTAGATCTGTCTTTTATTTGTGGTTTTGCTGCAAAACATTTTTTGCATTGTGCTCTCTCTCTCTCTACTCTCTCTCTCTCTCTCTCTCGTTCTCTCTTCTCTCTCTCTCTCTCACTCTCTCTCTCTCCTCTCTCTCTCTCGCTCTCTCTCTCTCTCTCTCTTCCCTCTCTATCTCTGTGGTTGTCTGTTCTGTCTGTCTGGTTTCTCTCTCTGTCTCTGCCTCTCTGTCTCTGTCCTCTCTCTCTTTATTCTCTCTCTCTATGTGCTCTCTCTGTCTCTGTCTCTCTGTCTCTGTCTCTCTGTCTTTGCTATCTGTCTCTGTCTCACTCTCTATGTCTCTCTCTCTCTCTCTCTCTCTCTCTCTCTCTCTCTCTCTCTCTCTCTCTCTCTCTCTCTTCTCCATGCTCCTCTCTCTCTCTATCTCTGTGCAGCGCCATTTTTGGGAGAAAATTTTATATGTGTTTTGGGCTCTGACCGTCATCACCATTCTTTTCTTGCACGTTTTTTGTTGTTAGTGGTGGTTGTGGTGGTGGTTGCATTTGGTGTTGTTGTTGTTGTTTTGTTATTGTTGTTGCTGTGTTGAGTTCCGTTGCTGTTGTTTTATTGTGCTTTAAGTTGTTCTTGTCGTTATATGCTTAATGCTATGTCTAATAGTGCCATCATTCAAACGTGGTTAGGCATTGTTTTGAGTTTCATAGTTGTTATCATTGCTATTATTCTTGTACGTGTTCTGCTTTTGTTGGTGTTGTTGTTTGTGGTTGTTATGTTGTTGTGTTTGTTGCTGTTGTTGTTTGCAGCTTCTGTAGTTTGTTGTTGCTTTGATCATACGATGATGGTGAGGATAATGACGAGACTGTAGCCATTACGACGATGACAATGATGATGATGATGATGATGATGATGATGATGATGATGATGGTTATGTGGTGGTGGGGGTGGTGGTGGTGATGATGATGATGATGATGATGATAATGATGATGATGATGATGAGATTATGATATTGATGTCTTCAACGATAACGAAAGAACGGCCATGTTTATGCAACTTTAAGCTATTTTAGATAGAATTTGGACAAGTGCGATAGGGTTCGATTCTATTTTCTCGCTCTGTTTCCATGCTTAAATTCTCACACACTTTGCTTATAGAATAAGAAGCACTGGTTTGCCCAGACTAGCAATGTGCCTCACCATGATGCTGCAGATACATTTCTGTCCCAAAGACTATCTGAGCAGATCCCAAATATCAGCGCACGTGCAATCCATCATCTGTGTACTTTAACATTCCTCGTTCTTTCTATTCATCTGTCAGATGTGCAGGAAATTGTAGATATGTTTTGTATTTGCAGGATCCATCATTTCTCCCTACATCTCTACAGATTGATTCGGACTGTCTGCACGGTTTTCAAGTTGAAAGAAAGAAAGAAGAAAGAATAAGAAGAATGAAGAAGGGCGAAGAAGAAGAAGAAAGAAGAAGAAGAAAGGAAAGAAGAAAAGAAATTGATCAAGAAGAAAAGAAGAGAATTACAAAGAAGGCGAAGAAGAATTGCAAAGAAGAATTGCGATGAAGAAGAATTGCGAGGAAGATTAGTTGCAAAGAAGAAGAAATGCAACGGAGGAAGGAAATTTGTGATGAAGAAGAGAATTGTGAATTAGAAAAAAGGAAGGAATTGTAGAGAAGAATTGCGAAGAGAGAAGTTGTAAAAAAGAATTGCAAACGTAGAATTTGCAAAGAAGAATTTTGAAGCACCAGCGCAGCAGCAAGCAGCAGAAGAAGAAGAAGAAGAAGAAAGAAGAAGACGAAGAAGAGAAGAAGAAGAAGAGAAGGAAGACGATAGAAGAAGAAGAGGAAGAAGAAAAAGAAGAAGAATTGCTAATAATTCCAAAAAAAAGTCACGATGAAGGAGAAGGAGTAAGAATTTCAAATAATTGCCAAATAATTATGACGAAGAAGAAGGAGATTAAGAAGAAGAAGAAGAACAACAACAATAAAAATATAACAATAAAACAAAGCAGAGATACACTTATAACACTGTAAAGAATCTCACAGAAAAAAACCTACTAGACAACAGATAGGGGAAAACATGAACAAAAATATTATAAGCAGACAGATCAAAGAGCAAAAGGAACAACCACTTCAAATTACACTTCTGGCACCTTTCAACCCCCCACCCCTACCCTTTGTCTCATTCTTCCCTTTGCTTCTCTGCTTCTACTGGAACTAGAGTTCAAGATATGCATATTTGCTAGCACTGAGCTTGCCGTGCTCATCTCTTCATACTGTGCTTGGAGTGGATGGTGGAATCCGTGATAGCCACGTGACAAACCACTATAGCTGAGTGGTTAAGACCTCAGCTCCACACCCAACCTATGGATGTGGTGAAGTCGTGGGTTCCACATCTGGGTGGGGGCTTGGTGTCTGGTAAATTTAAGATTGTTGACTTTTTATGGTCTTTCAACGTTAACTTCAAGAGCAGACCTGCCAGTGCTTTATTTCTTTCGCGTACAACTCACGCACACACACACACACACACATAACACTTGCAGAAGATCATACAAGTTAACTATCCCATACTTCATGATAAATCAGCATTTGGTGGGTTGCAGAATCACAAAACTACCATAAACAGAAATCCCCCAAAGTTAGAATGTGGCTACCATCATGGTGGCAAAAAATGGCCGCATACACAAATTATCACATTGGTGAACCACACAGTTCGTTCTGAGGAAAAATTATTGTATTATATAAAATCATAGCGCTTTATTCCATCCTACTAATTCACATGCAGACAGTTGCTATTCTGTAGGCTGGGGTTGTTTTTTTTTTACAAATTCAAAATTGATTTAGATTACACGCCTGCACGCACGCACGCACACGCACGCACGACGCACGACATTACACACAACCACATCATGCACACACACTCATACACACACACTCATGAACACAAATAGAGGTTGTAGACCCCGCAGGGGCGGATAGGGGTCTGGCTGTTGAGGGTAAGGACAAAAATGAAATTAGAACATGAGGGGGAGAAATCTTAGGTTTTGAAAATAAATGTGTTTGTTGGCCTGGTATTTAAAAGCGTTACATGAGAAGGCTTTTGGAAAGGGAGAGGGGACTGGAGATTGATCATTCCTGATCACTGGCCTGAAACAGAAAGACCAAGTGACGGCCATGGGTGGACTGGGTGAATCTAGGATATTTATTCTCTTAAGCACAAAGGTATCTGCTGCAGAGCGGAGGGGAACGCAGAAGGAGTGTATACAGTGTGAAGGGGACACCCACAGATTAGAAGTCTGCTGTTTTTATGGATAAGGAGGCATTTGTAAACAGGAGGGTTACATATGTTTATTTTTTTTATAGTTAACTATATGTGGCACAGTGCAACTAGTGGAGAGATCACGTTGAGAGGAGTTATGAGCTGATTTTATTTTTTTTTTCTTTATTGAGGGACTACGCGAGGTTTTTGCATGATTTTGTATATGTTGAAAGGAGTGGATAGCATGATGCTGGCAGACTGCCTGAAGAAAATAGCAATTATTCCAGACGTGAAAGGTAGAGAGACATGATAGTTTGGATTTTTGCGTTGGACAGGTGCTTTGTGGAAAGTTGCACTGATGCGCACCGTAAATTATTGATAGAAAGACCACACGGACTGGCTGGTTATGGGTGATTTGATGTTTGCATGTGGAGAGTGCGTTGTCTATAACGAAACCTTGATATTTCACAGAACAGTAGAATGGGGACGACGTATTTTATTGAAGCTGTTGAGGATGGACAGAGAGTTTGTTTTTGGTCCCTACAAGCATGGTTTGTTTTATCAGCATTTAGTGTATAACTTGTTCTGTATATCCAAATTTTTATTATATTGAAAGCGTTGGACATATTAATCAAGAGTAGAAGGCAGATTTTCAGGAGTAGTATCACTGCTAAGGAATTTGAGAGTCATTGCATTAAAAAATGATGATTGAATATGATGACGAATTTTGATGTGTTTTTAAAGAGGAGCTGTTGTAGCAAGTGAAAAGAAACCTCAGGGGCCGAGAAACTCTGACCCATGTTGGGACTCACATCCAGTTTGGAAGGTGTTGATGTATCTTGTTTTACTGAACTGTGTGGATTTGATCTGTAAGGCAATGAAGAACCAGGTGGTGGTGGGGACTGGCTGTGCCTCTTTACAGCATTAAGGTGATTTATATAGGGCAAAATGTGGATTGAGATTGTATGCACAAGAACAAATGTAACCGCTCTGTTATTACAATGAGGTCGCAATTGCACATGAGATTATTTTAGTCATGAACACGTTACTAACCTGCAAAACAAATTGAAAACATTCCAGTGTAGAAACGACTATTGAAAACTAAGACGATTATCTGATGATGCGTATTTCCCATGATATAGTTTTTTTAAAGACATTATTAAAATGTTGCATTGTTTGGTATGTGTTCAGGTAGAGTGATTGGGTGTGTACAAACTGCGTTTTTTATGACAAAAACCGCGAAACACACACACATACACCTGATGCTTTAGTACATAGCAGAAGGAGCTTATAGTTTATAATCAATCAGAATCTAATCCACTGACAAACTTGGAACCTTTGATTGCCAAAATGTCCGCAAGCAGAAAGTGCGGTTCAGGTGCAAGGCGGAATCATTTCGTGGTGGAGCGTTACAACATCTCTTTTGGAGAAATATAATCCTAGTTTGAACATTGAGCTTGACGAGGACAGAATATCCAAGATGCAAATTTAATAAAACCTCAACAAATGATAGTATTTTTAAACAAATGCACGGTGGGTTACAAAGGGCATGAGACAAAAAAAAAACTGGAGCTGACAAGTAAACTGAAAGGGGGAAAAGGGGAGCTAGTTTATATAAAGATAAACCAAAAAGAGATGAAAGCAAAAACATTAAAACGACGAAGAAAAACCTAAAATGATGAAGGAAAGGAAAGGTACTGCAAAAAAAAAAAAAAAAAAAAACGAAGAGGGGGGGAAAACAAAAGAAAAATGAAGATAAGAAAAAAAATAAACAAAGCAAAAAACAAATTGCCCAAACAAACAACGAAAGAGAGACATGACGAAAAAACAAGAAACAACAAAAAACAAAGTAAAGAAATTATGAAAATCAAAGTCACAGACTGAATGACAAAAACACACAATCGCAAAAGTAGGAGACAGAAAAACAGAGCAAAAAAGTAGTTACGGAAAAACAAACAATTAGTTGATAGCCACTGATAGCAAGTTCTTTAAGGTACGTTTAGTTACACCTAAGCATATAATAATGCGTAACTAAGTAAGAAATTATAACGAGAAAACAGCAACAAAGCAGATCACAAAGGGGATAAAACACAAACAAACACTCATCTCAAGAGCAACAAAATAAAGGACATATTAGTTTACTCATGCTCACTCATAATATTATGTCTGACCGCAGAAGACAGAGTTTTTTTAAATCTGAAAAGAAAGAGAAAATGAAACGAACAGAAAAAGGATGATTATTTTGATTGGTATGGGTATGATAACCTGTTCTTTAATTATACTTTGGATGTTGTTCCTCTAATGCGAAAAAAAAGTAAAAAAGTATTCCTTTATTTTTAAGAAACACTTTTATGACATTGCCATTTCATAATTCTTGTTCAGTATAATATATTCCATATATTTACTTAGTCATTTATTCCTTCACCATTTTTATGTTACCCTTATCTCTGTATTACTTTGTTTCATTTTCTTATGATTAATTATTTGCTGACTGTAAAAACTAGAACTAAATGTTCAAGTAGCTCTCTTAAGAACAAGGGAAAGTGCATGTTAGTTAAAAATCTGAAAATATAAAAAGGTTAAATTTGGGGGACGGGATAAGCTCAGATGGGGGGAAACAGATGAAGTCAATCAAGTGCAGAATCAACAAAGCCGTCACGCCTTAACACCTTTCGGCCAATTTGGAGGTCAGCAGCACTCTCATTTCAAAATAAGCTTCGGATCTTACAACACCAATGTCAATCGGTCCTACTTGATGGCTCAGAAAAACCTGGCGGGTGGTTAACTAAAAACCAACCCACAAACTCCAGTCTTTTACCAACAAATGTCCTCACGAGTTACATCCTCAATCAGATGTCCGGAAGGTCTTATCAACAAACAACTGTGGGACAGGACCCTGACAAACCCCAATCGAGTCCCTCAATTAAACAAAAGGAAGGGGGGATGGATCGACCATACACTCCGCACGCTGCGTAATTTGTAACCAGACGGCCCTGACTGGAATCCACAAGGGAAGTGGACAGTTGGTCGACAAAGCAGGTCTGGCCGCAGAAGTGGTTGACGACGAGAACGAAAGAGACAAGAAAGAAAAAAGGCCGGCCAGAATGACATGGGCCGAGCTGAAAGAGGATCTCCAAAACCGAGGTATCGTTGGAGGGGTGTTGTGTTGCTGCCCATATGTTCCCCAAGGCAACCATGAGGCCATAAGTCAAGTTAGCAAGATAGCTCAGTAGGCGGAGCACCGCTTTCCCCCAGCCATATAGCTTTAAGCAGCGCGAGCGTGGTTACCTGTTGGATGTTATGGATGTGTGTTGTGTGACCGTTTGCGCGCCTTGGCTTCGTACAGTCCCCCTGTCACCAAGCTGTAATATGGGTACCTGCCCTCTTTGGGTCAGGGAAGGTAATGCAGCGGGGGAGAGGAGATGGGGAGCCCGCCCTCAAATATGCTGGCCCTAGAGAAGTGAGCCGTCTCTGACGTCTCGCTCCCCATACGGACCTTTAGGTAAGTGGGAAACACCTTTACCTTTTTTTACCTTTTTTTTTAAAAAAAATTGCCACACTGAAAGGGAAAAATGCTGGGAACAAGTCAGAGAAAATAATAAACAGAAGAAATAGCCTAGACGAAGAAGGGAAAGAAGAGAACAATAATAAAATCCATACACACACGCACGCGCGCGCGACACACACCCACACACAAACACACACATACACACACACACACCCCATTAATTGCTATGCATTCACTAACCCATTGCCTGGTTGCAAAATATCGGAGGGATGGGTATGACAGAAAAAGAAGATCATCACCAGTCATGCACGCAAAAATCAATGACCAGCAGTCTGTGTTGTTATCATGCACTGCCTTACACCACACAAACAAATGGCGGCTGCAGAAAATCTTCTTTCTCCTTGTGTTCTTCTTTCTCTTTTTCTTCCATTGTGTTTGTTGGTGTCTGTTTTGTTGTTATTTGATGTTGTTCTTCCTCTTCTTCTTCTTGGTTGTTCTTTTTCTTTGTAATTCTTTATCAAATTTTTTTCGCAATTTTCTTCTTTTTTTTTTTTTCTTCTTTTCTTTTCCTTGCTTCTTCTTCTTCTTCTTCTTTTTCTTCTTCTTTTCTCTCTTCTTCCTCCTCTTCTTCTTCTTCTTCTTCTTTCATCTTACTTCTTTCTTCTTCCTCTCGTTCACTTCTTCTTGACAATTCGTCTTCTTCTTCCTGAACCAGAGCCTCAGAACATGCAACTGTTAATTTAATCTTGTAATATCATGCCTTGCTTATTGTTAAGAAAACCTTACAAAGTCAGGCCTTTCTTTTAAAAGGCATCTGAACTTCAGATTGTGAGAGAAGAAAGCGTTTACTTTTAACTCTTTCTTGAAGAAAGGATGAAGAATGAACCAAGAATTATAAATATGGGAGAAGAAGAAGGTGACAGACGAGGACGCAAAACAAGGCAGAGAAACAAAGCGAGAAGATAAAAAGAGGGAAAGAAGACTACTGAAATATCCAGAAGGCGGAGCATGCTGTTTATACTATGACAGGGGTGATGCCGTATTGGCCCTTGGCTTTCCAGGGGGGAGCCAGAGGCAGTCTCATCAGTTTTCAGATATTCACACACAATGGACGGGCTTGTCAGTGTGCACAATGTGGGTCAGCAGAAATGGGCGGGAACTGTGTTTTGACAAGGGGGAAGGGGGAGGGGCGGGAGAAGGGAGGGAGGTTGGACAAGAAAACTTCAAACAACAGAAGATGTTTACATGCTAGACTAAGTTTTTTTTGTTGTTGTTAGAATTGTGTGTGAACTTTGGGCTATTTGGTCGATTTGCACTCTCTCGTCCTCTGTCTCCCCCCATTGTCTCTCTCTGTCTCTATATCTCTTCCCCTCCCCTGAATCTTCTTTTTATGTGTAAACTAGCTGTGGTGAAAAAGCTTGACTCATTATAATCCTTTTGTCATCCTCTCTCTCTCTCTCTTCTCTGATCTCATCTCTTCTCTCTTCTCTCTCTCCTCTCTCTCCTCTCTACTCTCCTCTATGCTCCTAGCTCTCACTTCTCTTGCTCTTTTTTTTATAGACCCCCTCTCCTCACGCGCTTCTCCTTCTCTCTCTCCGCTCTCTCTCTCTCTCTCTCTCTCTCTCTCTCTTCCTCTCTCTCTCTCTCTGTCGCTCTCTCTCTTGGCCTATGTATCTCTCTCGGGTCTCGCCTGATAGTCTCTCCCTCTCTCGTCTGTGTTTATCTTGTTCGGATTCTTTCAAAAACAGTGTTGACTTTTAAAAACATTATCTTTTTTGTTGAAATACCCTTCATTCTGCCTTATATATATAACGATATAGAATTAAGGACACTCAGACCTGAATAGAGGCAAATACACAGATCTGTTCGCAAACAAACACAAATCGAGGGCGAGCGAGCCAGCGAGCGAGAGAGGGAGAGAGAGAGAGAGATTAGCAACGAGTTATCCCCCTTCCCTTTTTCTTTTTCTGTTTCCTGTTGTGGCCCCTTTGTGCTGAACTAGTTTTTTTCTTGTGGACGCCTAATACCATTTTTCATTGATGCGTAATGTGAATGGTAACCAGTATGTTTGATTATGCTAATCCACCAGCTGATGGTCTACATTTTGAAAGAGAGAGATGGAGAGGAGAGTGGGTTGGAAGGGAGTGGGGATTTGATTCGCGAGAGAGAGGTGGGCAGAGAGTACGAGAGAGAGAGAGAGGAGAGAGAGAGAGTGAGGAGAGAGAGATAAAGAGAGAGGGTGCGTGTGTTTGTGAGGAAGTAGAGAGTGTGTGTGTGTTTGGATGAAGAAAAGAGAAGAGTGATTAGAGAGAGTTGGGGAGTGAAGGAGGCGGCGAGAAGGAATGATTCCGATGATGAGGCAGAGAGAGGTAATGGAGAGGACGAGAGATGGAGGGGAGAGAGAGAGACAGACAGACAGATAGGACGTCAGAGAGACAGACACAGAGCAGAGAGACAGAGAGAGAGAAAAGGACAGCAGAGGAGAGAGTGTGTGTTGGTGAGGGGAATAGAGAGAGATGTGTGAGACCGAGAGAGATAGAGTGACAGGAGAGAAAGACAAAGAGGGAGAGTAGTGTGAGTGTGAGGAGAGAGAGAGAGAAGAGTGAGATGAGGAGGAACGAGAGGAGATATGAGGTGAGAGAGAGAGAGAGTTGATGAGAGAGAGGAAGCGAGGATGGAAGAAGAGAGAGTTCGAGATTCTGGCTTTAGAGGAGAGCGAGCATTGTTAGTTGTATTATTGCCTCGTGGCATATCTGGAAATCTTTGAGGCTGCACGGGACATCTATCGCTGCCCAGACGTTATGGCTGAGCTTGAACCAGCAGATAACAACGTTCATGTCCCTAGCTTTGTTCCCCTCGATGCAAGTTTCTTCTTTTTTTTCGTCACCGTTGACAGCGTGAATTAGCAGAAGTTTAACTGTGGGAATGATAGTGTTTCGGACCTTAAAGCACTGACATGTGCCAATGTTTATCTGTTTGCATCTTCCACCTTCACCTATCCCATTAGTTGATCATTAATATTGGGTGCACTGAGATTTTGCAAACCAGTTTCCCTACTCAACCGTGACTGTTCGTTTTCCGTAGCAAGTTCGTTGACACTAAAGGCAGTCCACTCTATGATGTTTGTAGATATTCCCATTGTTTTCTCTGTCTGCCTCTTCATCTACCTCCTTAGTATGTTACCTGTTGGACAGTCTTTGCCAGTCAAGATGTTCGTTTGTGTGACGTGCCATTCCATTCAGTTTGCGTTTTTTCACTGAAGTCAGGAGCTCTTTATATGGCCTAATGGAGTGTTCTCGTTATGTTTGTGATCTCTGTGTGAGATACCAAGAGCTTGCAGAAGCATCTCAGCTCCATTGCCTGTATAAAAAGTAAAGGTAAAGATGTCCATAACCTATAAAGTATAGGGGAACGTGGCGTTAGAGATGTCACTTTCTAGGGGGACAGCATGGGTGAACTGGGGACTGTTTCTGAAGCCAGAGCGCAAAACGGTCACTATCCAAGGCGGTAACCATTCTCAACGCGGCTTAACGTTGGCAGGGGGAAAGCGAGGGCTCTGACCACTGAGCTATTCAGTCCTCTGTTTGCCTGTGTATTGATTTCAATGTCTGCTGTCATGGTCTACCTGACATATGCGTAAAGAACTATGGACATGACCAGGGAATGCATCAGCTGCATCGAAAACAAAAAGAAGATACAAAACAATCAAAATCTACAGGAAAAACTTGCTGTACTATTGGCAAAACAATTTAAAATCATTTTTGAATATTTTAGGTAGGGAAAAATGCCTTGTTTTTTTTAGTAAACTTGTGGTACGTTTCATAAAATACTTCTCCTATCTGTCTTCTGTTTCTGTCTTACTGTACCTGTCTCTGTTTTTGTCTTCTGGTCTGTCTGTCTGTCTGTCTCTGTCTGTCACTCTGTCTATCTGTCTCCCTGTCGGTCTCTCTGTCCTCTGTCCTGTACATGTCTGTCTTATTCTTGTTTTGCTCTGTCTCTGTCTCTGTCTCTCTCTCTCTCGCTCCTCTTCTCTCTCTCTCTCTCTCTCTCTTCTCTCTATCCTCTCTCTCTCTCTTCTATCCACCATCCCTTCTTTTCTTTTCATAGCTCGCAGTTCTTGTGCAGCATGACACTGTGCGAGCTCACATTCTTGAAGAAAAAGTTTTACAGGATGTCTTTGAATTGAAGGAAGCAATCTTGATTGAGTGAAATGCACAGTTTTGCCCTTTTGCTCCCTCAGTGTATGTGTGTGTCGTGTGTGTTTGTATGCGTGTGTGGTGTGTGTGTGTGTGTGTATGTATGTGTGTGTATGTTGTGTGTGTATGTATGTGTGTGTGTATATGTGTGTGTTGTGTGTGTGTGTGTGTGTGTGTGTGTGTCTGGAATCATCTATTCCTGCAGTGTGCAACGTGCACAAGACTCATCTCTCTTCTATCTCTCTCCTTCTCTCTCTTTCTCTCTCTTCTACTCTCTCTCTCTCTCTCTCCTCTCTCGGGCCAGATGAAAAAATGTGTGGCTGCTTATTTCTGTTACCTTGAAAAAATACAGATTTATTCAAAATAAAGATTCATAAAAGATTCTCTCCCCCCTCCTTACCTCACACCCCACCCCCTCTCTCCATCCTCCCCTCTCTCTCTCTACTCTTCTCTCTCTCTCCTCTCCTCTCTTACTCTCTCTCTCTCTCTCTCTCTATCTCCTCTCTCTCTCTCTCTCCTCTCTCTCTCTCTCTTGCTCCCCCCGCTCTCTCTGAGCTCTGGTAACTTAAGGCGTGAATGTTCTTCTGTTCGACATAAAACATGGGCCGACCTTGAAAACAAATCTTGCCACTGTATGTTTTTGCCTTGGCATAGAAAATGGTAAATGCCCTTACGCTATCATAACATTAGAAATGCATACCTTTTTGTTGTAGCTTTACAATGACTGGGGATAGCTGGGAAATATTATATGGTTCTTTTTGCTCATCAACCCTCTTCAGAAAGGGGCTATGGCCTAACATCTGAATTATCTATTTCCATATTTGCATTCTCTCAGTGTTTTTTTCACTGGCACCCTGCCTCCTCGTAGTGCAGAATCACACTGGCTAATCAACATCTTTGAAGTGAAAGGAAGCCACGCTGATGGAGTGAGATGCACTGGTTACCTTTGGGTTTCTTGCCATGCAGCAACCCTGCTGCTGCTGCTGCTGCTACTGCTGCTGCTGCTGCTGCTGCTGCTGCAGTACAAACGTGCACAGGACAAAGGGTGCATGTGTGGACGGTTTAGCAATTCAAATATTGCCAGTCTGAGGTATCGACTTCTGTCTGTTCTGGCCATTCCCTGGCCAGTCTATGTCTCTGTCTTTGTCTGTCTGTCTGTGCCTGTCTCTCTGTGACTCATGTCTATCTGTGTCTCTGTGTCGTCTCTGTCTCTGTCTCTGTCTGTCTGTCTGTCTTTGTGTCTGTCTGTCTATCTATCTATCTCTCTCTCTCTCACTCTTGAAGAAAAAGAAATGGAAGAAGAACAACACAAGAACAGGAAGAAACATACCAAGAAGAAGAGAAGAAAACAGAAAAAAAACAAGAACAACAACATAAGTTGAAAGAAAAATAAGCAGGAAACAATTAAACAATCTCACAAAAACAAACCCAAATCAAGACTACAGTATAAGGAAAAATCTAGAATAAAAAATATGATAATTGGCGACGATATAAGAGCAAAGAACCAACAAACATGGGTATTACCACTTGGCATCTTTCAACACCCCCCCACCCCCCCCTGACTGCCTCTACCTACCCTTTGTCCTTTTTCCCTGCCCATCCTTCTCTGTTCGCTGACCTACAGTTCAGATACTGGGGCCCCTCTGATTGCCTGTAACATATCTGCTAGCACTGAGCTTGCACGTGCTCATCTCTTGATGCCCAATGCTTTGAGTGGCTGATGGATCACGTGATAGCCACGTGGCCAACGCTATAGCCGAGTGGTTAAGATATCAGCTCGACACCAATCCTGTGGATGTGTGAAGTCGTGGGATCGAATCTGGGTGGTGTCTGGTAAATTTAAGATTTTTTACGAGTTATAATCTACAACGACAACTTCAAGTGCCGACCTGCCAGTGCCTCTATTTCTTTCGCGTACACACACACACAAACACACACACACACACACACACATGCAGAAGATCATACAAGTTAAATATCCCATACTTCATAATAAATCAGCACTGAGTGGGTTACAGATAAACAAACATGCCAAAACAGAAAGTTAGAATGTGGCTACCTTCATGGTGGCAAAAATGGCCGCATACACAAATTCTCACCATTGGTGAAGCTCAGAGTTAATGCTGAGGAACAAACAAACAAATAAAATGAAAATATGATGGTGGCCAGATATACTTGTATGTGTCTTTATCTGGAGGGCGTAGCATTGTACCTTTGCAAACCAGGCACTTGGTTTTTTGGGGGGGGGGGTCTTTTTTTATCATTTTTAATTATCGCCACTGCTATGTGATATGATTATATTCTAGCTTAATGGCGTAATGTCTGTTGTTGTTATGTAATTATATTTTCTTCCTAATATTGTTGGCTATTTGGTTATCATTTAACAGAACTAAGCTAAACTAAAATATAACTTATGGACTATGAGCTGATATTTTATTGAGATTTTAAAATCTAGTCTTTGATTTTAGTTGTTGTCCAGACTTTTTTTTTGCATTGTGCTATCTCTCTGTCTCTGTGTCTCTGTCTCTGGCTCTCTCTCTCCTCTCTTGTCTCTCTCTCTCTGTCTCTCTCTCTCTCTGTCTCTCTCTCTCTGTCTCTGTTTATCTGGGAAGCACCTTTTTGGGAGAAAATATATTTGTTTTGGCTCTGACATCATCACCATTCTTCTCTTGCCGTCTTTTGTTGTTACTGGTGGGGTGGTGGTGATGGTGGAGGTTGCATTTGGTGTTGTCGTTGTTGTTGTTGTTTTTGTTTTGTTATTTCTGTTGCTGTTGTTGATTTTCGTGCTGTTGTTCGTAATTTGTATAGTTGTTCTTGTGTTATATGTCATGGCTCTATCTATTACTGACATCATAAAATGGTGGTAGCATTTTTTGTGTTGTCATAACTTGTTATCATTGCTATTTATTCTTGTACTTGTTTCTGATTTTGTTGGTGTTGGTGTTGTTTCTGTTGTTGTTGCTTGTTGTTGCCTTTTTGTTGTTTGCTGTTGTTGTTGTTAATGTGCTCTTGATCTTAACGATGATGGTTGTGATGTATCATGACCATGACTGGGGACACTTACGACGACCGAACGACGACGCGACGACGATTGATGATGATGATGATGATTATGATTGATGATGATGTATGATGATGATGACACAGCGATAGGGGTAGATATCACTTCTGCTCGTTGCAAGCAACATTCTCAAACATGTGCTTACGAATAAAGAAGTATGGTGGCCCCACGTCTAGCATTGTACTCAGCCCTGATGCTGCAATTGTCTATTTCTGTCCAAAAAGACTATCCCTGAGCAGATCCCCAATATCAGGCACGTGCAATCCGTAATGTAGTTTCTGTAAAAATTCCTCGTTCTCTTGGTCATCTGTCAGGATGTGCAGGACATGGTAGATATGTTTTGTATTGCAGGATCCATTATTTCTCCATACATCTCTACAGATTGAATTATGGACTGTCCTGGACGATTTTGAAGTTGTAAGAAAGAAAGTAAGAAGAAGAAAAAGAAGAAGAAGAAGAAGCAGAAATGAAGAAGAAAGAAGATGAGAAGAAGAAGAAGAAAGAAGAAGAAGATGAAGAAGAGAGAAGAAGAAGAAGGAGAAGAAGAAGAAAAGTAAGAGACAGAAGAAGGGAAAGTAAGAAGAAGAAGAAGAAGGAAGAAGAAGATGAAGAAGAAGAGAAAGAGAAGAGAAGAAGAGAAGAAAAGAGAAGAAGAAGACGAAGAAGAAGAAGAAGAAGAAGAGAAGAAGAGAAGAATTGTGAGAAGAAGAATTACGATGAAGGAAAAAAGAAATTGCCAAGAAAGAAGGAATTGTGAAGAAGACAAAGAAGGAAATTGAAAAGAAGAATTACGAGAAGGAAGAAATGCAATGAAGAAGAAAATGCAAAGATGAAGAATGTGCCGAAGAAGAAGAATTGTGAATAAGAAAAAGAGAAGTGTGGAGAAGAATTGCGAGAGGGAAGATTTGTGAAGAAGAAGAATAGGAAAGTAGATTGCGAATTAAGAATTGTGAAGCAAAGAAGAAGAAGAAGAAGAAGAAGATAGAAGAAGAAGAAGAAGAAGGAAAATGAAGACGAAGAAGAAAAAAAGAATGGCAACGAATTACGAAGAAGGAGAAGAAGAAGAAAGTTAGTGCAAAAGAATTGCAAATAATTACGCACAAAGAAGGAGATTAAGAAGAAGAAGAAACAGCTACAAAATGTAACATAAAACAAAGAAGAGATTACAATTTAGAAACTGTAAAGAATTCACAGACAAAAACCTTCCTAGACATAGAATAGGGGGAAAACAAGAACAAAAATTGATAAGGAGACAGATATAAAAGAGCAAAGGTCAACTACTTCAAATTACACTCTGGCACTTTTCAACCCCCACACCCTACCCCTGTGTCCTCTTTTCCTTCCCATGCTTCTCCTGTTCTCTGGACATAGTGTTCAGATATGCTTATTGCTGCACTGGAGGTTGCCGTGCTCATATCTTGATGCCAATGCTTTGAGTGGCTGATGGTTCACGTTGATTGCCACGTGACCAACGCTATAGCTGAGAGGTTACAAGACCTCAGATCGGACACCATGCCTGTGGATGTGAAAGTCGTGGGTTCCAATTTGTTGGGGGACGTCTGGTTAAGTTTTAGATTGTGTCTTTTTATGGTCTTTTAGGGTTAACCTAGGTTCTTTTTTCTACATTAACTATATTTGTTTGTGTTTTGTGTTTTTTCTTTTGCTTGTTTGTTACCTTTATTCTTGCTTTGTTTGTTTGAGTTGGTTTTTTTTGCAGATTTTGCGGCCTGCCAGTGCCTTTATTCATTTTATTGGCAAACACATATGCAGAAGATTATACAGTTTAAATGTCCCATCTTCATAATGGAATCAGCATTTCGTGGGTTACAGAAAACACAAACATACCAAATCAGAAATCCCAATAGTTAGAATGTGGTACCTTCATGGTGGCCAATTAATGGCCGCCATAACAAATTAATCACATCGGTGAACCTCAGTGTTCCTTTTAAGGAATGAAACAAAAAATTATAAATTATATTATATATTATATAATATTTATATATATATATTATAGTATATATATATTTATATATATATATATATATAGATATTATGGTGGCCGTTTCAATGTATGTGTCTATATCTGGAGGGCTTAGCGTTGCACCTTTTGCAAAACAGGCACTGTGTCTTTTTTTTTCCATTTCTGCTATCCACCACTTGCTATGTGTGATGAATTAATCTAGCTTTAATGGCTCAATGTCTGATGTTGTTATGTGGTACATTTTCTTCACTATTGTTGTTTTGGCCACTTTTTTTCATCTAACAGACTTACCTAAACTAAATGACAAATTATGGGTAAGACTGATTTTTTAGTTACGGTTTTTTAGATCTGTCTTTTATTTGTGGTTTTGCTGCAAAACATTTTTTGCATTGTGCTCTCTCTCTCTCTACTCTCTCTCTCTCTCTCTCTCGTTCTCTCTTCTCTCTCTCTCTCTCACTCTCTCTCTCTCCTCTCTCTCTCTCGCTCTCTCTCTCTCTCTCTCTTCCCTCTCTATCTCTGTGGTTGTCTGTTCTGTCTGTCTGGTTTCTCTCTCTGTCTCTGCCTCTCTGTCTCTGTCCTCTCTCTCTTTATTCTCTCTCTCTATGTGCTCTCTCTGTCTCTGTCTCTCTGTCTCTGTCTCTCTGTCTTTGCTATCTGTCTCTGTCTCACTCTCTATGTCTCTCTCTCTCTCTCTCTCTCTCTCTCTCTCTCTCTCTCTCTCTCTCTCTCTCTCTCTCTTCTCCATGCTCCTCTCTCTCTCTATCTCTGTGCAGCGCCATTTTTGGGAGAAAATTTTATATGTGTTTTGGGCTCTGACCGTCATCACCATTCTTTTCTTGCACGTTTTTTGTTGTTAGTGGTGGTTGTGGTGGTGGTTGCATTTGGTGTTGTTGTTGTTGTTTTGTTATTGTTGTTGCTGTGTTGAGTTCCGTTGCTGTTGTTTTATTGTGCTTTAAGTTGTTCTTGTCGTTATATGCTTAATGCTATGTCTAATAGTGCCATCATTCAAACGTGGTTAGGCATTGTTTTGAGTTTCATAGTTGTTATCATTGCTATTATTCTTGTACGTGTTCTGCTTTTGTTGGTGTTGTTGTTTGTGGTTGTTATGTTGTTGTGTTTGTTGCTGTTGTTGTTTGCAGCTTCTGTAGTTTGTTGTTGCTTTGATCATACGATGATGGTGAGGATAATGACGAGACTGTAGCCATTACGACGATGACAATGATGATGATGATGATGATGATGATGATGATGATGATGATGGTTATGTGGTGGTGGGGGTGGTGGTGGTGATGATGATGATGATGATGATGATAATGATGATGATGATGATGAGATTATGATATTGATGTCTTCAACGATAACGAAAGAACGGCCATGTTTATGCAACTTTAAGCTATTTTAGATAGAATTTGGACAAGTGCGATAGGGTTCGATTCTATTTTCTCGCTCTGTTTCCATGCTTAAATTCTCACACACTTTGCTTATAGAATAAGAAGCACTGGTTTGCCCAGACTAGCAATGTGCCTCACCATGATGCTGCAGATACATTTCTGTCCCAAAGACTATCTGAGCAGATCCCAAATATCAGCGCACGTGCAATCCATCATCTGTGTACTTTAACATTCCTCGTTCTTTCTATTCATCTGTCAGATGTGCAGGAAATTGTAGATATGTTTTGTATTTGCAGGATCCATCATTTCTCCCTACATCTCTACAGATTGATTCGGACTGTCTGCACGGTTTTCAAGTTGAAAGAAAGAAAGAAGAAAGAATAAGAAGAATGAAGAAGGGCGAAGAAGAAGAAGAAAGAAGAAGAAGAAAGGAAAGAAGAAAAGAAATTGATCAAGAAGAAAAGAAGAGAATTACAAAGAAGGCGAAGAAGAATTGCAAAGAAGAATTGCGATGAAGAAGAATTGCGAGGAAGATTAGTTGCAAAGAAGAAGAAATGCAACGGAGGAAGGAAATTTGTGATGAAGAAGAGAATTGTGAATTAGAAAAAAGGAAGGAATTGTAGAGAAGAATTGCGAAGAGAGAAGTTGTAAAAAAGAATTGCAAACGTAGAATTTGCAAAGAAGAATTTTGAAGCACCAGCGCAGCAGCAAGCAGCAGAAGAAGAAGAAGAAGAAGAAAGAAGAAAAAAAGAAGAAAAAAGGAAAAGAAAAAGAAGAAGAAAAAAAAAATTTGGCAAAAAATTTTCAAAGAAGGAGAAGAAGAAAAAATTTGGCAAAAAATTGAAAATAATTACGACAAAAAAGGGAGATTAAGAAGAAGAAAAAACGGGCACAAAATTAAAAATAAAACAAAGAAGGTTTAAAATTTGAAACGGAAAAGGGAATTCACAGAAAAAAACCCTTTTCCTGGACAATAAAATAGGGGGAAAACAAGAAAAAAAAATTTGAAAAGGGAGACAGTAAAAAGAGAAAAGGGCAATTTATTAAAATTTTAAACTCTGGAAATTTTTAAACCCCCCACCCCCTTACCCCTGTGTCCTTTTTTCCTTTCCCCAATGTTTCCCCTGTTTCTCTGGCCAGAATTTTATTTGCATATTCCCTCCCAAATTTTTGGGGTTGAATTTTTTGATCTATTTCCTTGATTCCCAAATGCCCCTTTGGCTAAAGGGTTACGGGATAGATTGGACCCAACCTTATGTAAAAGTGGGGTTCCAAGGGGGACCCCCGGTTAAAATTGGGGATTTTTTGGGTTAAAAGGGTTCTTTTTCCAAATTTTTGGGGGTTTTGGTTTTTTTTGTTTTTTGCCCTTTTTTTGGTTTTTTGGGTTTGGGTTTTTTTCATTTTGCGGCCCTGCCATTTGCCTTTTTTCCCTTTTTTTGGGGAAAACCACAAGCAAAAGATTATACATTTTAAAATGCCCCCTCTTCATAAGGGAATCAGTTTTTTCGTGGGTTACAGAAAAAAAAAAACATACCAAACAAAAAACCCCCAAATTAGTTAGAAGGTGGTACCTTCTTTGGGGGAAAAATTTAATGGCCCCCATAACTTTTTAAATCCCCTTCGGTGAACCTCAGGTTCCTTTTAAGGAATGAAAAAAAATTTTTTATAAATTATATTATATATTATATAATATTTATATATATATATTTATATATATATATTTTATATATTATAATATAATATTATGGGGGGCCGTTTAATTTGAAAGTGTCTATATCTGGGGGGTTTAGCTTTGCCCCTTTTTGCAAAACAGGAAATGTGTCTTTTTTTTTCCATTTCTGTTTACCCACCATTGCTATGTGTGATAAATTAATCTAGTTTTAATGGCTAAAATGTTGATTTTTGTTATGTGGTACATTTTTTTCCCAAAATTGTTTTTTTGGCCCACTTTTTTTCATCTAACAAAACTTCCCTTTAAAAAAATGACAAATTAGGGGTTTTAAGATGATTTTTTATTACGGTTTTTTTGGGAACCCTGTCTTTTTTTTGTGGTTTTGCTGAAAAACATTTTTTGCATTTGCTCCTCTCTCTCTCTCTCTCTCTCTCTCTCTCTCTTCTCTTTTCTCCTCTCTCTTCCTCTCTCTCTCTCCTTTTCTCTCCCCTCCTCTCTCCTCTCTTTTTCTCTTCCCTCTCTATCTCTGGGGTTGTCTTTTCGGGTTGTCGGGTTTCTCTCTCTGTCTCTGCCTCTCTGTCTCTGCCCTCTCTCTCTTTATTTCTCCCCTCTTGTGCTCTCTCTGTCTCTGTCTCTCTGTCTTTTGTCTTTTCTGTCTTTGTATCGGTCTCTGTCCACTTTTTGTCTCTCTCTCTCCCTCTCTCTCTCTCTCTCTTCTCTCTCTCTTTTCTCTCTCTCTTTTCTTTTCTCCATTTTCCTCTCTTCTTTTCTCTGTGCAGCGCCTTTTTGGGAGAAAATTTTATATTTTTTTTGGGCTCTGCCCGTCATCCCTTTTCTTTTCTTGCCCTTTTTTTTGTTGTTAGTGGTGGTTGGGGTGGTTTTTTTGAATTTGGTTTTGTTGTTGTTTTTTTGTTTTGTTGTTGTTTGGTTTTGATTTCCTTTGCTGTTGTTTTATTGTGTTTAATTTGGTTCTTGTCGTTATATGCTATGCTTGTCTAATTTGTGCCATCATTCAAACGTTGGTTTGGGATTGTTTTGAGTTTCATAAATTGTTATCATTGCTATTATTTTTTGTACGTGTTTTTGGGGTTTTGTTGGGTTTTTGTTTGTGGTTGTTTGTTGTTGTGTTTTTTGCCCGTTGTTGTTTTTC
>CM054162.1:2433289-2438289 GCA_028751875.1 Rapana venosa
TCTGGTTTTTGTCTAGACATTTTTGTTTTATTGTGCTCTCTCTCACTCCCTCTCTCTCTCCCTCTCTCTCTCTCTCTTTCTCTCACACTTGCTCTCTCTCTCTATCTATCTATGTTTGAATCCCTCTCTTTCTGGTTAATAAAACTTCGTCTATGCTTCCTACCAATTAATGGATCATCTTTTAAAAAAAATTGAAAGAAAAATATTGACCACATATGTAAGCTGTGTAATGTATTGGAAGATGAGGACCATTTTCTTAAGAGCTGTATTCTTAATACTGATGTAAGACATAAGTATTTGGACTCTAGTAACCAAGCATATGCGAGTTTGCTAAAAACATGGTTCAGTTTCTTCCATTTGCAATCTCACCTTTTATCTTTTCAATGCTTTGATAGTACAGCAGGAATATGTTGAAAATTTGGAGAATGGATATTGAATAACTGTTTAATATGCACAACTGCTTAAAGTAGATAATTTGGTATCATTTATGGATAGTTCCATGTTACATTAGTTATGTTTTTGCAGTTGCCATATATGTTATGTTTTGTTTTGGCTTCGTTTTGATATGCCTGGTTTGACCCGATTCTAGGGGCTGGTGGCCTGAAGAATAAACTTTGTTCATTGCTCTCTCTATCTCTCTCTCTGTCTCTGTCTCTCTCTCTCTCTCTCTCTCTCTCTCTCTCTCTCTCTCTCAATCATTTGGCCACATGTGGCCAAGGCCTTTTAAATAAACCATTCATTCATTCATTCTCTCTCAATCCTGCTCTCTCTCTCTGTGTCTCTATATGTCTCACTCTCTGTGTCTCTCCCTTCTCTCTCTCTCTCTGTCTCTCTCTCTCTTCTTTTCTCTCTGTATCCCTCTCTCTCTCTCTCTCTCTCTCTCTCTCTCTCTCTCTCTCTCTCTCACTCTCTCTCTCTCTCTCTCTCTCTCTCTCTCTCTCTCTCTCTCTCTCTCTCTCTCTCTCTCTCTCTCTCTCTTTCTCTGTGCAGCACCTTTTCGGGAGAAAATATTATATTTGTTTTGGCTCTGACGTCATCACCATTCTTTTCTTGCTGCTTTTATTTATAGTGGGGCTGGGAAGGGGTGGTTGTTGTTGTTGTTGTTTTGTGATTTTTTTTGCTATTCTTGATTTTTGTGCTGTTGTTTGTAGTTTGTTATGGTTGTTCTTGTCGCTATTTGCCCATGCTTTGGTTACTACTGCCATCATTCAAACCTGGTAGCATTGTTTTGAGTTGTCATAAGTTGTTGTCATTGCTATTATTCTTGTACGTCGTTCTACTTTTGTTGGCTTTGGAGTTGTTTCAGTTGTTGTTGTTCTTGTTGCCATTGTTGTTGTTGCTGTTGTTGTTGTTGTTGTTGTTGTTGTTGTTGTTGTTGTTGCTCTTGATCATAACGATGCTGGTGATGATAATGACCATGACTGGCCATTACGACGACGATGAGGATGATGATATTGATAATATTGATGCCATCAACGATAACGAAAGAATGGCCATGATTATACCACATTAAGTTCTTTTAGATAGATTCGGACGCAAGCGATAGGGTAGAATCTACTTTCTGCTCCATTGCAAGCAACATTCTCACACACGTGCTTACAGAATAAGAAGCACTGGTTGACCCAGTCTAGCATTGTACCCCATCCCTGATGCTGCAATGTCTATTTCTGTCCAAAGACTATCCCAGAGCAGATCCCCAATATCAGAGCATGTGCAATCCGTCATCTGTTTCTGTGCAATCCGTCATCTGTTTCTGAAACATTCCTCATTCTTTTGGTCATCTGTCAGGATGTGCAGGACATGGTAGACCTGTTTTGTATTGTAGGATCCATCATTTCTCCATACATCTCTACAGATTGAATTCTGGACCGTCTGGACGATTTTCAAGCTGAAAGAAAGAAGAAAGAAGAAGAAGAAGAAGAAGAAGAAGAAGAAGAAGAAGAAGAAGAAGAAAAGAAGAAGAAGAAGAAGAAGAAGAAAAAAAAAAGAAGAAGAAGGAGAAGAAGAAGAACAAGAACAAGAACAAGAACAAGAACAAGAACAAGAAGAACAAGAAGAAATTGCCAAGAAGAATTACGAAGAAGACGAAGAAGAATTGCAAAGAATTGCGAAGAAGAATAATTGCGAAGAAGATTAATTGCAAAGAAGAAGAAATACAACGAGGAAGAATTGTGATGAAGAAGAAGAATTGTGAATATGAAAAAGAAGAATTGTGGAGAAGAATTGCGAAGAAGAAGAGTTGTGAAGAAGAATTGCAAAGTAGAATTGCCAAGAAGAATTGTGAAGCAGCAGCAGTAGAAGAAGAAGAAGAAGAAGAAGAAGAAGAAGAAGAAGAAGAAGAAGAAGAAGAAGAAGAGAAGAAGAAGAAGAAGAAGAAGAAGAAGAAGAAGAAGAAGAAGAAGACTAAGAAGAAGAAGAAGAAGAAAAAGAAGAAGAAGAAGAAGAAGAAGAAGAAGAAGAAGAAGAAGAAGAAGAAGAAGAAGAAGAAGAAGAAGAACAAGAAGAAGAAGAAGAAGAAGAAGAAGACTAAGAAGAAGAAGAAGAAGAAGAAGAAGAAGAAGAAGAAGAAGAAGAAGAAGAAGAAGAAGAAGAAGAAGAATTCCAAAGAATTACGAAGAAGGACAAGGTGATTAATTGCAAATAATTATGACAAAGAAGAAGGAGATTAAGAAGAAGAAGCAGAACAACAACAACAACAACATGTAACAATAAAACAAAGCAGAGATACACTTAGAAACTGTAAAGAATCTCACAGACATAAACCTTCCAAACAATAGATAGGGGGGAAAACAAGAACAAAAATATGATAAGCAGACAGATAAAAGAGCAAAGAAAACCACTTCAAATTACACTCTGGCACCTTTCAACCCCCAACCCCTCCCCTTTGTCCTCTTTACTTCCCATGCTTCTCTGTTCTCTGACCTAGAGTTCAGATATGCATATCTGCTAGCACTGAGGTTGCACGTGCTCATCTCTTGATGCCCAATGCTTTGAGTGGCTGATGGATCACGTGATAGCCACGTGACCAACGCTATAGCTGAGTGGTTAAGACCTCGGCTAGACACCAATCCTGTGGATGTGTGAAGTCAGCGGTTCCAATCTGGGTGGAATCTGGTAAGTTTAAGATTGTTGACTTTTTATGGTCTTTTATGGTTAACCTCAGGTGCAGGCCTGCCAGTGCCTTTATTCCTTTTATGTGCACACACATGCAGAAGATTATACAAGTTAAATGTCCCATACTTCATAATGAATCAGCATTCAGTGGGTTACAGAAACACAAACATACCAACACAGAAATCCCCATAGGTAGAATGTGGCTACCTTCATGGTTGCAAATAATGGCCGCATACACAAATTATCACCATCGGTGAACCTAAGAGTTCTTTCTAAGGAATGAACAAACAAAAACAAAAAAAAAAAAAAATATATATATATAATATATATATATATATATATATATATATATATATATATATATGTGTGTATATATATATTATGGTGGCCAGATATAAATGTATGTGTCTATATCTGGAGGGCTAGCGTTGCACCTTTGCAAAACAGGCACTGTTTCTTTTTTTTCCATTTCTGCTTGTCACCACTGCTATGTGTGATGATTACATACTAGCTTAATGGCATATTGTCTGATGTTGTCATGTAGTATTATTTTCTTCCTAATGTTGTTTGGCCACTTTTTATCATCTAACAGACTTAGCTAAACTAAATTACAAATTATGAGTATGACTGATTTTTTATTACGGTTTTAGAATCTGTCTTTTATTTGTGGTTTGGCTGCAAACATTTTTTGCATTGTGCGCTCTCTCTCTCTCTCTCTCTCTCTCTCTCTCTCTCTCTCTCTCTCTCTCTCTCTCCTTCTCTCTCTCTCTCTCTCTCTCTCTCTCTCTCCCTCTCTCTCTCTCTCTCTGTCTGTCTGTCTGTCTGTTTCTCTCTCTGTCTCTGCCTCTCTGTCTCTGTCTCTCTCTCTTTCATTCTCTCTCTCTCTGTGTCTATTTCTGTCTCTGTCTCTCTGTCTCTGTCTCTCTGTCTTTGTCTCTGTCTCTGTCTCTCTCTCTCTCTCTCTCTCTCTCTCTCTCTCTCTCTCTCTCTCTCTCTCTCTCTCTCTCTCTCTCTCTCTCTCTCTCTCTCTCTCTCTCTCTCTCTTCTCTGTGCAGCGCCTTTTTGGGAGAAAATATTATATTTGTTTTGGCTCTGACGTCATCACCATTCTTTTCTTGCCGTTTTTGTTGTTAGTGGTGGTGGTGGTGGTTGCATTTGGTGTTGTTGTTGTTGTTTTGTTATTGTTGTTGCTGTTGTTGATTTCCGTGCTGTTGTTTGTATTGTGTTATAGTTGTTCTTGTCGTTATATGCTCATGCTCTGTCTAATAGTGCCATCATTCAAACGTGGTAGCATTGTTTTGAGTTGTCATAAGTTGTTATCATTGCTATTATTCTTGTACGTGTTTCTGCTTTTGTTGGTGTTGTTGTTGTTGTTGTTGTTGTTGTTGTTGTTGCTGTTGTTGTTGTTGTTGTTGCTGTTGTTGTTTTGCAGCTTCTGTAGTTGTTGTTGCTCCTGATCATAACGATGATGGTGATGATAATGACCGCGACTGTGGCCATTACGACGACGACAATGATGATGATGATGATGATGATGATCATGATGATGATGATGGTTATGGTGGTGGTGGTGATGATGATGATGATGATGATGATGATGATGATGATGATGATGATGATGATATTGATGTCATCAACGATAACGAAAGAACGGCCATGTTTATGCCACATTAAGATATTTTAGATAGATTTGGACAAGAGCGATAGGGTAGAATCTATTTTCTGCTCTTTTCCATGCTACATTCTCACACACATGCTTACAGAATAAGAAGCACTGGTTGCCCCAGCCTAGCAATGTGCCTCACCCCTGATGCTGCAGTATACATTTCTGTCCAAAGACTATCTCTGAGCAGATCCCCAATATCAGAGCACGTGCAATCCGTCAT
>CM054162.1:2440789-2445789 GCA_028751875.1 Rapana venosa
TCAGCCACCGAGTCGCTCCATCGTCTCCTTGGTCTACCTCTGGCTTTCCAGCCATTGAATTTGGTGGTGTATGCCCGTAGGGCTGGTTGGTTGGGCGGCATTCTAGTGAGGTGACCAAACCACCTGATCCTTTGTTGTTCGATATGGTGGAGAATTGGTGTTAGTCCGACCATGTCTCTGATCACCTCATTCTTGATCTTGTCGCGTCTGGTCTTGTTGACAGCTTTTCTCAGGCAGCGCATTTCACATGTGACCAATTTTCTCTCTAAGGCTTTTGTTAGGGCCCATGTCTGACACTGGAATGTGAGCGTTGGAACGAAGATGGCGTTGATGAGTTTTGCCTTGGTGCTCATTGGGATGCTGGAATGTTTTAGAAGGGGGGCGAGTTGGTAACTGACTGCGTTCGCTTTCTGGCATCTTGTTTCTATCTCTCTGTCCAATTTTCCATCTTCAGTGAAGAGGCTGCCAAGGCATTTAAATTCTTTGGTCTGTTTCAGCTGGGTGCCGTTGATGTTGATGTTCAGCTTTCCTGGATTTCTGCTGACAGACATAACTTCTGTTTTGGTGATACTGATCTTCATGTCATACCTCTCGCAGTTTGGGTTGAGTGGTCTGTGTGATCTTGAAGAGCTGCTTTGTTTGTTTATCAGGGACTGGTCGTCAGCAAATAATAGTTCGTTTAGGGCCTCAAGATCTGGGTTGGTTCCTTTGTGATTGGTCATGTAGATCACGAAGAGAAGGGGAGAGAGTACGCAGCCTTGCCTGACCCTGATGAAACCGGGAACCAGTCGGATGTTCCACGGGCTGTTCGGATGCGCTCATACTGTTGGCATAGATTGCTCTGATTTTTATCAAGCAATGCCCTTCTTTGTTTTATGCTCCAGGATCTTCCAGAGCTTGTCTCTGTTGACTCGGTCGAAAGCTTTTTCTTGGTCAACGAATACTGTATGAGGTCTTGGTTGTATTCGATGGCTCTTTCACACAGCTGTCGGAGTGCGAAAATTGGCTTTCTGTGCACCCTCTTCCTTTCCGAAAGCAAATGGGCATTGCTCAGTAGGTTGTTTGCTTTGGCTCTTGTGCGCTGTTCCAGAATCTTTGCATACATTTTCTCTCCCTGGCTGAGAAGTGAAATGCTTGTAGGTGCTGCAGTCTCTCTTGCTCCCCTTCTTCTTCCAAATTGGCACCACTATTGCATTTTGCCAGTCCATTGGTACTTTCCTCTCTTCCATGCTTTCTGGAAGATGAGGGTGGGGCCACTTAACTCCGTTTCTCGCATGCAAGGATGGCTTCAGTTGTTATGCCGTCTCACCTGCGCTTTCCCCTTTGGGCTGGTTTAATTGTTTTTTTTGTTCAGCTTCAAGGTTTTGGGGCTCTAAACTGGTCTTTATAGCGTGGTGAGAATTGAGGCTGAAAGCTTGTACTCCAGATGGGTTTAAAAGATCTTTAAAGTAATCTTCCCATCGTTTCAGAATTTCCTCTTCTTTGTGCAGTGCCTCTCCATTTGCATCATTCACTACTGTTGTTGGATTAAATGGCTCATCTCTTACTCTCATCGTCTTCACACTTTTGAAAAATTCTCTTGGGGAGTTCTTGCAAATTTCTTGGACTTGGACTCTAGTAACCAACCATATGCTAGTTTGCTAAAACATGGTTCAGTTTCTTTCATTTGCAATCTCACCTTTTATCTTTTCAATGCTTTGATAGTACAGCAGGAATATGTTGAAAATTTGGAGAATGGATATTGAATAACTTTTTAAATTAATGGGCCAACTGCTAAAGTAGTTTAATTTGGTATCATTTTGGGTAGTTCCATGTTACATTAGTTATGTTTTGGCAGTTGCCATATTTGTTATGTTTTGTTTTGGCTTCTTTTTGATTATGCTTGGTTTGACCACTTTAAGGGCTTGTGGCCTGAAGAATAAACTTTGTTCATTGCTCTCTTTTATCTCTTCTCTGTCTCTTCTCTTCTCAATCTTGCTCTCTCTCTCTCTCTTTTCTCTCTCTCTCTCTCTCTCTCTCTCTCTCTCTCTCTTCTCTTCTCTTCTCTCTGTTGTCTCTATATGTCTCATCTCTGTGTCTCTCCCTTCTGTGTGTGTGTGTGTCCCTCTCCTCTCTTCTCTCTCTGTGGTCTCTCTTGTCTCTCTGTCTCTTGTGTGTCTTCTCTCTTTCTCTCTCTCTCTCTCTCTCTCTCTTCTCTCTCTCTTCTCTTATCTTCTCTCTCTCTCTCTTTCTTGTGCAGCACCTTTTCGGGGAAAAAATATTATATTGTTTTGGCTCTGACGTCATCCATTCTTTTCTTGCTGCTTTTGATTATAGTGGGGGGGGGAGGGGGGTTGTTGTTGTTTTGTGATTTTTTTGTGCTATTCTTGATTTTTGTGTGTTGTTTGTAGTTTGTTATTGTTGTTCTTGTCGCTATTTGCCCATGCTTTGGTTATACTGCCATCATTCAAACCTGGTAGCATTGTTTTGAGTTGTCATACGTTGTTGTCATTGCTATTATTGTTGTACGTCGTTCTACTTTTGTTGGCTTTGGAGTTGTTTCAGTTGTTGTTGTTCTTGTTGCCATTGTTGTTGTTGTTGTTCTTGTTGTTGTTGCTCTTGATCATAACGATGCTGGTGATGATAATGACCATGACTGGCCATTACGACGACGATGATGATGATGATATTGATAATATTGATGCCATCAACGATAACGAAAGAATGGCCATGATTATGCCACATTAAGTTCTTTTAGATAGATTCGGACACAATCGATAGGGTAGTATCTACTTTCTGCTCCATTGAAAGCTACATTTTCACACACGTGCTTACAGAATACGAAGCACTGGTAGCCCCAGTCTAGCATTGTGCTCCATCCATGATGCTGCAATGTCTATTTATGTCCAAAAACTATCCCTGAGCAGATCCCTAATATTAGAGCACGTGCAATCCGTCATCTGTGTCTGTAACATTCCTCGTTCTTTTGGTCATCTGTCAGGATGTGCAGGACATGGTAGATATGTTTTGTATTGCAGGATCTATCATTTCTCCCTACATCTCTACAGATTGAATTCTGGACCGTCTGGACGATTTTCAATTCGAACGAAGAAGAAGAAGAAGAAGAAGAAGAAGAAGAAGAAGAAGAAGAAGAAGAAAAAGAAGAAGAAGAAAGAACAAGAACAAGAACAAGAACAAGAAGAAGAACAAGAACAAGAACAAGAAGAACAAGAAAATTTGTGTAGAATATGAAGAAGAAGAGTTGTGAAGAAGAATTGCGAAGAAGAATTATGAAGAAAAAATGCGAAGGAAAAGAATTTCGAAGAAGAAAAAGATTGAAAAAAAGAATTGCAACGAAAAATTGCAAAGAAAAATTACAAAAAAAAAGAAGAAGGAGAAGAAGAAGAAGAAGAAGAAGAAGAAGAAGAAGAAGAAGAAGAAGAAGAAGAGAAGAAGAAGAGAAAAGAAGAAGAGAAGAAGATTAATTTTGCAAAGAAAAAGAATTGCCAAAAAGAAGAGAAGAAAAGAAAAAGAAAAAGAAAATGATGATGATGGTGATGAAGAAGAAAAAGAAGAAGAAGAGAAGAAGAAGAAGAAGAAGAAGAAAGAGAGAAGAAGAAGAAGAAGAAGAAGAAGAAGAGAAGAAGAAGAAAATTTAAGAAGGTGAATTGCTTAAAAAGAAATTATGAAGAAGAAGAAGAACAACAACAAAAACCAAAAAACAACACAACAAAACACCACTACCACCACCACCACCCTCCCCACCACCCACCAACAACAACAAACAGAATACAGTTAGAAACAGCAAACAATCTCACACACACAAAACTTGGAGACAACAGATAAGGGGAAAACAAGAACAAAATATGATAACAAGCACATAGATAGAAGAACAAATATCACCACTTGACATTACACTCTGGCACCTTTCAACCCTGCCCCTCTCCTCTTCGCTCACTCTGCCTTCCTCGCTGCCCTTACCTCTATGTTCTCTGACCTAGAGTTCAGATACCGAGGCCCCTTTGATTTCCTGTGACATATCTGCTAGCGCTGAGCTTGCACGTGCTCATCTCTTCATTCGTGATGCTTTGAGTGGCTGATGGATCACATGATAGCCATGTGACGGATACTATAGCCAAGTGGATAAGACCGTTTGACTCTAATCCAGTGTGTGTATGAAGTCGTGGGTTCGAATCTCGGTGGTGTCTGGTGAATTCAAGAGTGGTGACATTTTTTTTTTTTACGATCTACAGTGTCAACTTCAAATGTAGGCATGTCAGTGCGTTTATTCCTGTTGTGTACACACATGCAGATCATCAAATATGCACGTTAAAGATCCTGTCATCCATATCCGTGTTCGGTGGGTTGTGGAAACACAAGCATACCAAAACATCAATCCAGAGAGTTGGAATGTGGCTACCTTCATGGTAGACAAACTCGGTCACATAGCAAAATCTGACCAGTGGTGAACCTTGGAGCTCTAGCCGAGGAACAGAACAGCTATGGTGGCCAACATATCAATGGATGTTTCTGTGTCTGGTGGGAGGGCGTTGCACCTGTGCATACCAGGCATTGAACCCATTACCTAGTAGTTTAATGGCTTAATGTGAAATGTTATGTAGCATTATTTTTGCACACTGTTATTTTGCCGTTTTGTTGATTCTCACAATAGACCAAGCTAAAAATATAGTTTATGACATTGAATGATTTTGTTATGATTTTAGATTGTCATTTTTTTTGGTATTTGTGGAGCCATTTGTTTTGCATTGTTTTTTCTCTCTTTAAAAATAATAATAATAATAATGTATGGAATTTATATAGCGCTGAATCTTGTAATGCAACAAATCAAAGCGCTCAGATTTTTTTTAATGGAGGATAATGGAAAAGCACCCATGTGCTTTTTTTTTACATCCAGTCCCCGTGTGTATGCGGTTTTGTAAATTTTGTCATCTGTTCCCACCGGCACACAATGGCCTACTCTTTCGAAAAGCGGAACACGATTTAACGTGTGCGCAAGATGT
>CM054162.1:2450789-2488289 GCA_028751875.1 Rapana venosa
CATACGGAGAAAGAATGGACTCTTAACATTTCAGATAGATGTCATGTTGACAATGGACACCAGAGAGGAAATAAAGGGAAGCAGCCACGCTTTTCTATTCGTTTCATGGGAGACAAGTGTCAGCTTGTGTTGTTTTCACTGCGGCAAATAGTTTTTCTTTTTTGGTTGTTTTGTTGTTTTGCTCTTGTTGTCGAATATTTTGAAGCTATCGTTGTCTTTCTTTAACGTTGCTTTAGATTCGAGATTTGTTTTGAACAATTTGATTTTGAAATGCAGCTTAATGACAAAAAATATACTTTTTATTTAGATAAAATTGTATAACCTATGACTACTCCACTCTATGGAAAGCAGAGGACATCAGAGAGTGGAGGAAGCTGGTTGCAGAATTGTTATCGGTGCCCCCAGCGTCCACAGGACTACAGGATAGGTGAGGTGAGGTGTTGAGAGGATCCTATGACTAGTTGTCCCTTTATTCTCACGCTTTTTATTATGACCATCATTATCTTCTTTGTCGTCATTCAACACTCAGACAGCAGCTATGGGTGTCTGTCTTATGAGCGAAAATGTGTTGCACTGCCGTTAACAGCCTGACAAGCGAGGACCAGTACATCGACTTAGGCGTGGGAGAACATTATCTTTGAAGCCTTTCTAGCAAAAAAAAAGTCAGGCGAATGGACCAGGAAGGCAGAGCAAAGACATAAATGAGGTGACAGGAAGAAACAGAAACAGACATAAAGAAAGCAAGGGATACAATGAGGGAGCCCCTGGCACATAATTTCCATTAGGTGGGAAAACACTTTGTACTGACAGGCCTTCGGCATCTCCACGGGTGAAAGTTAACTTTGTCCTAAGACAGTAGACTACTGACATACTGAAAATAGCCCCGAGACACACTATTTTTATTTTTATTTATTTCGAGGATAATGGAATAAGCACTCATATTCTTTTTTTCATCCAGCCTCCATGTGTATGCAGTTTTATCAATTTTGTCATCCATTCCCACAGCCACCAAATTGCCTACTCTTCCAAAAAGCGGGACGGGTTTTAACGTGTGGGCAAGATATTCTGCATGCTTTTGCACAGGGGACCTTGGTTTATAGTCTCATCTAAAGGACTTTGGGGAAAAGTGGAGTCGGCACTGATGTTAACTCCAGAGGAAAAAAAACCCACTGACACAGACAGGAAGATAAAACACTGACACAAAGGGGAATGTTTTCTTTAAGAGTTAATCAATCGCAATCCTTTCAGGGATATCTTTTAGTCTGAATTATTGGGGGGGACACTTCGGTCTCCAGAGGAGACACACTCTAAACAAACAAATCCTCTGGGTTGCATTGCCTTCAGATCTATGTTATTGACTACATAGTGTAAACAACTGCTGAAGGAGTCAGAGAAGGCACCTGAGAGAGAGAGAGAGAGAGACAGAGACAGAGAGACAGAGAGACAGAGACAGAGAGAGAGACAGAGAGAGAGAGAGACAGAGAGAGAGAGACAGAGAGAGAGACAGAGAGAGATGAGAGCAACGAACAACAAACAATGAACAGCAAACAACGAACACAATTTATTCCTCAATCCACCACCCCCTACAATGAAGTCAACAATTCATATCAAAACAAAGCCAAAACAAAACACGACTTATAAGGCAACTGCCCAAACATGACAAATGTGAACATGGAACTATTCCAAAACATTACGATGTAATCCACTCTAAACAGTTGTGTACATTAAACTGTTTTTGGCTGTTCACTCTCCAAATTTTCAGCATTCTCCTGTCATACTTACAAAGCTTTGAAAAGTTAAAAGCTGAGATTGGCAATCAAAGAAACTAAACAATGTTTCAGAAAATTTACATATGGCTTATTACTAGTGTCTTAATTGTATGTCTTAAATCAGTATAAAGGAGACAGCTCTCTCTCTCTCTCTCTCTCTCTCTCTCGCTCTCTCTCTCTCTTTC
Organism: Rapana venosa; assembly: GCA_028751875.1. Taxonomy (NCBI): domain Eukaryota; kingdom Metazoa; phylum Mollusca; class Gastropoda; order Neogastropoda; family Muricidae; genus Rapana; species Rapana venosa. The sequence goes on from CM054162.1 coordinate 2,452,744, forward strand.
TCTTGGGGGTTTTTTTTAAAAAAAGGGTTTTGGGGCAGTTTTTTTTTTTTTGAAAATTTTTTTGGGGGGGGGGGGTTTTTTTTTTTTTTTGGTTTTTTTTTGGGGGAATTTTTTTGGGGGGGGAAAAAAGGTTTGGAAAAAAATTTTTTTGGGGGTTTTTTTAAAAGGGGGGGGGGGGAAAAAAAAAAAAAATTTAAAAAAAAGGGGGAAAAATTTTTTTAAGTTAATTTTTTTTTGGGTTTTTTTTTTTTGGGGGAATTTTTTCCCCGGGGAAAAAAAAAAAAAAAAAAGGGGGTTTTTTTCCCCCAAAAGGGGGGTTTTTTTAAAAGGGGAAAAAAATTTTGGGTGGGGGGAAAGGGGGGAAAATTTGGGGGGGGGGGGAAAAGGGGGGGGGGGGGGGAAAAAAGGGGGGAAAAAAAAAAAAAAAAGGGGGGGAGGGGGAAAAAAGGGAAGAAAAAAAAATTTGGGGGGGGTTTTTTTTTTTTAAAAAAAAAAGGGAAAAAAAAAAAAAAAAAAAGGGGTTTAAAGGGGGGAAAAAAGGGGAAAAATTAAAAAGGGGGGGGTTTTTTTTAGAAATAAAAAAATTTTTTAAAATTTTTTTTTTTGTTTTTTGGGGGGGTTAAAAATTTAAAAATTTAAAAAGGGGGTTTTTTAAAAAAAAAAAAATTTTTTTTTTTTTTGGGGGGGGGGGTTTTTTTGGGGGTTTTTTTTAAAAAAAAAGGGGTTTTTTTTTTTTTTTTTTTTTTTTTTTTTGGGGGTTTTTTTTTTTTTTTTTTTTTTTTTTTTGGGGAGGGGGGGGGGGGGAAAAAGGGGGGGGGGGGGAAAAAAAAAAAAAAAAGGGGGGGGGGTTTTGGGTAAAAAAAAATTTTTTTTTTGGGGGGGGGGGAAAAAAAAAAAAATTTTAAAAAATTTTAAAAGGAATTAAATAAAAAAATTAAAAATAAAAAAAATTTTTTTTTTTAAATTTTTTGGGGTTTTTTTTTCTTCTTTTTTTTTTTTTTTTTTGGGAAAAATTTTTTAAAAAATTTTTTAAAATTTTTTCCCCCAAAAGATTTTTTTGGGGGGTTTTTTTTTTTTAAAAAAAAATTTTGGGGAATGTCATGAAAATTTAAAAAAAAAAAAATTTAAAATTTCCCTTTTTTTCTTTTTCCAACCAAAAAAAGGGGTTTTTTCTTTTTTTTTTTTTTTTTAAAAAAAAAACCCAAAATTTTTTTTTTAAAACCCTTTTTTTTAAAAAAATTTTTGGCCAAACCCCCCAAAAAAAAATTTTTTTTTTTTAAAAAAAAATTTTTTTTTTAAAAAAAAAAAAAAATTATTTTTCCCAATTCTCTAAAAAAATTTTTATAAACCCCCCCGGGCCCAAAAAACCAAAATCCATTTATCTTTAAAAATTTTTTTTTCCCCTTTTTACTTTTCCATTATTTTGTTGTATAAGCAGCATCTCGTATGCTTGTCTGTTTATTCTTAACCAGGAAGCCTGATAAGTTTAAACCCGTATTTTTTTCATTTTTGTTAAGGGGTTTTTATAAAAAAAGGGGTATCTACCAGGGTTTTTCCGGGACCAAAAAGTTTAAATTTTAGCATGTAATGGAACACATAAAAATTTTTTCATTGGCAAAGGTTTTGTTTTTTTTCAATGTGTGTTTGGGATTTTCTTTTGGGGCCCCCAAAAACTTCTGCTGGCCCTAAAATCAGGGCCGGGGTTTTCTAAATTTGGGTTTTTAAACAGTTTCCCCAAAATTTGTTTCTATCAGCGAAGCTAATCTTTTTTTCATTTATTTGATAAAATTTTCATAACTCCCTTTTTTGCTTTTTGAAATCATTAAAAAACATGAGCTTTTTACACAACCCTTTTTTGAAAAAGGGGGCCCCAAGGTACTTATTTGTTATTGTTACTTTTTGTTTTTGGTCCCCCTAAGTCCATTTTTCTCTTCCAAATTTCCCCAATTTGGCCCCCCTCCTAAATACCTTTAAACCCTCGTTTTCTCTGAATTTACTGTTTAGGCCCAGACGATCTGCTTCTGATTTTAATGTGTTCAGTTGATTTTGCAGTCCTGTGGTTGGGCTAACAAAGAATGACATCATCTGCGAAAAGGGAACAGGGTTTTTAAAATGCTCCTGGGATCATTTTTTATTCCCTGTTTTTCCCGGGGTTGCTATTTGTAGCCAGTTCGTTTATGAAAATTGAAAAACATTAAAGGGGTCAAAAAACAACCCTTTTTTTAACGGGCCCCTTTGGGGGAAATCAAAAATAATCTGTGTAAAAAACATCTGTTGCGTTTTCACCAAACCATTTTCAGATTTAATATACACCCCTTTTTTGCCCTATACGTTTCCCTTTTAAACCCGTTTTTGAAGTAAAACCCCTAGTAAAATTCCTATTTTCCGAATTTGAAAGCTTTTCTGAAATCATGAATGCAAAAAACAGTTTAGCATGTTCTGTAAATGTTTCTGTACAAACCCATTGAGAGTAAAAAATATGATCAACGGGGCTATATCCCCTTTTTAAAAACCTGCTTGCTCTTCTCGGGTTTTTTAAATTTTTTTCAACCCCGTCTGAAAGTCTTCTAAATTTTAAAATGGATGGGGTTTTTTTAATCCTTATGCTTGGAAGAGAAAAAAATCCTAAAAAGTTGTCTGGCATACTAGTTTCTCCCCTTTTTATGTATTGGGAAATTATAGATTTAGACCAATCCTTTGGAAATTTAAACCCCCCTCAAAAAGTTTTTTTGAACAACTGCACCAAATAGTCAATTATAGGTCATCCCCATTTTTAAGAAACTCTCCTATAATTCTGTTTGGACCCGACTTTTTCCCCTCTTTCAATCTTTTATTTGGGTGCCCTTACTTCTTGTTTGTATAGGTTTTTTCCCGGGGCTTGGGGCTTGCACAAAAATTGTCGGGTTCTGACAGTTTCATCTTCCCCCGTTTTTTGGGTTTCCCCGTATCGTTTTTTTCTCAAAGTCTTGAAAAAAATCTAAGGTAAAGGTCATTTCCTTGGTCATTAGAAATTTTAGTTACAGATTTTTTTGTTTTTCAATTAAAAGAAAGAAAAAGTCTTCCAAAAAAGGGTTGGAGTCTCTCACATTTTCTTTAAGTTTTGTCCCGTTAATTTGGGCGGAAGAGAGAGAGAGGAGAGAGAGGAAAAGAAGAGAGAGAAAAGAGAGAGAGAGGGGAGTGAGAGAGAGAGAGAGAGAGAACAAACAACAAAACACAACAGAAGGGCAAAAGGGGGGAGGCAAAGGAAAAAAGGACAGCGAAGGCAGCAGACAGGCAAAAAAGACAGAGAAGGGGCTTTTAACAATTTTAGACATGTCATGTTGAACAAAGACATAAAAAAGAAATTAAAAAGGAAGTTTTTTTAAAATTTTGTTTCATTTTGGGGGGAAAGTGTCAGTTTGTGTTTTCCCTCACCCGAAAACAAAAAAGGGTTTTTACGTTTGTTAGTTTGGTTTTTTTGTTTGGTTGTTGTTGTTGTTGTTGCTTTTGTTGTTGAAGATTTTGGCGTTATATTGTTCTTTCTTTAACTGTTGCTTAAGCCATCAGATTTGTTTTAACCAATTGGTTTTCAAATACAGCTTTTAGGAGAAAGAAAAATATATTTTAACAGTTCTCTATTTCTGGTCCATTAATGTGGAATGATCTCCCTCTCTCTCTCCGCCAAAAGCCTTCTTATGACACTTTTAAATCCAGTCTCAAGACATATTTATTTCAAACCTAAGATTTTCCTCTCCTGCCTCATCTCATAGTTTTTTCCCCCTGCCTTCAACAACCAAGATTCTATTGCCCTGCCAGGGTGTGTGACCTGTGTGTGTGTGGTGTTGTGTGTGTGTGTGTGTGTGTGTGCGTGTGTGCACATTTGGACTTGGTGGAACTATTGCTTGTCACTGGTTGTATGACTGTGTAAGAATGAGTTGAGTGCAAGCGCTTTGATTTGTCTCTGCAGGATATAGCGCTATATAAATTCCATTTATTATTATTATTATTATTATTATTATTATTAATGTATCCTATGACTAGTTGTCCTTGTATTTCCCGTTTCTTATTATGGCCATGTCTTCGTTGTCGTCATTGAACACTCAGACAGCAAGCATTGGTGTGTGTCTTATGAGCAAAACTATGTTGCACTACCGTTAATCCCCTGACAAGTCAGGCCCAGTGCATTCGACTTCCCTGTGGGAGAAAATCATGTTTGAAGTCTTTCTGGAAAAAAGGCGGGAAAATGGACCAAGGAGGCGGACAATAGACACAAATGAGGTGACAGGAAGAAAAAGAACAGGCAGAAACAAAGCACGGGGTGATAATGAGGGAATTACTGGCATAGAATTTCCACAAGGGAGTGGGGTGCAAGTTGTACTGACAGGCCCCCAGCATCTCCACGAGTGAAAGTTAACTTTGACCTAAAACAGAAGACCAATGACATACTGAAAATAACCCCTGGATACACTATCATTCTATCGATTATTCTTTTATTTCGGGAATAATGGAATAAGCACCCATGTGCTTTTGTATCCAGTCCCCGTGTTAATGCAGTTTTACACATTTTGTCAACCATTCCCACTGGTACACAATGGCCTACGTTTTTGAAAATCGGAATGGGCTTTAACGTGTGCGAAAGATGTTTTTCCTACTTTCGCACATGAAACCTCGGTTTATAGTCACATCTGAAGGACTTTTGGGGAGAGTGGAGTCGGCACTGATGTTAACTCCAGAGGAAAAAAGAACACTGACACAGACAGGCAGTTGAAGCAAAGCCACAGGGCACAGAAGGAAATGCTTACTTTAAGAGTTAATCAATCATAGTCATATCACAATTACTTTCAGATTGAGTTCTTTGAGAGGCATTTTGGTCTCTGGAGGAGAGCCTCTCTGTAAACGAAGAATTCCTGGTGGATTGCTTTGCCTTCAGCTCTATGATATTGACTACATAGTGCTAACAGCTGCTGACAGAGCCAGAGAAGACACCTGAGAGAGACAGACAGACGGAAAGACAGACAGACGGAAAGACAGACGGAAAGACAGACAGACAGAGACATGACATGACATGACATGATGACATGATTTTTTTAAAAATCGAGGATAGTGGAATAAGCACTCATGTGCTTTTTTTACATCCAGTCCCCGTGGGTATGCGGTTAGAGATACAGAGACAGAGACAGAGAGACAGAGACAGGCGAAGATAGAGACAGCCAGACGGACAGAGACAGAGACAGAGTCAGAAGAGGAAGGAATCAATTATTGACCAGTGTGATTTTTCTCTCCTAGTCAATGATTGATTTCTTCTTCTTCTTCTCCTCCATCCAATGCTCAGACAGAAACTATTGATGTCCGTTATGTGAGCAAAAATGCGCCACGCTGCTGCTCTTGTCAGGCCCAGAACATCCAGTCTGGCAAAAGAGAGAAATGTTATCTCTTAAGTTTTTTTCCTGGAAAAAAGGCAGACAAATGGACCAAGTGCAGACAAAAGACAAGAAGAGGTGACAGAAAGAAAAGGAACAAGCCTGAAACAAAGAGAGTGATAGAAAAGAGGACATTCCTGGCACAGTACTTCCAGAAAGTGGGGATACTATTAATACCCACAGCACCCCTCCCCCTCCCCCCACCACTGGCATATCACAGGAAAATGACTGATTTAAGCAAATCAACTTCACTTACTCTGTAGAATAGATCAGAAAGCTAGAAATAACAGCTTTTTTTTTTACAGCAGAAGACATAACAGCTTAAACGTTCTGTTCTGTCTCCAAACGTCTTTTCTGTCTATCTTTGAAGGGACACTATTTGAGATTTTCTTCATCAAACGCCCAAACAGCAACTATTCTCACCCGTCAAATGAGCCAAAATGCGTTGCCCTGCTGTTAAGTACCTGACAAGTCAGGCCCAGCAATTCAATGTGGGAGAGAATTGCTATTTTTAAGTCTTTCTGGACAAAAGGCAGGAGAAATGACCAAGATGGCAAAAAGTAGACAAGAAGGAGGGGACACAAAGAAACAAGACCTTCCTAGCACAGAATGTCCAGACAGATGGGATGCTATTTTTACTGACAATCCCTAGACATCCTTGGAAGAGAGAAACAAGCACAGAGAAATGACAGAAGCAGACAGAGACAGAAACAGACGGTAAACAAGAAAGATAGTGGGATAGGGGAGGGGGAGGGGGGGGGGGGCAAGTCCATTGTCACATAGGGGCAGGGTTTTCAAAACTCCTTTTCAGCACAATTCCAGTCACGTTCCAGTTGGGCCTAAGCCTTGGCCAGTGTGGGCTGGTCTGTAGGGAAGGCACATTGCTCAATTCCACCAGGTTTTTTAATTATTTATTTATTTACTATTTCTTTATGATTTATTATTTATTATATAAAAAGTTATTTATTTATTTAGTTAATTAATTAGTTATATATTTAGAAAGTTAGTTAGCTAGTTATTACCTAGCTAGTCAGTTAGTTTCTAAGTAAGTTAGTTTTTTGTTTGTTACTTTGTCTCTCTCTTTGTCTCTTTGTTCATTTAGTTGGTTAGTTTATACAACTTTAAGTCACGCAGGTTTCTCTACGTGAAATTCGAGCTGCTCTTCCCGGGAGAGCATGCTGGGACAAGAGCAGCACCTCACACTATTTTCTTTTTCTTTTCCTACCTACAACTGTATTTGTTTCCCTATCAGAGTGACTTTTTTCTAAGAATTCTGCCAGGGACAACTCTCTTGTTGCCGTGTGTTCTTGTACATGCGCTAAATAAGTATGCGTAACACACAGGAACTTGGTTTATTCATTCACAAGACTAGCACCCAGACCACCACTCTTGGTCTAGTAGGGAGGGGGACGTTTCGGGTCTAAACGGGGTTCGAACCACCGCACACTTACGACCCGGACTTTTTGCTTTCTAGACAAGCACGTTACCTGTAGAAGACAGGGGAGATAGCTACCTGTCTGTGCATGGCTAGAAGATCTCTCTCCACCTTGCTTTGCAATCAGAAGATAAAAAAAAAGGTTCATGCATAAATGTAAGAAAAAACAGACACGTGACACAGAAAGACAGACTAACAAGTACACATACAACCAGACAAATAAACAGATATGAAGAAAAGTTGGTGGGAATCATTGCAACATTTACAAAACTGCATGCACAAGGGGATTGGATGTAAACAAAAAAGCACATGGGTGCTTATTTTTTTATCCTTAAAATCAAAGAATAAAAATAGAAATTGCATCCAAAAAATCAACAAGGTCGACTAATAGGAAATAAAACACAGAAAAAATAACAACTAACTGACAGACAGACAGAAAGAAGGCTAGTGTAGACACAGACAAACAAACGGAATGCAATCTACATCTAGATGTTGAACCAATATCACTTATTAGACAAAAAACAACACTATTTGCATTTAAACTTTTTTCTCTGTATCTTTCATTGCTTCAGCATATATATATTTTTATTATTTACACATACAGAGAGAGAGTTCTAAAAAGTGTATAGACAAAGCATGCAACAAAGAAGAGAGAAAGGGAGGGAGAGGAGAGAGAGGGGAAAAGAGAGAGAAAGAGACATACAGAAAAACAGACATACAGGCAGGGGAAGAGAGAGAGGGGGAGTGGGTGTGTGCGTGTGTGGGGCATACATGCGTACGCACGAATGTGTGTGTGTGTTCCATTGTTTGTTTTGTTGTAGATTTGATTTCTTGTTTCCTCATGTGAACCTCAAGTTGTTCTCATTTTCAAATTGTCCTGAAGGGCCGAAAACCTTGCTAATCACAGTCTGAAGGAGATGAAGCCTTAGGCTATAGACAGAGCCTTCAAACAACAATGAGATGAAGTCCCAGGCATGCATACCATCCCCTTCTCCCCCACCAAAGAGAGAGAGAGAGAGTAGGGGGAGGGGGGTCAGAGACAAAGAGACACAGACAGACGTACATACAAACATACCGAGAGACAGATAGATAGATAGATATAAAGGCAGACAGACAGACATAGAGAGAAAGACAGAGAGATAGACAAACAGACAGACAGAGTTAATCACCTGACGAGTCAGGCCCAGCACAAAGGACTTTGTTATTTTTCAGCCTTTCTAGAAAAAACACAGGAGAATGAACCAAGAACACATAAAGTAGACAAGAAGGAGGTGACACGAAGAACAAAGGACATTCCTAGCACAGAATGTCCAGTCAGAGGGGATGCTATTTTTACAGACAGCCCCCCCCCCCCACAACACCCTAAGGGGGGGGGGGGGGGGAAATTCATAGAGTGACAAAAGCAGACATAGACAGACAGAAACAGAGGGTAAAAAGTCGATAGTTTGTGGGAGGGGGGGAGTGAAGGTCATTGCCACATAGAGACACAGTTTTTCAAACACCTTTTAAACACAATTCCAGTCACGTTCACTTTGAACTTAAGTTCTTGGCAGTGTGGGCTGAACTGTAGGGAAGGCAATGTATAGATAGAGGAACACCTTTGACATTGTCCCATCCCACCAGGTCTTTTATTTTATTTAGTAATGAATAAAAAATGTATTGATTGATTGGTTGATTGATTGATTGATTTGTTTATCTATACCACTTTAAGTCACGGCAGATTTCTTTGCGTGAAATTCCAGCTGCTCTCCCCAGGGAGAATGTGTTGCCACAAGAGCAGCACCATCTTTTTTTTTCCTTCTTTTCCTGTATGCAACTGTATTTGTTTCCCTACCAGAGTGGCTTTTTCTGCAGAACTTTGCCATGGACAACTCTCTTCTTGTCTTGGGTTCTTTTACATGCGCTAAGTAAGTATGCGTCACATCCGGGACCTCGGTTTATTGTCTCATTCAAAAGACTAGTACCCAAACCACCACTCATGGTATAGTGGATAGGCGGAAAGTTTTTTGGTCCAAATGAGGATAAGACCGAAGGCAGGCGTGTTACCTCTAGACCACAGAGGAGCCAGCTACCTGTGTGTGTATGGCTAGAACATCTCTCTCCACATTGGGGCTTTGCAGTCAATAGAAAAAAAGAAAACGTCCGTGCAGGAGCATGAGAAAGAACAGGCACATGGCACAGGCGTAGACAGACTATCAAGTATACATACAATCAGACAAATAAACAAAAATAGAAAGAAATCCTGTGGGAATCAATAACAGCATTTTACAAAACTGCATGCACAGGGGGATTGGATGTAAACAAAAAAACATATGGGTGGTTATTCCGTAATCCTCAAAAGAAAAGAATAAAAATAAAAATTACAACAACAAAATCAACAAGTTCAGCTTATAGGTAATAAAAAGAAAAGAAAAATAAACTAAGACATACGAGGACAGACAGACAGACAGACAGACAGAAAGTCACCTACATCTAGATGTTGAACTAATGATAATTATTACATAGAAAACAAGAAGCAGTGGGTTTTTTTAAACTGTTTTTTTCTTTTATCTGTCATTGCATGAGCATATGTTTTACCATTTTTTCCTAAACCCTATATCCCGGGAATCCTAATCAGCTTATAGAGACAGCATGCAACACAGAAGGGAGAGAAAGAGAAAGAGAGAGAGAGAGAGAGAGAGAGAGAGAGAGAGAGAGAGAGAGAGAGAGAGAGAGAGTCAGACAGACAGACAGACAGACATACAGACTGACAGACAGACAAGGAGAGAGAGTAAGAGAGACAGAGACATACAAACATAGAGACTGACAGACAGACAGATAGGCAAACAGACAGACAGACAGACAGACAGATAGACAGACAGACAAGGAGAAAGAGATACAGACAGAGAGACCGACAAATTGACTGATAGGCAAACAGACAGAAAGACCTACTGACAGATAGATAGACAGACAGATAGACAAGGAGAGAGAGAGGGAGACAGACAGAGACAGACGGGCAGACAGACAGAGTCAGAGACAGAAGAAGAAGGAATGAATCATTGACCAGTGCTGTTTCCTTTTCTCTCCTAGTCAATGATTGGTATCTTCTTCTTCTTCTCCATCAAACACTCAGACAGAAAGTTTTGGTGTCCACTATATGAGCGAAAATACGTCAGGCTGCCATTAAGTGCCTGACAAGTCCCAGCACATCCCACATGGGCATACGAGAAAAAAAAGGCAGGAGAATAGACCAACATGCAGAGAATAGACAAGAAGGAGATGATAGAACGAAAACATGGTCAAAGCAGAAACAAAGAGAGTGATAGCAAGGATGACGTTCCTAGCACAGTATTTCCAGAAGGTGGGGATGTTGTTTATACTGACAGGCCCCCCAGGGTAAATTATTGATTTGAGCAAAACAACTGTACTTACTCTGTGGAAGTGAACAGAAAGCTCCAAATAACAGCATTCCATTACAGCAGAAGACATAACAGCTTACCCTTCTCTTCTATCTCCAGACGTCATTTATGTCTATCTTTGAAGGAACACTTTTCGAGATTTTCTTCATCTAACGCTCAAATAGCAACTGTTGTTATCTGTCACATGAGACAAAATGTGTTGCGCTGCCTTTAACCACCTGACAAGTCAGGCCCAGCGCATAAGACTTGGTCATTCAAGAGAATTGCTGTATTTTAAGTCTTTCTGGATAAAAGGCAAGAGAATAGACCAAGATGGCTGTAAATAGACAAGAAGGAGGTGACACGAAGAAAAAGGACATTTCTAGCACAGAATGTCCAGACAGGTGGGATGCTATTTTTACTGAAAAGCCCTCGACATGCCTGGGGAGGAGGAGAGAAACAAACTCAGAGGAATGACAGAAGTAGAGGGTAAAAAGAAAGAAGTGGGAATGGGGGGGGGGGGGGGGGGGGCATGGGGGCAAGGCCATTGTCACATAGGGGCACAGTTTTCAAAACTCCTTGTGAACACAATTCCAGTCACGTTCACTTTCAGCCTAAGCCTTGGCAGCATGGACTGGTCTGTAGGGAAGGCAGGGTGTAGGCAGAGGAACACCTTTGACTGTGTTCAGTTCCACCAGGTCTCTTGCTTTATATTTTTATTATTCATTTATGTATTTATTTATTTATTTTTTGTTTGTATAGTTAGTTGGTTAGGCAGTTAGTTATCTAGCTAGGTAGTTATTTGGTTAGGCAGTTAGTTTGTTCGTTCATTAATTTATTTATATAATTTATACAACTTAAAGTCACAGCAGATTTCTCTGTGTAAAATTCGGGCTGTTCTCCCCAGGGAGAGTGCATCGCCACAAGAGCAGCACCATCCGTTGTTTTTTTTCCGGTCTGCATCTGTATTTGTATCCCTATCAGAGTGGCTTTTCTCCTACATAGTTTTGCCAGGGACAACACTTGTTGCCATGGTTTCTTTTATGTGAACTAAATAAGTATGCGTAACATACGGGAGCTCGGTTTATCATCTCATCCAAAAGACTAGCGCCCAGAAGCACCACTCATGGTCTAATGGATGGGTGAAAAGTTTTGGGCCCAAATGGGGTTCAAACCACCGCACACTTCTGACCCAGACTTTTCTATTTCTAGGCAGGCCCGTTACCTCTAGACCACAGAGGAGATAGCTACCTGTCTGTGCATGGCTAGAAGATCTCTCTTCACATTGCTTTGCAGTCAATAGAGAAAGAGAGAAAGGTTCTTGCAGGAGCGTGAGAAAGAACAGGCATGTGGCAGAGGTGTAGACAGACTAACCAACGCACATACAATCAGACACATAAACACAGATAGGAAGAAAAGCTGGTAGGAATTGATGAAAACATTTGCAAAGCTGCATGAACAAGGGGGATTGGATGTAAACAAAAAAGCACGTGGGTGCTTATTCTGTAATCCTTAAAATAAAAGAATAAAAATAGAAATTAAATTCAAAAAATCAACAAGGTTGACTAATAGGAAATAAAACACAGAAAAAATAACAACTAACTGACAGACACACAGGAAGAAGGTTAGTGTTGACACAGACAAACAGACATAAAGTAATGTACATCTAGATTTTGAACCAATATCACTTATTAGACAGAAAACAACACTATTTGCATTTAAACTTTTTTCTCTGTATCTTTCATTGCTTCAGCATATATATTTTTATAATTTACACATACACAGAGAGAGTTCTAAAAGGTTTATAGAGAAAGCATGTAACAAAGAAGAGAGAAAGGGAGGGAGAGGAGAGAGAGGGGGAAAGAGAGAGAAAGAGACAGGCAGAAACACAGACATATAGGCAGGGGAAGAGAGAGAGAGTGAGTGAGTGTGGGCGTGTGTGGGGCATACATGCGTGCTCGCGAATGTGTGTGTGTGTGTGTATGTGTGTGTTCCATTGTTTGTTTTGTTGTAGATTTGATTTCTTGTTTCCTCGTGTGAACGTCAAGCTGTTCTCATTTTCAAATTGTCCTGAAGGGCTGATAACCTTGTTAATCACAGTCTGAAGCAGATGTAGCCTTGGGCTATAGACAGAGCCTTGAAACAACAATGAGATGAAGGCCCAGGCATGCATACCACCCCCTTCTCCCCCACCACAGAGAGAAGGGGGTATGGGGGGGTCAGAGAGAAAGTGACACAGACAGATAGATAGATACAAAGGCAGACAGACAGATAGAGAGAGAGAGACAGACATACAGACAGAGATAATCACATGACGAGTCAGGCCTAGCCCAAACGACTTTGTTATTTTTCAGCCTTTCTGGAAAAAGGCAGGAGAATGGAAAAGAACACAAAAAGTAGACAAAAAGGAGGTGACATAAAGAAAAAGGCAATTCCTAGCACAGAATGTCCAGACAGATGGGATGCTATTTATACAGACAGGCCCCCGACTTTCCTAATGGGGGCAGGGGGGTGGGGTATACAACTTCAGAGAGTGACAAAAGCAGACAGAAACAGAAGGTAAAAAGTTGATAGTGGGGGACGGGGGGAGGGGTAGAGCAAGGCCATTGTCACATAAGGGCACAGTTTTCCAAACAACTTTTGAACACAATTCCAGTCACGATCACTTTGAGGCTAAGTTCTTGGCAGTGTGGGCTGAACTATCGGGAAAGCAATGTATAGACAGAGGAACACCTTTGACATTGTCCCGTCCCACCAGGTCTCTTATTTTATTTATGAATTAATACATATGCATTCATTCATTCATGCATTCATTTGGTTAGCTATTAATTACAAGGTTAATTATTAGTTAGTTAGTTATTTCTATTTTTATTTAATTGATCTATTAATTTATTCATTTGTTTATCTATGCTACTTTAACCCTCTTGTCCCTGATACGGCCGCAGCCGACAGTAACGGAGGCCCCTGCTAGATTCCAATACGACCGCAGCCGACAGTTGGTGCTGCCCACGTGGGCAGTATTTTTCCATCACACACAGACCTCGTGGTTTTCACACTATGCGTCTGAAAATGGGTGGGGCGATGCAGGGAGGGTGTCAGAGGGTGCCAGTGTTAAATTTAGATCACTAACCAGTGTGTAGTGGTGAGGGAGGGAAGAAATAACAGCCAGTGACGGGAACGCTTTTCAATCGTTGCAGTGTGGCACAAAAAAGGCGTTTTCTTTGGTAGCAGACGATTCATCTGATTAGTGAGTCGATTAATTGAATGTTATTATCTTGGAAGTAGAAACATTTGAACGAGAATTGTTAAGTGAGTCCAATATTAAACGCTTACCAGGAAGAGGAAGGAAATGCTGCAGTTAGGGAGAAGAGTGAGCCAGAAAATAGTGTGCGACACGGCACATTCCTGACCTGTGCTACACACACGACTGTGGAGAAATTTGACCTCCTGACCAGTCCTCGGCATGACGCCTGAAAGCTTGATGCCTTTTGACTGTTTTCTCATTATTACCACACTTTTGCTTTGAAACTGCAATGGCAGAAACGAACAGATATGCCCATAACGAAAATGGCAAGAAGGAAAATAAAATAGGTCTCTGATCTGCCAAGGTACCACAGGTGACAGTAATGGGTACAACCCCCACACATCTATAACTTGTGCTTTTTGTGATGTGCTGTGATCCTGTGCCATCACTATGACTACTTTAGAGACTACCAACATTAAAAGTTTGTAGGGTTGCAGAAGTTCTGTGTTGTTTCGAATGTGTTACACCTGTGCTGGGACACTGGTGACAGTGTGACAGTCATGTACAATAATACACTTCTGTACACTTAACAAACATGTGGTAGCACACGCAGATATGAACTGCAGTATAAAGGTCACATGTTGATTGAATATGACTTGTTTTCAAAAGAAAAAATTGTTAAACAAAACTTCTGTCTCCTCGAGACATACCATAAAACAACAGGTGTTATGGGGACATTGTGTGACACATCCTTGAAGTACTATTGCACATAACCATTGGTAAACACATCAGCTGGGTATCAGTTCCTTATTCGACACTAACATGCATGAACTATTGTCAAATCCATGCAGGATTTGCTGTTTTATCATATATACCATACTTGTACTTGTAATTGGTGACAAATAAGGTGACAATGACAAGACATCTGGTGACCAGACACATAAACTTGCGCCTAAATGCAAGCACAAAGACATACCTAGCTTGTGACAAATTTTCAGTTTGATAGCTTGTCATGCACACACACAATTGTCTTAGGAGTAAAGTAAGTCAGTTTGGGGTAGAAAACCTGCAAAGAATTTAAAATCTACAGGCAGTTAAGCTCTGTAGAATCCAACAAGAGGGTTAAGTCACAGCAGATTTCTCTGCATGAAATTCGGGCTGCTCTCCCCGGGAGAGAGTGCGTTGCCACAAGAGCAGCGCCATCCTTTTTATTTTTATCTGTCTGCAACTGTCTTTGTTTCCCTATTGGAGTGGCTTTTTCTACAGAATTCTGCCATGGACAGCTCTCTTCTTGTCTTGGGTTCTTTAACATGTGCTAATTAAGTATGCTTAACACACAGGACCTTGGTTTATTGTCTCATTCGAAAGACTAGCGCCCAGACCCTCCCTCATGGTCTAACGGATGGGCGGAAAGGTTTTTGGTCCAAACGAGAATCAAACCACCACACACTTCTGAACCGGACTTTTTGCTTTCTAGGCGGGCCCGTTACCTCTAGACCACCGAGGAGCCAGCTCCCTGTCTGTGAATGGCTCGAAGATCTTGGGGACCGCAGGGTCTGGTGCTGGATGTCCCGCCTGTGAAGGGAAGTATGTGCAGTTCTGAGCATCCGCTCTACACCTCTGCTTCCCGGGGATAGTGAAGCTGCAACCTCCTGTTTGGCTTGCCAGGCAAGAGGTGTACCCTTCAGAAGGGTGCTGCATAACCCCTCCTATCGCAACTTTCCACAGCAGGCAACTACTCGTTGGTGTCCCCTGTTTTCGCAAAGACCTGCTGTGGGAAGACCGAGCTCCTGGCAGGATAAACAGGTAGGGTAGTTAAAGCCCGTTTTGCTGACAAAATCCACCTAGGAAAGTGGAAAACTCTGATTTTAAACCCATGCTTGGAGAAGGAAAACTCGAAGAACACCCAGGAGGAAACCCTGTCATGCGCCAAAGGAGCTGAAATCAGAGGTGTCGGGCCGTCAGGCGCTCCAACCAAACTACGACACCATGTAATATAGCCTTAAACAGGCAACGCAAAGAAGAATAAGAAGCTAGAAGATCTCTCTTCACTTTGCTTTGCAGTCAATAGAGGAAAATGTTTGTGCATAAATGTGAGAAAGAACAGCCACCTGGCAAATGCATAGACATACTAACAAGTACACAAACAATCAGACATATAAACAGATAGGAAGAAAAGCCTGTGGGAAAGGATGACAACATTTACAAATCTCCATGTGAAGGGGGATTGGATATAAACAAAAAGCAAATGTGTGCTTATTCCATAATTCTCAAAATAAAAGAATAAGAATTAAAAAAAAAATACAACAAAACATCAACAAGTTCAGCTAATAGGAAATGAAAAGGAAAAGAAACAGAAAAAGAAACTAAGGCATACGAAGACAGACAGACAGACAGAAAGTCACCTACATCTAGATGTGGAACTAATGATGATTATTAGATAGAAAACAACAAACAGTGTTTGTTCTAAAACGTGTTTTCTCTTTATCTGTCATTGCATCAGCATATGTTTTTATTATTTGTTCGTTCAAGGCATATATCCAGGGAATCCTAATCAGCTTATAGAGGCATCAAGCAACAAAAAAGGGAGAAAGGGAGAAAGGGAGGGAGAGAGACAGAGAAGAGAGAGAGAGAGAGAGAGAGAGAGAGAGAGAAGAGAGAGAGAGAGAGAGAGAGAATGAGACAGAGAGAGAGTCCGACACACAGACAGACAGACAGACATGCAGACTGACAGACAGAAAAGGAGGGAGAGAGAGAGAGAGTGAGAGACAGAGACAGAGACAGACAGACAGACAGACAGACTGACAGACAGACAGACTGACAGACAGACAAACAGACAGACAGATAGACAGAGAGAGAGAGGGAGACAGACAGACAGACAACGAATGAAATATAGACAGACAGACGGGCAGACAAACAGAGACATACAGAGTCAGAGACAGAAGAAGGAATTTCAGTCCTTGACCAGTGTGTTTTTTCTCTCTCCTAGTCAATGATTGATTTCTTGTTCTTCTTCATCATCAAACCCTCAGACAACAACTATCGCTGTCCCTTGTATGAGCGAAAATACCTCACGCTGCCGTTAAGTGCCTGACAAATCAGGCCCAGCACATCTGACTTCGGCATAAGAGAGAATTGTTATCTTTTAAGTCTTTCCGGAAAGAAAAGGCAGGAGAATGGACCATGATGCAGACAATAGACAAGAAGGAGGTGACAAAAAGAAAAAAAGGTCAAAGCAGAAACAAAGAGAGTGATAGAAAAGAGGACTTTCCTAGCACAGTATTTCCAGAAGGTGGGGATGTTGTTTATACTGACAGGCCCCCGCCAGGGGAAATTATTGATTTGAGCAAAACAACTTTACTTACTCTGTGGAAGTGAAGAGAAAGCTCCAAATAACAGCATTCCATTACAGCAGAAGACATAACAGCTTACCCTTCTCTTCTATCTCCAGACGTCATTTATGTCTATCTTTGAAGGAACACTTTTCGAGATTTTCTTCATCTAACGCTCAAATAGCAACTGTTGTTATCCATCACATGAGACAAAATGTGTTGCGCTGCCTTTAACCACCTGACAAGTCAGGCCCAGCACATACGACTTGGGTGAGGGAGAGAATTGATGTATTTTAAGTCTTTCTGGATAAAAGGCAAGAGAACAGACCAAGATGGCTGAAAATAGACAAGAGGGAGGTGACACGAAGAAAAAGGACATTCCTAGCACAGAATGTCCAGACAGGTGGGATGCTATTTTTTACTGAAAAGCCCTCGACATGCCTGGGGAGGAGGAGAGAAACAAACTCAGAGGAATGACAGAAGTAGAGGGTAAAATGAAAGACAGTGGGAGGGGGAAGGGAGGGGGCATGGGGGCAAGGCCATTGTCACATAGGGGCACAGTTTTCAAAACTCCTTGTGAACACAATTCCAGTCACGTTCACTTTCAGCCTAAGCCTTGGCAGCATGGACTGGTCTGTAGGGAAGGTAGGGTGTAGGCAGAGGAACACCTTTGACTGTGTTCAGTTCCACAAGGTCGCTTGCTTTATATTTTTATTTATGTATTTATTTATTGTCTATTATTTATTAATTATTGTTTTTAGTAAGTTAGTTAGCTAGCTAGTTAGTTGCTTGGTTTGTTTGTTTGTTTGGTCGTTTGGTCGTTCGGTTGTTTGTTTATTCATTTATTTATATCTTTAATTATTTAATTTATACAACCTTATGTCACAGCAGATTTCTCTGTGTGAAATTCGGGCTGCTCTCCTTGGGAAAGTGGATCGCCACAAGTACAGGGCCACCGGTTGTTTTCCCTGTCTGCATTTGATTTTGTTTTCTTATCACATTGGGTTTTTTCTACAGAATTTTGCCAGGGACAACTCATATTGGGTTCTTAATCTTTTATGTGAACTAAATAAGTATGCATAACACACGGGACCTCAGTTTATCATCTCATTTGAAAGACTAGCGCCCAGAAGCACTACTCATGATCTAGACAGTCTCTCTCCACATTGCTTTGCAGTCAATAAAGAAGGAAAAAAAAGGTTCATGCAGGATCTGAGAAAGAACAGGCATGTTATTTTATTTATTTTTTATTTTATTCTTTTATATCGAGGATAATGGAATAAGCACTTATGTTCTTTTTTTACATCCGGTCCCCGTGTGTATGCGGTTTAATACATTCTGTCATCCGTTCCCACCGGCACACAATGGCCTACTCTTCCGAAAAGTGGAACAGGATTTAGCGTGTGCGCAAGATGTTGTGCATGCGTTCGCACATGGGGCCTCGGTTTCTAGTCTATTCCAAAGGACTTTTGGGGAGAGTGGAGTCTGCACTGATGTTAACTCCAGGGGGAAAAATATCCCCTTGAACGGGAATCGAACCTGGGTAGTCAGATTGCGAGTGCAATGTTCTAACCACTAAGCTATCCCGTCCCCTATCCCCTATCCCATGGCACAGGTGTAGACATACTAAGTACACATACAATCAGACAAATAAACGAAAATAGGAAGAAAAGCCTGTGGGAATCGATAACAGCATTTACAAAACTGCACACACAGAGGATTGGATGTAAACAAAAAAGCACATAAGTACTTAATTCGTTTGTCAATAACTAGAAGAATGAAAACAAAAATGTTAAACAAATCAACAAAATCGACTAATATGAAACATAAACAAGAAAAATAAACTAAGACACACAGATATAGACAGACAGGCAGAAGGAATGAGTAAACACAGACCGACAGACAGACAGACAGACAGAAAATCATCTACATCTAGATGTTGAACACATGATAATTATTAGATAGAATAAAACAAGGTTTGCATTTAAATTATGAAGCAAATGTAGCCTCAGGCTATGGACAGAGCTTTGAAACAACAATGCCATGAAAGCCCACACATGCAGACCCCCAGCCCCGACAGAGAGAGAAAAAGAAAGAAAGAAAGAGAGAGAGAGAGAGAGAGAGAGAGAGAGAGAGAGAGAGAGAGAGAGACAGACAGACAGACAGACAGACAGACAGACGGACAGACAGACAGACAAACAGACAAACAAAAATAAATAAAGCCAGCCAGACAGACAAACACACATATATACAGACATACAGAAAGACATATAGATACGCAGATAGACAGACAGACATACAGACAAACAGACAGGCAAACAGAGAGCAAGAGAGACAGACAGACACACAGACACAGACAGACAAAAAAAACAAACAGAAGAGGGTTGTTGTTTTTTTAAATGGACTAGAGAACACTTCCTGTACAGAAAATGCATTATGAGAAAGAGATAGGAGAAAGGGACAGACACAAAGACAGAAACGGCAAAATACACAGACAGAGATAAAAGAGCGTCACATAGAGAAACACACACACACACACACACACGCACACACACACACACAGAGGCGGGTTGAAACAAAGAAAACTGAAAACAGACATGTGGGGACCTGGAGGGAAAATGTTAGAGACAATCAGAGACAGACAAAAACCCAACACAGACAGGTGGACACAATTGTGACGATCCACAGCATAAAGATTTTTAGTCGTTAACATGTTTTTGATGTGCAGTAAAAAGGCTATTCAATACTCAAAACATATCGAAGATTGAATAACTCTTTCAATGGTTATTACCGATTGAAACTATAGACTGCTGAAAGTGACAACATGATAAACTTGACAAGTTTTGCACCATAAAAGATAGACAGAATTAGGGCTTGGGTATTTTTAGATACGTTTTTAAGCAAAGCGAAACCAACTTATTCCTTGGTACTTCAGAAAAGGCTAAAAGACTTACTATATTTTCATAAGCAATGAATATCACACGAAAAACAACCTGATCCCACCTGATTAAAATGGCTCCTAGCAGAAAAGTGGGTCACATGCAAAGCAGCTCAGTTCATGGTAGAGGG
Source organism: Rapana venosa (assembly GCA_028751875.1). Lineage (NCBI taxonomy): Eukaryota > Metazoa > Mollusca > Gastropoda > Neogastropoda > Muricidae > Rapana > Rapana venosa. The sequence continues at coordinate 2,472,600 of CM054162.1, forward strand.
TCACAAATAGAAACAGGTCAAATCAGAAGACAAAAAGAGGACAGGAATGGGGACAGAAGGCATAGGCAAACACAGACAGGCAGACACACAGACAGACAAGCACTGCAGAATAAAGCCAGGCTAACTGACAGGAGAGGCTCTCTTGAAACAAAATAACTCTAATCAATCTTGTTCCTGTCAGGCTTATTTTGTTTAAGTCTTAAGATCTTTGTGAGGTGTTTGGTCTCAAGAGGCGACACACAAAAGAAAGGGAGAATGGCTTTAAGTTTGTTAAAGTTGTTAAAGGTTGTTTAGAATCCAGGTCCCTTGACACAGCTACTTCATCAAGAAAAAGAAGAAGAAGAAGAGAGAGAGAGAGAGAGAAAAGAGAGAGAGAGAGAGAGAGAGAGAGAGAGAGAGAGAGAAAGAGAAGAGAGAGAGATAGAGAGAGAGAGAGAGAGAGAGAGAGAGAGAGAGAGAGAGAGAGAGAGAGAGAGAAAGGCTTTGTGAACAAATGAAACTGAATGGCTTGTATGAATGCCATGTGAGAGTCAGAGCAAAACAGATTGTAATTGATGGTACTGATGTGCTTCTCAAAAGCGCTACAGAGTACCCGAGTCTAGAACCCTTCGATATAAAAATAGTTGTATTCCCATCACTCAATTCTGCTGCTTAATAGGTACAGGGCAATAAATCTGAACTGAACTAAAGAGTACGTGAAAAGAGAAAGATAGAGAGAGAGAGACAGAGAGAGACAGAGAGAGAGATACAGAGCTCAGCTAGAAAGGGTATGAGACATTTTGAAGCACAGGAAAGGCTATCATTTATTAGTTTAAACTGTGTTCAATATTTTAATAAAATAGAATATGAATTGCATTGATATTTGTCTTATTATACATACCAATTTGCTTTATGTCTTAAAAAATGCGTGCGCATGTTATTATTTTAGACTGTGTTCGATGTCTTAATAGAACAGAGTATGAATTTCATTGACATTTGTTTTATCCTTCGAATGAGACTATAAACCGAGGTCCCGTGTGCGAACACACGAAGAACATCTTGCGCACACGTTAAATCCTCTTTCGCCTTTCGTAAGAGTAGGCCATTGCGTGCCGGTTGGAACAGATGACAGTAGTCACAAATCCGCATACACACAGGGACTGGATGTAAATAAAAGCACATAAGTGATTATTCCATTATCCTCGATATAAAAGAATAAAATGAATTAAAAAATGAATATACAACATGTTATAACAATTGTGACTTATGTCATGAAAATGCGTGTGCATGCGTGAACACGCTTCCAATGTGTGTGTGTGTGTGTGTGTGTGTGTTTGTGCGTTTTATATTATGTTTACAGGTTTATTGTTTTTATATATGGCTCGTGACACATCAGAATTTCTCTGACTGAATTAATAAAGGTTTTGAATTGATTTAAATTTGACTGACAGATAGATAGACAGACAGAGAGACAGAGACAGAGAGGGAAAGGGAGAGACAGACAGACAGATACATGGACAGAGAGACAGAGAGACAGTGACGATGAAAATGGCAACCTTTTTTGTGGTAATCTTTCAAGCCCATATACAAGGGGACAGTGGGGAGGGGAGTGGGCACAGACACATAGTCAACTAAGACGAAAAAACCCAATGCACAACAGTCCAGATAATACATCATGACATGGATTCCATGTCATGGTTCAACAGTTGCAACAAAACACAGTTATTGTCAACTATGATTGATTACTGTACTTCTTTAACAGAGTGAGAGAACAATGAACAGCACTTGTTTCTGTTAATTCATTTACCAGCCATACGGCACTGCCTATTGTGATTCATTGAGACATGCCATTGTTTGAAAATGTATGTCATGTACAAAACCAACCCGAAAAGTTGCCATGCAAAACCAGGTCATCACAATTTGTGTTTGAAATAACTTGGTGAAATACGGGAGAGCAAAAGGCATTTTCCACATCACATGTGACTGTGTAAGGTGTGAAAATGCCATTAAGGTGGTTCTCTGATTACTGAAAGAGAGAGAGAGGGACAGAGATAGAGAAAGAGACACAGAGAGATATTTGTATATCAAAGATAATGGAATAAGCATTTCTGTGCTTGTTTACATTCAGTCCCCGCGTGTATGTGATTTTGCAAATTTTGTAATCTGTTCACAATGGCACACAATGACCTACTCTTCTGAAAAGTGGAACAGGATTTAACCTGTGGGCAAGATGTTTTGCATGCCTTCACACACAAGGCCTTGGTTTATAGTCTCATCTGAAAGACTTTTTGGGGAGAGTGGAGTCTGCACTGATGTTAACTCCAGAGGAAAAATCCCCTAGGACGGGATTTAAACTGGGGTCTTAGTTTGTGAGCCCAATGTTCTAACCACTGGGTTATCCCGTTCTGGGAGGGTGTAGGGGGGGGGGTGGCAGAGAGAGAGAGAGAGAGAGAGAGAGAGAGAGAGAGAGCAGTACACAAAAGAATAAACAGAGAGGAAAGTCCATGCCTAAGGCTAAGCCACACAATAAGTAGGTTAACTAAGCCGTCACAATGAGGTTACAAAGAGCTTGTAGATCATGCAGGGCATAGACCCTGGTCTCCCTGTGAATTCATGTTGGAATGTGTTTCCCCTTTTGAAGGCTGGACAACTTCACACATTCCTCGAGCATCATGTTGTTCTGGTTTTGTTGGATCTGCCAGTAGGTAAAATAGAGCATGTTCTGATCACAGGTGTAAAGGTAAAGGTGTTCCCATAACCTATAAGGTTGTAGGGGAGGAGGCGTCAGAAGTGTACTCCAGCACAGTGTTATCAGGGGAGAAACAGAGAGAGAGAGAGACAGGCAAACAGATAGAACAGGGCATTGTGTAAGAGGCAGAAACACATGATAATGGAATAGAAAATTGAGAGAGACATAAAGTGTAATAATGATTTAGAACAACGAACAACACAGACAATACCAAATCAAACATCAAGACATTGACAGGTGCAGAAGAGAGATATACTTACAGATAGACAGACATATGTTGGCACATGCAACAGACAGACAGACAGACATACAGAAAGAGACAGACAGAGACAGACAGACAGGCAGACAATGACAATGTCAAAGTGTGTGTGTGTGTGTGTGCCAGCGCATTTGTGTACATGTGTGCATGCATATATGTGTACTGGTTGTGTTTTTGTAGCAGGGAGATCCAACTGACATTGATGCAGCTGCCTCGTGAGAACTTGTGTATTTTCATTTGAATGTTGCTTGCCTGGCCTGTTGTTTGAAATGCTTCCTGCATGTGTGGGTGCATGTGTGTGTGTGTGTGGGGGGGGGGACCCATGAGCAGGTGACCTTTGCTGTGGATGTTCCACAGCACGCGTGTGTATGTGTGTGTGTGTGTGTGTGCTTGTGGATGCCTTTGGGTTGCCCCTGATGTGCTGAGAGGGAGAGAGAGAGAGAGAGAGAGAGAGAGTATGTAGTTGATTGCTGGTAATGTATACAGGCATCGTGTTAATTTGCTGTGTCTTTCCTGTATTGTGAATGGTCTTTTGCTTTTCATGTCCATTGTTTGTGCTTTCCTTTCTGCTTTCCATTTTGGGGTGAGTTTGTGTTGTGAGTGTTTATTTTTGTTTGTTTGGTGTGTTTTTGTCGACACGCCCACATCCGCCCATTGTGGCTTTGTTGGATTTCATGTACCCCTTGGGGTTTTCTTGAAATAAATCTTGAATCTTGTTATTTCGAGGATAATGAATAAACACCTGCATACTTTTTACATCAAATCCCCATGAGAGAGAGACAGAGACAGAGAGGCAGACAGAGACAGAAAAAGAGACAGACAGACAGAGAGACAGGCAAACAGGGGTGGATGGGAGAAATAAAATGCATTGAAAGAGGAAGGTATTTGAACAGTATTCCAGTCACGAGCGGGTTTAACTTCAGGTCTTCCCAGCGTGTGCCAGTTTGTGTAGGGGACACAGTGTACACAGAATGAAGGAAGGAAGGAAGGGAGGAAGACAGGATGGAAGGAAGGAAGGGGGTAGAAGGGAAGGAAGGAAGGAAGAGGGAAAGGAAGGAAGGAAGACAGGAAGAAAGGAAGGAAAGAAGAAATACAAAGGAAGGAAGGAAGTAATGGAGGAAGGCAGGAAGGAAGGCAGGAAAAAAGGAAGTAAAGAGCGAAGACAAAGGTAGGGGGGAAGGAAAGATAGAAAAAAGGAAGAAAGGAAGACAATGGCAAGAAAGAAGGAAGGAAGGAAGGAAGGATGGATGGATGGAAAAAAAGGAAGAAAATCAGAAAAAAAGAGAAGAACGATGAAAGGTAAAAAGGAAGGAAGGAGAGAAGGAAGAAAATCAAAATTGAAGAAAGAAAATCAAGAAGGAAAGGAAGGAGGAGGAAAGGAAGAACAAAGGAAGGAAGAAAGCAATGAGGACTTTGACATCACTCAATGACTAATGTCTGCCATCCACCACATGAGGACGGGGGGGGGGGGGGGGGAGGGGGGGGTGTCTTTGAATGGTAGACATAGCTGTGAATACGATGGGGAAAGAGGGACTATGATTGTGGGAAATGATGAGAGAGACAAAGAGACAGACACCAGACAGAGACAGAGACATAGAGAGACAGAGAGAGAAACAGACAAACGGACAGAGACAGAGACAGAAACAGAGACACATTGTGTGTGTGTGTGTGCATGCGTGCTTTTGAGAGAGAGAGAGAAGAGAGAGGAGAGAGAGAGAGAGAGAGAGAGAGAGAGAGAGAGAGAGAGAGAGAGAGAGAGAGAGAGCTAGAGAGAGAGAGAGAGAGATTGATAAATGAGGGAGAGAGTGTGTGTGTGTGTATGGGTGTGTAGGTGTGTTTGCGCACACCGCGCGCGTGTGTGCGTGCGTTGTGTGTGTGTGTGTGTGTGTGTGTGTTTGTGCATGTAAACTCTAGTCAAGTTTTTGTTTCAAATGCAGTTAAGTCAAGTATCTCTAGATTGTACAGTCAATAAGCAATGCAACTGTTGTATGTGTGTGTGTGTTTGTTTGAGTGTGTGTGTGTGTGGTCGAGCGCGCACATGTGTGTGTGTGTATGTGCACATGCCACGCGTGTATGTGATCGGTTGTGTGTGTGTATGTATGTATGTGTGTGCCTATCTGAAGGATCCTGTGTGTGGATCTCACTGATCTGCCAGCCCCCTGTCTCCTGCCCCAGGCTGTCTGCTTCAGACAATGGTGAACAGGATTCCAATCACTAATGGACAGTTTGCAAACCAGAAACATTCCTGTTCTGGAGGGAAAACAAGACTGGAAAACAGAAATCAACTTTAGGAAATGTAGCACCAAAACACACAAACAGGTGGTCAAACAGACAGGCAGACAGAGCGAGACACACACGCACACACACACACGCACACACACACGCACACACACACAAACACACATGCACACACACACACACACAAACACACACACACAAACATGCACACACACACACATCTTCATTTACTGTCCCTGTCTCTAGGGCGATTAATCAACCTGATATCTATACAATGTTGTTGGTTTTTTCAAGGCCAAGAAAGGCTAGTGCTTTTTTCAGACAATAATGAATGCGTTTATCATTAAATATATGAAACATGCAAAATGTTTGGGTGGTGAGAGCATTACTAGTATTCATATAACTTTTAAATGGCAGTGTCTATAACCATTATTACCCTCTTTATTCTAAGAAATTCTTGGTTATGATATTATTATTTGTTTTTATTAATTTGGAGCTTCCTCTAGCAAAATATTCAATAAAAAGTCCTATAGGACATGTGTTACAGTTCTAATCATCATAAGCCATAATCTCATTTCCAATGCATTTGATTGTTATTATCATTGTGTACCCTTTTTGTGGAATGTCTATGTCATTTATAACAAGCATATCCATTTTACTGCACATGTCCATCAACTTAAGTGTCCCCTCCCCTGCCCTTCCCATCATCTTATGCCACTTTGAGTGAACAGTCGTAAAATCGAAGCAACAACAACAACAACAACAACACACACACACACACACACACACACACACACACACACACACACAACACACACAACACACACACACCAACGCACGCAGGCAGGCACACACACACACACATACGATTCCTGGAAATTTCCATCTTTGCTAACTCAATGTTCTATCCCTAAGGGCATGTCTGGCCAGTAGATTGGTTTTTAACTGGTGCAAGAAGAACAAACACAGGACAAAGAGTTTTCCCAAACATTGTTCCCCACTACTGCCTGTTGTCACAAGAAACATATCTGATAATTGTTGTTGGCATTATTTGGTGTTGTTATTAGTTTGGCGTGTTGTGTCAGTAAGAACAGATTTTTTAAAAACAAAGAAACAAACAAAATCAAAAACGCAAGCATGCTGGTTTTGTAATTTGATATCATTTCCAAAGCAGGAATGCAGTCACCATAATGGTAAGCAAAGAAGACGGTCACACACACACACACAAACTCAATCACCCACTCACTCACTCACCAACTCACCTCTCTCTACACACCACATACCCACACACACCTACACACACTACACTCCACACTCACAATCATCACTCACTATCACACCACATACACACTCAAACAAAACAAACCTCACTCACTCCTCACACCACACCACACATCACACACCACACCTACACACACCCCATCAACAACACACACACACCACACACACACACACACACCACATCAACACACACACAACACACACACACACACACAATTACCATCCACAACCATCCAACAACCCATTCACAACACACACCACACACAACACACACACACAACCACCAACAATTTGACAATCCGTGAAACTCAGGTCTAGTATCCAGGAACCAGGAAGACCATGAACAATGCATGTCCATGATCCATTCAAACCAGGTTACAAAATCAACATACATTGCCAGTATCAAGACGCGGTAACCTACACCTGTTCTGTTGTCATACCATGTTGCAATAAACGGGGTAGCAACAAAGGAACCACTTCCTGATGCTCTCTGCACTGCTGTCACGCAAACAACCATGTTCCCGCCCTTTGTCTTTTGTTGTTGCTTTTGAGGTTATCGATTTAGGAGAAGATTCGGATTTAGTAGAGAGAGGAGTAGAGTGTAGAGAGTGAGAGTAGCGAGAGAGAGGAGAGAGGAGGAGATAGGAGGGAAATCCATTCTTGTTTTTAGACAGACAGAGAAAACTAGAATCGCATTCCCAGCCCTTTATCTCTTTTTGTTTTTTCTCTTTCTCTCTCTGTCTTCTTATTTCTTTCAGTGGCAGACTCTTTTGCTGTTCTTTATTTCTGTTTGTGTGCTTGTCTGTTGTGTGTGTCTTTTTGTTATTTTTATCTCTCTGTTTTTCGTCTCTATACAGGCTAGTGAGCCTCTCTCTGTATCTCTGTGTCTCTGTCTGTCTGTCTGTCTGTCTGTCTCTCGCTCTCTCTCTCTCTCTCTCTCTCTCTCTCTCTCTCTCTCTCTCTCTCTCTCTCTTCTCTTTCTGTTTCTCTGTCTCTGTCTTTCTGTATTTATTCATTTATATTTATACCCCTTTAAGTCACGGCAGATTTCTGTGCGTGGAATTCGGGCTGCTCTCCCCAGCGCCACCTTTTTTTTTCTTTTTTCTGTCTACAACTGCATTTGATTCCCTATCAGAGTGGCTTTTTTCCTACATAATTTTGCCAGGAACTACTCTCTTGCTTCATGTGGGTTCTTTTACGTGCGCTAAATAATTGTTGTGTAACACAGGGGACCTCAGTTTATTGTCTCATCCGTGAGATTAGCCCCCAGACCACCCATCATTGTCTTAATGGATGGGGAAAAAGTTTCGAGTCCAAACGGGATACAAGCCACAGCACACTTCAGACCCGGACTTTTCGCTTTCTAGACAGGCGCGTTACCTCTAGACCATCGATCCACCATCTATCTCTCTATCTCTCCCTATCTCTCTGTCTCTTTGTATCTCTGTCTCTTTCTTATCAAATCCACATATGTGTTTGTCTCTTTGACTGCCTTTAACAAATAACATAAAATAACATGCTGACCTTACTTCCAGGGTCAAAATGCCCGTGTGGTCACACACACACACACACACACACACACAACAACACACACACACGCACACACACACACAGACACATACACACACGCACGCACGCACGCGCGCACACACACAAACACACACACACACACCGCACACGCACACACACACACACATATTCTCTCTTATTTAGGCTGTATGCATGTTTATCTCTCTGCCTGTCTATCTGATTTTAACACACACACACACACACACACACACACACACACACACACACACACACACACACAGAGCAAATAGACGTTACTTCCTCATTCAAAGTGACACATGCTAAATGTTTCGAGAGATAGAAAGAGAAAACTTTTATAAACCAGAAAGCCATATGATATAGAAGAGGAACGTAAAAGGCAAATTATGTCTGTCTTAATTTTGTAAGAAAGAAAGAAAGAACGAGAGAGAGAGAGAGACAGAGACAGAGACAGACAGACAGACAGACAGAGATATAGACAGACGGACACAGATGGAGGAAAAGATAGATAGATAGATAGATAGATAGATAGATAGATAGATAGATAGATAGATGATAGATAGATAGATAGATAGATAGATAGATAGATAGATAGATAGATAGATAGATAGATAGATAGATACAGAGAGATACAGAGAGATACAGACAGATAGACAGACAGACAGAGAGGGAGGGAGAGAGAGAGATATAGAGATAAATAGAGACAGATAGACAGACAGGCAGGCAGGCAGGCAGGCACACAGAAAGACATGTTGGCAGGCAGACAGACAGACAGAAGATAAAGATAGAGAGACAGATGGATAAACAAACACGGAGGGATAGAGACAAAGTAACAGATAAACAAAAAAAAAGACAAGGAGAAAGTCCAACACATATGCATGGACAGAGAGACACGAAGAGAAGATTAGAGATCGAAAAAAAAAGGGAAAAAGAAAGGACAAATATAGAAACATATTACAGATTTTATTTTAAATAGGTTTCATAAAAAGTGTCACCTTTGTTTCTCATGTTTAAAAAAAAAAATCTTTCAATCTAATCTGTTCAAGAAGGTAATGCAAAAATGTATGAACATGATGAACTGCGACATACATGCTATAAACAGTGTCATGCAACCCATACTGAACAAGCAACTATTAAAAGCATTTACGAATAAAACATAAAAAACTATAATAACAACATATCTCTGAAAATTGTAAACTCAATGAGGAGGATATGAATACACTATCGTGTGATATCACATTTAGTCTTGTTTTGAATGAGCGACAACTTGCAGGTGAATACTTCTTTAAACTATCCTGGCTTCCTACTAGTAAAATATGGCTGCTTTTTAACTGATGTAAAATCATACCAGCTTTTGCAATATTTATCATGACAAAGGTAAAGTACATTTTCGGGAAGAGCAAAGAGATCCGCTTCCCAACAAACTTGAAGCCCTTAGAGCACTGGTCACGTTGAAACTGCTGATGGTTAAGATGATAAAAAGATTGCACAATTTTGAGATAGACATAACACAATTTCTACATTTTTAGTTTAACTTACAGTTAACATAACAACATATGAACAGAAAACAGTTTCTGCCCTTTCAATCAAATATATGATTAATACAGAACACATGAACATTAAACAGCCCGAAATTTAAATTCAATACTTATACGGTTAATATAGAAAATATGCACATAAAACAGTACCTAAAGTATTCAATTCAATCTACAGTTAATATAGAACACCCGAACATAAAGCAATTTGAAAATTTGTTTCAGTTCAATATACATTTAACTCAGAAGTATGAATATAAAATAATTTTAACATTCTTCAATTCAACAATCTACGGTTAACATAGAGCATATGGATATAGCATACTTCCTACATTTTTCAATTCAGTATATTGCTAACATAGAACGTGGGAACATAAGGCATTTTAGAAAGTGTTCATATCAATATACTGTAAACATAGGACATAATTATGCACAAAAACAATTTCTACATGTTAAAAAATTCGATATATGGTGAAGCAGATGTAATAAGATATCATAATAGAGAGACAAGGAAACAAACTCTGTGTGTGTGTGTGTGTGTGTGTGTGTGTGTGTGTGTGTGTGTGTGTGTGTGTGTGTGTGTGTGTGTGTGTGTGTGTGTTTTGTTTGTTTTTGTTTTGTTTAATGTCTATTAACTACATGGTGATTTAGACACACCCGCATTCATACCAAAGTACCTATTATTACACATCCCATCTCCCTCTCCCTCTCTCTCCCTTACACGCACTCACACACACATATGTATAAATGTATATATATATATATATATATATATATATATATATATATATATAATATATATATATATATACATATATATATAATATTTATACATTATTATATTTATATTTATAAAACTAATTACAGTAATGGTCTTACAGGTGAAGAATATATGACTTCAGCAACTGACATTATGAATTGCTGAGAGTCATATAAAACTTCTTGACTAGTGGCATGTTTCTTATGAATATCTAGGCCTCTTCTTTTATACATGTCAAAAAGAATTGAGCAATCAAACAACAAATGGTGGATTGAAAGGGGAATAGAACAACAACACGTTACATTTTTTGAATATTTAGTATTCCATGCATGTAATCTCAGTTTATGTATTAGTATTTCTAATTTCCGTGGGCAAGGAATAATCTTTGAATGTATGCATTTCATTAACTTAGGATGAATTTCATAAGACGACAATGCAAGATTAGAAGCAAACACTTCAGTACTGTATTCAGAGGCACCTTGTTTTGCCAAAGAATCAACTAGCTCATTCGAATGAATTCCACAATGAGAGGGGATCCAGCAAAAAGTTATGCTGATGCCTCTGCTTGCAATAGAATGTATCAGGAATTTAATCTCAAATACAATAACATTCCTTATTTTACCATGCCATGTCTTTAATGCCATTAACACTGCCTTTGAGTCAACGCAAAACAGAATTTGGCAAACATCAACAGCAGTATCAGACAAAAAATTCAAAGCCATAAGAATTGCGTGTGTGTGGTGTGGTGTGGTGTGGTGTGTGTGTGGTGTGTGTTGTTGTTGTTGTCCTCAATTTAACGTCTGTTCACACTCAGTGATATTAGACGAGGGATGTGGAAAATGTAGTGGAACTAGAAGGAAACGGACAGAGAAAAGACTGACTAGGTAACAAGTGTGTTGGAATGTTCATGCAATCAAAAAAAAGGTGGGGGGGTCTTAAACATGAGCAAAGATTTTAATCCAACAAATTGTTAACATGAAACAACTATAAAGTAAAAACAACAAATACTCTACTGGGCTGTGCGATAGACATTTAACAATGGCAAAGGCTAATTTTGGATTTTTAAATGCAGTTTCCACAGACTGCTCACAAAATGTGGGTAAAAAAAGGATTTACAATTGGACACTCAAATAGGAGGTGAGTGTTGGAAATATGTTCCCCACAGAGGCACCTGACATTTTTACAAAATTTTGTTATAAATGCATTAATTTTATTCTAAAATATAGTCTATTAACTCTTCTCGTGGTTGCGATACTTAAGTTTGTTTGAGAAGGAGTCCTGTAACATGAAATAAGGCAATTACTCGTGCAACTCTTTAAAGATCGTTCCTTGAATTGATCAGATTCTCTCCACTTACTCCACGACGTTTGTTCTAATAAACGGTATCCCTCCTGTAGAGATAATGGAACATGCAGTTCTATTGATTTCAAAGATGTCTTGCCCCCTTTTTGCAGCTCTGTCAGCCCACTCATTTGAAAAAACGCCAACGTGCGAAGGTACCCAACAAAAGGAGACAGGAGTACCTCTTAATCTTGAAAAGTGTATGACATATTTAATTTCAAAAAATGATTCTGGATACTTTCTTGGAATTTGGGGATTGGATAGCATACACTACTGACTTAGAGTCTACACAGAGTAAGATAGGAATGATGGGAAAACAGAATCAAGAATATAGTTAAGAGCCAAAAGAATTGCAACAAGTTCAGCTGTAACTATTGAATGATGTTTACCAAGATAGTATGATTTCTCTGTTTTTAGAGCTGGTATGACGAATGCTGAACCAGCTTCATTATTTTCTAAAACTGACCCATCTGTATATACTTTTAAGTTGTCAGTATACGTATTTTCAATATGTGATTGGATATCTGCAACCATGATGTTTTTGGTTTTCTTTCTTTTTTCACTAGTACATTCTAAATCAAAATGTGCTTTATTTATTTCCCACAAAGGGCATGGCAAAGCTTCTTTCTGCATTTCCAATTCATAATGATTAAGTTCAGACTTTTGAAAAAGGTCTGATACATACGTACCGATAGACGTTAAACACGAAATATGTCTAGCTCTTTTAGGATAATTTGTTTTTGCTTCGACCTCTATTTCACTAAAAACAAAGTTTTCATTTGTTGTGCTGCGTAAAACATATTTGGCACATGAAAGTTGTCGGTATTCAGCTAGGGGAGTTCCCCAATTTCGTTATAAGTTCCTATGGTGGAGGTGTGGAATGGTACACCAAGTGCAAGTTTATATGCTTTACAGACTACACTTTGGAGTTTTTTCAGTAAATAATTAGGAGCACTAAAAAAGACTTCTTGTCCATAAGACAGCTTGGACCATACAAGTGACGTAGCTAAGCATTTCAGATGACAATATCTTGTCCCCAAGACTGTCTGGTAACCATTTTAAGAAAATTAATACATTTTCTTGCTTTTGTTAAAATGTATCCAATATGAGCATTCCAATTCAATTTTGATGTAAGTAAGATACCTACAAATTTGACGGTATTTGTTACTGAATTAGCTCCCTCCAATCCTAAACTGTGGTAGTGTATCTGGTTTCACTGCCATTGTTTAAAAAGCATAATGTGCATTTTCGGGTGGAAAATGTCAGAACCATTTTCAAAAATATTTTTATTAAATCATCTAACTCTTTTTGATAGTTTCTTTCTGGTATAATGAAGCATCCTCTTTGTTGTACTGCCCCTTCATAGTGACATTCATCCACATACATATATCAACAGCATATTGTACTATAGGGTGATATCTTTTGGGCATTTTTGTGGGTAAAAATCATATAACAGTATATTTAAACAGAAAAGGGCCTATAACAGAACCCTGTGGTAAACCCATATGGAGTGACCTAGAGTGTGAATATGTATTCCCTACTCTCACTTGTATACTTCTGTTACATAAATAGCTTTTGATACAATAATAAACATGCCCAGATAATCCAATAGTCTTCAATTTATGCAGTAATTTAGCATGCCAGACTTGGTTTTGGCTTTTCTGACATCAAAAAATGTTGGAAGTAATTTTTCTTCTTCTTGCAAACTGTTGTTTGACTTGTGTTGTTAGGTTAACTAGGTTATCAATTCCAGATCTGCCTTTTTGAAAGCCTGCTTGATTGATTGGAACTACCTTATTTTTCTGACAATAATATACAATCCTTCCTAGAATGATTCGCTCCATTAGCTTACCTGTGTTAGAAGTCAGTGCTATGGGTCTCTAATAAGTTTTGTCATTTTTAGGCTTTCCTTGCTTATGAATGGGAACAATGATAGACTGCTTCCAGTTTACTGGCATTACACTTTCAGTCCAACACTTTTGGAAAAGTTGTATGTAATAGAAAAATGAATTTTTCTGGTAAATGTTTAAGCATATCAATTTATATGGCATCTAATCCAACATATGTTTTCTTATTAGGAAGGGAAAATAATATATCTTTTACTTCATTGATTGTTATTGGGGCATTAATGTATTCGGTGTTATTAGAAAGTGTGGTGTGTGTGTGTGTGTGTGTGTGTGTGTGTGTGTGTGTGTGTGTGTGTGTGTGTGTGTGTGTGTGTGTGTGTGTGTGTGTGTGAGTGTGGTGTGTGTGTGTGTGTGTGTTGTGTGTTGTTGTCTGGATCTCGCTGATCTGCCAGCCCCCTGTCTCCTGCCCCAGGCTGTCTGCTTCAGACAATGGTGAACAGGATTCCAATCACTAATGGACAGTTTGCATACCAGAATCATTCCTGTTCTGGAGGGAAAACAAGACTGGTAAACAGAAATCGATTGCGAAAAAAAACACCCACACACACAGACAGACAGGCATACAGATAGACAGACAGACAGAAAGATATAGGTGTGCACACACACACAGCTAACGCGCGAACGCACACGCACACACACACACACACACACACACACACACACACATGCACACACGTGCTCCCCCTACACACACACACACACACACACACACACACAAACGCATACGCACACACGCACGTATACACACATACACACATATACACATACGAGTGCGCATGCTAACACACACGCACACACGCACGTTCACAAATACCCATACACACACACACATGTGCGCATGAATTCGTGCGTGCACCTATGCGCAAACACACATGCATACACACACTACACTCATGTATGCACACACCACCACACACATAAACACCAGAACGCACGCGCACACGCTCGCACGCATGCACACACAGACACACACATACACACCCGCACGCGCGCGCACACACTCGCACGCATACACACTCTTCTTTATATATGTCTGGCACATGAAACGACAACAAAAAACTGCTGATATAAGGAAGAAACGAAACAAAACCCGATCAATATAAAATGAAAACAAAACAAAAACAACTTTATAAAAACAGACAGACAATTAGCAAATGTGTGTGTCTTCAATTTTACGTCTGTTCACTTAAAGTGATATTAGACGATAATTAGCAATTAGCAAATGAGGAAGTCATCAGTTTATTTAAGTCACTGTGTCCCATTAGGTGACTTACAATTCTGCCAACTTCTCTGTTGTTGTAGTCATTGCCAGTGTTGATAATTAAGAGGTATGTGAAATACTAGATTAAATAAATAAAGAGATAAATAAATATGCAAGTAAATTAATCAAGCAAGCAAGCACTTTTTTTAAAAACTGCATACACAGCGGGAATGAATGAAAATATCACATGAGTGCATATTTCATTATCCACAAAAAAGGAAACATAAGTAAATAAATAAATAATTGAATAAATAAACATAAAAACAAATAAATAAATACACGAAATATAAAAAAATCCACATAGATTGTTCTACAATAGACTAAATACATTCATCAACCTGGCTCATAGAAATGACCGTGTATTCTTCGTCGTCCAATGCTGCCGTTAAGCACCTGACAAGTTGGGCCCAGCTCATATGCGTGGGAGAGGATGGTTATATTGTACTATATGGATTGTGTAGTCTTTCTAGTTATGATTTTAACAGCCAGGAAACAACCTAACTTGTTAAAGATAGTGAGTGCCCATCCATGGAGTCAGGTTACTAAAGCTCTTCCACACCATGCTGTTTCCTAATCTTGGTTTACACTGGTCTCTGGCCATGAAGTGTATTTTGTCTTCTCCAAACTATCTCTGAAAAAGCTATACAGTTTGGATAACAAGGAATCAAAGTTGAGATAGGAACTCCAACTAATGCCTGTGCACTTCCAACTTGCACACAAGCTCATATACTCCCCCTTTAAGAACACAGAATATGATCTTTGTCTATGTCTATCGAAGTCCTGCTATCTCAAAATCCGTTCCGGATTAGATGTCCATCGATTAAAAGGAATA
>CM054162.1:2493289-2495789 GCA_028751875.1 Rapana venosa
TTCTCTCCAGCTGTCTCCAGGTATATCCCATCTTCCTGGTTTCTGCCTCAAGGTCGCGTCGCCAGGTGTTTCTTGGCCTTCCTCTTTTTCGTTTTCCCTGGGGGTTCCATGATAGTGCCTGTCTTGTGATGTTGCTGGCTGGCTTTCTCAGGGTGTGCCCGATCCATCCCCATCTCCTGCGCCGGATTTCATTCTCGGCTGGCAGCTGGTTGGTACGTTGCCACAGGTCTGCGTTGCTGATGGTGCTAATTATAAATTATGAAGGGTAATTTGTTTGCTCTCTCTGTCTCTCTGTCTCTCTGTGTCTCTGACTCTGTGTCTCTGTCTCTCTATCTGTCTGACGTATGTCTGTGTCTCGCTGTCTCTCTGTGTCTCTGTCTCTCTGTGTCTCT
This sequence comes from Rapana venosa, assembly GCA_028751875.1. NCBI lineage: Eukaryota > Metazoa > Mollusca > Gastropoda > Neogastropoda > Muricidae > Rapana > Rapana venosa. The sequence goes on from CM054162.1 coordinate 2,493,682, forward strand.
GTCTCTCTGTGTCTCTGTCTCTCTGTGTCTCTGTCTCTCTGTGTCTCTGTCTCTGTCTCTCTATCTCTGTCTCTCCGTCTATGTCTGTCATTCTGATGTCTATCTGTCCCTCGCTGTCTCTGTCTCTGTCTCTATCTCCTTCTGTCCCTGTCTCTCTCTGTGTCTCTGTCTCTACATCTCTGTCTCTCCGTCTCTGTCTGTCAGTCTGATGTTTGTCTGCCTGATGTATGATGTCTGTCTGATGTGTGTCTGATGTCTGTCTGATGTCTGTCTGATGTCTGTCTGATGTCTGTCTGATGTCTGATGTCTGATGTCTGATGTCTGATGTCTGATGGCTGTCTCTGTCTTTCTGTCTCTGCCTCTCTGGCTCTGTCTGTGTCTGTCTCTGTGTGTGTCTCTCCAATTTTGTTGTCTGTTGATTTTGTCTCTTTACCTGTCAGTATCAGAGTCTGTTCTTTCCTTTCCATTCTTCACAACGAGGTTTGTTGTTGTTGTTTTTGTTGTTGTTTTGGGAGGGGGGTCTGATCAGGTAGTATGTTCGGCAGGTTGTCCACAGTGTTATGTAATGATGATAATGATCCTCATCACGTGCTAATGTAGCGTGGACTGCCGGCTGGGAGAATGATGGACTTCCTTGTGGAAGTCCACACCATGAATTACAAACATCAAGATTGTTCCTCGTGCTCCTCCACGTGTCTGTATAGTTATCATGTGTGTATGGGTGTATGTCTTTATGTGCTTTTTTTATTATTCTATATGGTAGACTAAACATGGACAAGGAGAAAGAGTGTGTGAGAGAGGTAGACGGAAGGGGGAGGAGAGGGAGGAGATATGGATAGATAGACAGACAGACACACCGACAGACAGACAGATAGACAGACAGACAGAGACAAAGATGCAGAGCATGTGTGGGTGTGTATGTATGTATGTATGTATGTATGTATGTATGTATGTATGTATACATGTATGTATGTATGTGTGTATGTGTGTATGTATGTATGTATGTATGTATGTATGTGTGTATGTATGTACGTATGTATGTGTGTGTGAAAGAGATAGGGAAGAGAGAGAGAGAGAGAGAGAGAGAGAGAGAGAGAGAGAGAGAGAGAGAGAGAGAGAGAAAGAGAGAGAGAGAATGAGAGAGAATGGCAAAAACACTGTCATAGAGAGAGAAACAGAGACAGAAACAAAGATACCTATTCCAAAAATAGTTTGTACTTGGCATAACATCGGCTGTACGTTCTGGTTGACATGTGTACTTTTAACAAAACCAAACCAAGTAGCAATAGAGCCGCTTCTGGTATATTCATACAAACACGGCATGTGACCTGCCGCTAGTTCCAGTCTAGCAGTGTCTGCTAGCATGGGGACGGGACAGCTCAGTGGTCGGAGCACTCGCTTTCCCCCAGCCAAGTTAAGCAGCGTCGAGCGTGGTTACCACTTGGATAGGTGCCGTTCGCGTGCCTTGGCTTCGGTACAATTTCCCCCAGTTCACGCATCTGTAAATGGGTACCTGCTTCTTTCGGGTTAGGGAAGAAAAAGCAGCGAGGGAGAGGAGATGGGCGCCGCCCTCAATATGCTGGCCCCTAGAGAAGTGAGGTCTCTGATGCCTCGCTCCCCTACGACCACATAGGTTATGGGACACCTTTACCTTTTTATACAACTAGCATCGATGATATTGCTATGTGGAATAGCCTCCATTCTACATATCTCCTGCTGTCATCAGAACAGACATGGGGAAAGTTTCGGAGGAGGAAAAGAGTAGCTGTACCGTGTTCATAGTATCTGATGGCGTCAGTGTATAATATGGGAAATGTCTATGAAGTCCTGCTTGGTCTTACTGTCTCATTTATTCTAGCCCCTGCCACTGATGTTGTCTCTTCTGGATGGTGTGTCTGTCTGTGACCCTGTGTGACTGCCTGCCTCTGTGATCGATATGCGAGTAACTGCCGGATTTCCTTCTCCTGTATTTTGATTGCTTCAGAAATCAGAATATTGAAGAAAGAGAAGAAGAAGAAGAAGAAGAAGAAGAAGAAGAAGAAGAAGAAGAAGAAGAAGAAAAGAACAAGAACAAGAACAAGAACAAGAACAAGAAGAACAAGAACAAG
>CM054162.1:2513289-2518174 GCA_028751875.1 Rapana venosa
TCCTTCTTCTTCTTCTTCTTCTTCTTCTTCTTCTTCTTCTTCTTCTTCTTCTTCTTCTTTGCAATTCTTCTTCTTTGCAATTCTTCTTCGCAATTCTTCTTCGCAATTCTTCTTCGCAATTCTTCTTCGCAATTCTTCTTCTTTGCAATTCTTCTTCTTCTTAGCAATTCTTCTTCGCAATTCTTCTTCTTCTTCGCAATTCTTCTTTTTCTTCGCAATTTTTCTTCTTCTGCTTCTCCGCAATTCATCTTTGCAATTCTTCTTTGCAATTCTTCTTCTATTTCTTCTCCTTCTTCTTTTTCAAAGTCTTCTTCTTCAAATTCTTTTTTAAATTGTTCTTAGTGCGTCTTCTTCTTCTGCACATTCTACTTCGAAAATCCCTGTTCTACGCATTCTTCTTCGCAATTCATCTTCTTCTGTGCATTCTTATTGGAAATTCTTCTTCTTCGTAGTTCTTCTTTGCAATGTTTCGTCTTCGTAAGTCTTCTTCATATATGTTTTTCTTCTTCACAGTTCTTCGTCTTCATGGTCTTCTTTGAATTGTTCTTCTTTGAAAATTTTGATTTCTTCTTCTTTGATTTCTTCTTCTTCGCAATTCTTCTTCTTCTTCTAATCCTGTTTTCTAGTTGTACCATACTGTTCGAAACTCTTTTCTATAGGTGTCTTTTCCCTTTCTGGTGCTGCTGTTGTTGTCGTTGTTGTTGCTTGTCGTGGTGGCGGTTGTGATGTTACCTTTTTTCTAAAAATTACGAACATACATTTTTTCGGACAAGAAACGGTTGAACAGACAATAGTTGACACAACATGTATTATTCTTCTATTGCGTGTGTTTTTGAAATATGTGTTGTTTTTCCAAAACAGGTTCCCACAAGACCAGAACAACTGAGGCAACCAAACTGGAGACAGTTTTCTTGCATCGCATAATGATGATGATGATGATGATGATGATGATGATGATGATGATGATGATGATGATGATGATGATGATGATGATGATGAGATGAGATGAGCTGAGATGATGCTGCTGCTGCTGCTGCTGCTGCTGCTGCTGCTGCTGCTGCTGCTGCTGCTGCTGCTGCTGCTGCTGCTGCTGATGATGATGGTGATGATGATGATGATGATGATGATGGGGAGGATATAACGCTGCTGCTGTGGAAGTGCATGTGCTTTCAGACTAATTTGCAGGGCTGGCTGTACTCTACACTTTCTATCATAAATTATTCAGCATTATTCGAGCCCGGGAGATACTGACACCTCCAGTGTTGGTCAGGTGATTTGAGTACTGATCTCAACAAAATTGCATCCATAAAGTGGATGAAACACGACTCTGTGATCCCTGTCTTCCCAATAAACCCATAACAAAGTTACTCTTTGTAAGAGTGACGGTGGGGGGGGGGGGGGGGGGGATAGCCTAGTGGTTAGAACATTGCGCTCGCAATCTGACCACCCGGATTCGATTCCTGCTCAAGGGGATATTTTCCCCTGGAGTTAACATCAGTGCAGACTCCACTCTCCCCAAAAGTTGTTCGGATGAGACTATAAGCCGAGGTCCTGTGTGCAAACCCACGCAGAACATGTTGCGCACACGTTAAATCCTGTTCTGCTTTTCGTAAGAGTAGGCCATTGTGTGCCGGTGGGAACATATGACGAAATTTACAAAACCGCATATCTACGGAGACTGGATGTAAAAAAAATCAAATAAGTGCTTATTCCATTATCCTCGATAAAAAAGAATAAATTATAAAAAAAATAAAAATAAGAGCTAGCTGGAATACAAAGGTTCAATTGCCGCTTATGGGGTTCAGCGTTTCGACCTTTTAGTTCGTAACCCAAAGCACTAACCACTGCGCTATGGCGATAGGTGGTTGATATTCGGTTGGTTGCTTGCCTGGCTGGTTGGCTAGTTGACCGGTTGGTTGGTTTTATTGGCTGAATATTGGTTGGTTGTTTGCTGGTTGGTCGGCTGAACAGTTTATTTCTTGGGTGGTTGGTTGATAATGCGCATATATTATGACTAAATACAGCTTTTGTTTTACTCATCAAGACTTTGAAATAAAATTGTTCCCTAAATTCCTGAAAACATGGCTAGAATTGAAAACAAGGTAAGAACAGAAGAAAGCCACACGGACAGACAGACAGACGAACAGGCAAACAAGAGAAAAAAAAGAGAAACAGAGACAGGCAGATGAGCAATTAACAACAAATAGAACGTGAGCAGTTAAAACCAGGTCACCCTTCCTTCCATCCCACCCCCCCCCTCCTGACCCCCACCCCACCTCCACCCCCACCCCTACCTCACCTAAACCCATCCCCCCAACTGACACCGACTAAGGACAATCTTATTACGGACAGTGCACTTAAGTCTAGCACACTGCCACCGCTGAGAGGGGGGTAATGAAATCATCCCAACACTGATGGACAGCCGAAGCCTCTACGCACCCCTCCAAACCAGTCCCCGCACTGCCTGCACTGGTTTCTGGACACAACTGCCACAACCAAGTACTGAACCAGGCAAGGCAATCCCAACTTGAAATTGAGTTTACATCTGCAGAAGAGAAAAGATGGTTTGCTTGTTTCATTCCTTCTCTTTTCTTTGTCTGTCTTTTGCTTCTGATTTTGTTCCTGTCTTTCTGTGTTTCTCTCTGTGTTTTTTCCTCCCTTCCATCCTGCCTTCCTTCCTTCCTTGTTCAGTTTCTTCCTTCCTTCCTTCCTTTCTTTCTTCCTTCCTTCCTTCCTTTCTTTCTTTCTTTCGGTCTCTCTGTCTGTCTGTCTTTCTGTTTTCCTTTCTTTCTTTCTGTCTGTCTTTATTTCTTTCTTTTCTTTCTTTCTTCCCGTCTTTCTTCCTGTCTTTCTTCCCTTCGTACTTTCTTTCTTACTTTCTTTTATCTCTTGAGCACAAACTGTCCATTTTTGGTTGGTACATGTATGCACATGGAAATGCTCTATTGCTTTGTTGTCATTGTTTAAGAGAATTCACTTTTCTTTTTTTCTTTTTTTCTTTTTAGGAGCGTTTTGTTTTTTCTTGCGGAAGTGTTTTTTTATCGTCACACATGTTTAAACACCACCTGGATATTTTGCTTATTTTCAACAAGTTTGTTGTGTATTTGTGAACAAAGAACTACATTTTCTACTTATTGCTGTTCGTTTGTAAACATGCTCATGATAAAATGTACTACCTAAGATTCATGGCTGTTTGTTCGTAAACATGTTCATGTAAAAATGTACTACATAAGATTCATGGCTGTTTGTTGTAAACATGTCATTTTAAAAAAGTACTCCCAAATTCGGGGCTTTTTTTTTCGTAAACATGTTCATGTTGAAATGCATCTCTAGGACTCATGGCGTTTGTTCAAAACTGCCAATTTTAAAAATGTCTGCCTAAGATTCTGTTGTTTGTTCGAAAAACATGTTCATTTTAAAATGTACTCCAAAAAATTCGGGCTGTTTTTTTGAAACATGTTCAGTTAAAATGCATCATCTAAGATTAGGGGTTTGAAACATGTTCATGAAAAAAAGCACCACAAGATTCAAATTATCCCCATTAGCAATGAGCATGATTCATTTTCCCCTTTTCCCTATTCAGTACCTAGTACACATTTGGGGGCTCCCTAAAAAAAATTTTTAAACCCATTTCCCTCCACCTTTTTGGGTTTTTTCAGTTTTCCATGAAAATCTTTCCCCCTGGGGCCCGTCCACTCTCTGTGTTTTTCCCCATCGTTTTCTCGTCTGCCTCCGTCTCCCTCCTTGACTTTTCCCCTGTATAGGCGTCTTGGCCTTGATGTTTGTGACGGCCTTTTCCACTTCATTTTCGCTTTTTTTTCACTGAAAAGGGGGCTTGAGGGTTTTTAAATTCTGGATTTCTCTTTTTCATTAGTCAGGTGATCTTGTATGAAAACAAAATTTTGCGAAAGTACTCATTTTCCTTTCCCCATTGCCGACCCCTTTTTTAAATGCTGCTATTAGGTCCATTCACATGCGTACAAACATATGTACGGCCAAAAAAAACTTGATCTTAAGTGTGGCGATGTTCTTGCTCTTGTCATTATTTAAAAACGGGTTTAAAAACCCTTTAAATCTTCTGTGATTTGGCGAGCTTAATTAAGAAGGTCCAGATATACGGAAAACGGTATTTTTTTGTTCAGAATGTTTATTTCATAAATTGAGCTGTTAAGTTTACAAACCCGTGTGCCGTCATAGATCGATAAAAATTTTTCCTTATTTCAGTGGGTTTTTTTACTGGGTCTATTTGGTTTGGCAATTTGTCGTGTGTTTGTTTTCGTTTGGGGTTTTTTCTTGCTAGGGTTTTTTCTTGCCTGCGGAACTTGGACGCAGTAACGAAATTTTTATGTAATTTTACGCGTGACGATTTGCACAAATGTGTAGAACTTAAGGGAGAACTAAGTTTGGTTGTTCTGCATTTAGCCTAGTTCATCTTCAAAGTCCATTTTTTGATAAATCACATTTAACCAAATTTTTCTAAAAGATATAAAAATTTTAAAAAAAAAATCAAAAGATTTTAAATAAATTTTTTCAATCAGATTAAAAGCACCAAAATCAAAGGAAAAAGGGGGAAAGAGAAGCAAATATTACAAAAAAAACCCAAAAGGGGACAGGCTTACTGTGGGGCCCTTGATAAAGCGAGACGTAGGTGACGGGAGACAAGGGGGACCGGAGAATGGACAGGGGGACCAAAACAGCCTGTCCCTTTGATGGGTGTGGTAAGGGGAGGAGCCATTACAGTTTAATGTGGGGCGGGGGGGAAAGGGGGACTCCCGTCTGGGGGGGGCAGACACAGACAGGGAAAACTGAACACACAAAGGAGGATGGCCCCGACCGGGGCGTGGGTGTGGTGTGTGTGTGCCCCTCTCTTTTCGTGGGCGTACTT
>CM054162.1:2518674-2553674 GCA_028751875.1 Rapana venosa
TATTGTTTGGTTTTTTTTTTGTTGTTCTTGGGGATGAAAGGCTGCCAATCAGTATGAATAACACCCCCTATTTCTGAGAATTCTGTCCTAAGAATTCCTTCTGTTTATCTTCATCATTCTTTGTGTCTTTCAGATGAGACTATAAACCGAGGCCCCGTGTGCGAACGCATGCAGAACATCTTGGGCTCACGTTAAATCCTGATCTACTTTTCGAAAGGGTAGGCCATTGTGTGCTGGTGGGAACAGATGACAAAATTTACAAAACTGCATACTTACGGGGACTGGTGGTAAAAAAGCACATGAGTACTTATTCTATTATCCTCGATATTTTTTTTTTAAAGTCATGTGAGCGCTTTGATGTGTTGCTTTACAATATTCAGCGCTATATAAATTTAATACATTATTATTATTATTATTATTATTATTATTATTATTATTATTATTATTATTATTATTATTATTATTATCATTATTATTATTATTATTATTATTCCAGTCACCTCTTTATCTATTTTCTGCCTTCTTGGTCCATTATCCAACCTTGTTTTAATTTCAGAAAGATTTAAACTAGAATAATTCTCCCCCATGCCAAAGCAGGATGGGCTGGACCTGGCTTGTCAGGTACTTACCACATTCACAATGCCTTTCCATTCATATTGCAGACAGCAATAGTTGCTGGGGTACTTGAACAGAATAACGCATGCAAACATCTCATCCATGGTATGCATACGATTTCATGACAATTTCCTGGTGGAGTGAGAAAGTCAGGGGGTAGACTTGGGGCTACCCCCCCCCCCCCCCTGCCAGAAATGTATTATATTGTAGTCTTGTTTTGAAAGTCTGTTCATGATATTGTGTTTGCTTCTGATGCACACGATGTTGATGTTCTTTATGTTCATCTATCTCCTGATTGGCAGCACATGAGGCTAACGAAGCTTCCATGCTAACAATTGTCCAGTAAGAAATCTGACTTGAATTTTCAATTTAATTAAGCAGACATTTCTGTCATGAAAATTGCTGTTTCTTGTGTAATCAGCAAAGCGTGACAATGAATTCTGGTCTGTGTTTTGCTTCAGTGAACTGACAGCTTTCATTGGCTCTTGATTTTCTCTTGATTTTGCTAGGTGGCAGGCAGTGTTTTTGTTTGGCTGTTTCTTTGATTTTTTCTTTGTTTATGTTTCCCCAATGGTGGTTTAGCAGCTTTGTGATTTGGTAGCTCGGTGCACTGTCAGATAAACCCTGGGTTGTAACTGTGTTGTTTCCAACAAGAAAAACACTCAACATATTCATTTTTCTGGACATGTACATTAAATCATTTTTTTTATCCTTTGATTTGATAAGAAGAAGAAGATTTTTTTGTTTGGCATTTTCCTCATGTTTTTTGTTCATGATAAAGCAAGTGAAGGAGCCCACACGAGGATAATGTGTAAACAGAAGCTGACTCATTGGAGCAGAAGGAGAAAGCTGAAAGCACAGTGGACCACTGCCACCTAGAGCCTTTGCCAGTCACAGCATGCAGTCCACCTCCTGAAGCAGACCTTTGATTACACCTTGTATGAATACATGCTGGCCATCACGAAGGAAAACAAGAGAAAGAGAAGAAATAATGAAAGCAAGTTATAAAGAGAGAAAAAAAGCTACAAAGGCAAAAGAAGAAAGAAATACAGAATGAAAGAAAGAATGAAAAAAAGAAAGGAAAAAAGAAAGAAAGGAAGGATGAAAGTAAGAAAGTAAGAAAGAAAGATTAAAGTAAAGGACGAAAGTACAAAGAAAGAAAGAAAGGCCCCGAAAGAAAGAAAGGAAGAAGGAAGGAAGGAAGGAAAAAAGGAAAGGGAAAGGAAAGAAGGAAGAAAGAAAGAAAGAAAAGATTAAAGTAAAGGACGAAAGTACAAAAAAAGAAAGAAAGGACGAAAGAAAGAAAGGAAGAAAGGAAGGAAGGAAGGAAAGGGAAAGGAAAGAAGGAAGGAAGGAAGGAAGGAAGAAAGAAAGACAAAATCAAAAAGAAAGTATACAGAAGTCAAAGACATAATATGAAAAAAAATGTATGGAAGCAGCCCCCTTCACCCCGGAAAAAGTAAAATTATCATCTTTCTACAAAGTAAACCTTAGAACCTTTCACAGAGAGAGAGAGGGGGAGGGGAGAGAGAGAGAAAAGAGGAGAAGAGATGCGAGGGGGAGAGAGAGAGAGAGGAGAGAGAGAGGGAAGATAGGAGAGAGAGAGAGAATATACAACACACACACACGCATTGATTTCCCTTGAAATCATGTATTAGTCCTTTGTTACAACATAATGTCATTTTCTCAAATCATTTCGGCCTTATAGCATTTCCCCCCAAAAAATTGTAATACCTAATGGATAGAGCACCGCCGAAAAAAAAAAAAAGAACCCCCCCCCCCAAAAAAAAAAAAAAAAAAGAAACAAAACCCAAGGGAAAAAAAAAAACCCCGAGCAAAATCATGAGGCGCTACACGAAACAAAGCAGCACAACCCCTCTTGCCAACAATGGAGGTTTACAGTGAACAGACTGGGTCCTTGTGCAGAACAGAAAACAGATGTTGTTTATAGTAGTGGAACGATTATTAAAACAATGGCATGGAGGCATTAGTGAATCAAAAAACACTGGTTCGGGGATGAAATTTACGTCTGAGCAGAGATGTCCAATCACAGACTGGAGTTTTCAACGAGGTCAGGGTTTCCCTCCTTTTTGTTTCACGTTGGGGGCCCTTTCGCTGCTTTGTATGTTGCTGTTTTTTTATTTTTTATTTTCCTGTTTACCTTTTTATTGAAAAAAAGGAGAAGCATGTCTTGTTGTTCATGTCTTAGTATATCATAAACTATTCATTTTGTTTTATTGTTTATCGTTATTTTGTCAACTTTTTTCGCAAAAAAACATGTACGCATTTAAAAGAAATAGTCTCTCTCTCTCAGACACACCCTTTAGCATTGTCTCGTTCTTGCGCTTTGCTTTGACTGAAGAAGAAGAAGAAGAAGACAACCGCAGAAGTACGGCTCCATCAGATATAAGAGAGGCACACACACACACACACACACACACTGACCCGATCTTGGTCACTCTTCTCTGCTTGTGGTGTTCAGTCTTCCTGTCTGCTGTCTGCCCACCCCCCAGCACTGGAGTCCTCCTTCCCCCTCCTGCCCCACATTAAACTGTAAGTCGGCTCCTGTCCTTACCACACCCATCATTATTGGACAGGCGCTTTTTTGTCTGTCATTCTCCCTGGTACCCGTTGTCTCCCTGCCTTCTCTGTCATCGCTTTTATCAGACTGGCCACATGTAAGCTGTCACCTTTTGGGTTTTTTTGTAATATTTGCTGTCATTCATTCACCCGTTTCCTTTGCTTTTGTGTGCTTTTTGTACATCTGATTGAACATTTAGTTAATTCGTTGATATTGTTTTGAATATTTACTATATTTTTAGACAATTTGGTTTAGAACTGATCGATTTTTTCAAGAATGGACTTTAAAGATGAACTATGGCTACATGTAGAACAAACACAAACGTTCAGTTCTCCCTTAAGTTCTACTACATTTGTGCAAATCTGTCATCGCGTAAAAATCTGCATAAGAATGCGTTACTGGCGTACCAAGTTCCGCAGGCAAGACAAAACCTTAGCAAGAACAAAACCAAACAGAAAACAAACACACAGACAACTTGCCAAACCAAAAAGAGCCAGTAAACAAAACAGCCCACTGACTATAAGGACACATTTTATCGATCTATGACGGCACACAGGTTGATAAACTTAACAGCTTAATTTATTGGCAATAAACATGTCATGAACAACAAAAATATCCGTGTATCCGTATCATCTGGACCTACCTTAATTAAGCTCGCCAAATCACAGACAGATTTCAAGTAGATTAACCGATATTTAAATAATGATCAAGAGCAAGAACATCGCCATCAACTTCAAGATCACACTGATGCTTTCTGGCCATGTACATAGTTTTGTACGCATGTGAAATGCTGACCATAATAGCAGACATTGAAAAGAGGATACAGGCAATGGAGATGAGATATGAGATACTTTCGCAAACTTCTTGCAATTTCATACAGAGATCACATGACTAATGAAAAAGAGAAATCCAGAATTCAAAATGCCATCAAGCCCTGTTTTCAGTGAAAAAAAGCGCAAACTGAAGTGGTACTGGCACGTCACACAAACATGTGGACTGGCCAAGACTTTCCTACAGGGAACAGTACAAGGAGGGAGACGAAGAGGCAGACAGAGAATACAATGGGAAGACAACATCAGAGAGTGAACTGGCCTCTAGGGGAACGACTTTGCATGGACAACTGAAAACCAAGAAGAGTGGAGGAAGCTGGTTGAAAGATTTTTCAGTGGAGCCCAAACGGTGTACTAGGCTATTGAATAGGTAAAGGTGAAGATGAATCATGATCATCCTGCTATGTGGAAGGAGAATTTGAATCTTTTTTTTATTTTTTTTATACCACTTTAAGTCACGAGATTTCTCTGCGTGAAATTCGGGCTGTTCTCCCCGGGGAGAGCGCGTCGCCACAAGAGCAGCGCCACCCTTTTTTTCTTTTTTTTTCTTTTGGTCTGCAACTGTATTTGTTTTCCTATCAGAGTGGCTTTTTTCTAAGAATTTTGCCGGGACAATCTCTTGTTGCCGTGGGTTCTTTTACGTGGCTGAAAATTCGTGTAACCCCAAAGGGACCTCGGTTTATCGTCTCATCCGAAAGACTAGCGCCCAGACCACCACTCATGGTCTAATGGATGGGGAAAAATTTCGGGCCTAAACGGGGTACGAACCACGCACACACCCGACCCGGACTTTTCGCATTCTAGACAGGCGCGTTACCTCTAGACCACCGATCCATTAGGTAGTACATTTCAACATGAACATGTTTACGAACAAACAGACATCAATCTTAGGTAGTACATTTTAACATGAACATGTTTATGAACAAACAGCCACGAATCTTAGGTAGTACATTTTATCATAAACATGTTTACAAACGAACAGCCATAAGTAGACAATGTAGTTCTTTGTTCACGTCTACACAACAAACTTGTTGAAAATAAGCAAAATATCCAGGTGGTGTTTAAACTTGTGTGATGATAAAAAAGCACTTCCGCAAGAAAAAACAAAACGCTCCTAAAAAGAAAAACAGCAAAAACGGAAAAGAAAAGTGAATCCTCTTAAACAATGACAACAAAGCAATAAAGCATTTCCTTGTGCATACATGTACCAACCAAAAATGGACAGTTTGTGCTCAAGAGATAAAAGAAAGTAAGAGAGAAAGAAAGTACGAAGGGGAGAAAGAAAGAAAAGAAAGAAAGAAAGAAAAGAAAGAAAGAAAGAGGAAAACAGAAAGACAGACCCGAAAAGACAGACCGAAAGAAAGAAAGAAAGGAAGGAAGGAAGGAAGAAAGGAAGGAAGGAAGGAAGGAAGGAAGGAAGGAAGGAAGAAACTGAAAAAGGAAGGAAGGCAGGTTGGAAGGGAGGAAAAAACACAGAAAGAAACACGGAAAGACAGGAACAAAGTCAGAAGCAAAAGACAGACAAAGAAAAGAGAAGGAATGAAACAAGCAAACCATCTTTTCTCCTCTCCAGATGTAAACTCAATTTCAAGTTGGGATTGCCTTGCCTGGTTCAGTACTTGGTTGTGGCAGTTGTGTCCAGAAACCAGTGCAGGCAGTGCGGGGACTGGTTTGGAGTGGTGCGTAGAGGCTTCGGCTGTCCCTCAGTGTTAGGATGATTTCCATTACGGCCCCCTCAGCGGTGGCAGTGTGCTAGACTTAAGTGCACTGTTCCGTAATAAGATTGTCCCTTTGTCGGTGTCAGTTGGGGGGATGGGTTTAGGTGAGGTAGGGGTGGGGGTGGAGGTGGGGGGGTGGGGGTCAGGGGGGGGGGGGGGGGGGGGGCTTGGAATGGAGGAGGGTGACCTGGTTTTAGGCTTTGTTCTGTTGTTGTTATTGTCATTGCCTGTCTTGTTTCTCTTTTTTTTCTCTTTTTTGCCTGTTCGTTTGTCTGTCTGTCTGTCGTGTGGGGTTTCTTCAGTTTTTACCTTGGTTTCATTTCTAGCCCTGTTTCAGGAATTTCGGGAACAATTTTATGTTAAAGTCTTGTGAGAAAACAAAGCTGTATTTGTGTGTGTACCCTTTAACCCAACCCAACAAACAAAAACCTTTCAGCGGACCACCAGCAACACAACCAAATTACAGCCAATAAAACCAACCAACTGGCAAACTTGCCCAAACCCGCCAGCCAAGCACCAACCGAATTCAACCACCTCGCCATAGCGCAGTGGTTAGTGCTTTGGGTTTCGAGCAAAAGGCGAGGGTGGACCCGCACATGAGCTTTTGAATTCCAGCTGTCTTTTTTTTATTTATTTTTTATTTTATTTTATTCTTATTAATGGGAAATGATAAGCACTTACGTGATTTTTTTACATCCAGTCTCGTGTTATGCGGTTTTGTAAATTCCGTCTATGTTCCCACCGGACACAATGGCCTATCTTCGAAAAGCGGGACGGGTTTTAAGTGTGCGCAAAATGTTCTGCGTGCGTTCGCACACTGGCCTCGGTTTAAGTCTCATCCGAAGGACTTTTGGGGAGGTAGAGTTTGCATGATGTTACTCCAGGGAAAATATCCCCTTGAGCGGAATCGAATCCGGGTGTCAGATTGCGAGCGCAATGTTCTAACCAAATAGGCTTACACCCCCCCCCCAACCCACCGTCAACTCTTACCAAGAGTAATTTTGTTTGGGTTTATTGGGAAGACTGGGATCACAGGCTGTTTTATTCCCGTAATGGATTTCAGTTGTGTTGAGATCAGTAACTCAAATCACCTGACCAAAACTGTAGTGTCGTACTTCCGGGCTCGAAAATACCGAATATTATGATATAAAGTGTAGAGTAAGCCAGCCCTGCAAATTAGTCTGGAAAGCACATGCACTTCCACAGCGCCAGGTTAAACATCATCATCAAATTCATCATACATCTCATCATCTCATCACATCATCATATCATCATTCAAATCATCTCTTAAACTCATCATCGATTGCAAGAAACTGTTTTCCAGTTTGGTTACCTCAGTTGTTCGGTCTGTGTAATGTTTTCGGGAAAAAAAACAAAAACCCTATTTCAAAACAACGATAGAAGAATAATACATGTTGTAAACAACTATTGTCTGTTCAACACATTTCTTTGTTCAGAAAAAATGTATGGTCGTAATTTTAAAAAAAAAGGTAAAATCACCCCCCGCCACCACAACAGCAACAACGACAACAACAGCAGCATCAGAAAGGAAAAGACCCTATAAAAAGATTTCGAACAGTTGGTACTACTAGAAACAGAATTAGAAGAAGAAGAAAAAACATTGCGAGAAGAAGAAAAACCCAAAGAAGTAGAATTCAAAACTTTCAAAGAAGAAAAAATATGTGATGAAGAAAAGTTACGAAACGAAACATTGCGAATAAGAACTACGAAGGGAATTGGAATAAGATGGTGCAGAAGAAAAGAAAATTGTGAAGAAGAATGTTTCAGAAGAAGAAGACACAGTGCGAACAATTTAAAGAAGAAGTGAAGAAGGAAGAAATGAAGAATTTAAAAAAGAAGAGAAGGCGAAGAAAACGAAGGGAAGAAGAAGAAGAGAAGAAAGAAGAAGAAGAAGGAAAAAAGGAGGAAGAAAGAAGAAGAAGAAGAAGAAGAAGAAGAAGAAGAACAACAACAACAACAAGAACAACAAGACAAGAACAAGAACAAGAACAAGAAGAACAGGAAGAACAAGAAGAACAAGAAGAACAGGAAAGACAAGAAGAACAAGAACAAGAAGAATAGAAGACAAGAAGAACGGAAAGAACACGAAGAAGAAGGAGGAGGAGGAGGAGGAGGAGGAGGAGGAGAAGAAGAAGAAGAAGAAGAAGAAGAAGAAGAAGAAGAAGAAGAAGAAGAAGAACAAGACAAGAACAAGAACAAGAACAAGACAAGAGAAGAAGAAGAGGAAGAGAAGAAGAAGAAGAAAACGAAGAAGAAGAAGTAGTAGAAGAAGAAGAAGAAGAAAAAGAAGAAGAGAAGAAGAAGAAGAAGAGAAGAAGAAGAGAAGAAGAAGAAGAAAGAAGAAGAAGAAGAAGAGAAGAAGAAGAAGAAGAAAAAGAGAAGAAGAAGAAGAAAACGAAGATGAAGAAGAGAAGTAGAAGAAGAATTGCGAAGAAGAATTGCGAAGAAGAAGAAGAAGAATTGCGAAGAAGAAGAAGAGAAGAAGAAGAAGAAGAAGAAGAAGAAGAAGAAGAAGAAGAAGAAGAACAAGAAGAACAAGAAGAACAAGAATTGCAAAGAGAAGAAGAAGAAGAAGAAGAAGAAAAAACAAGAACAAGAAGAACAAGAAGAACAGAAAAGAAGAAGAACAAGAATTGCGAAAAAGAATTGCAAAGAAGAAGAAGAGAATGCAAAGAAGAAGAAGAAGAAGAAGAAGAAGAAGAAGAAGAGAAGAAAGAAGAGAAGAGAAGAATTGCAAAGAAGAAGAAGAAGAAGAAGAAGAAGAAGAAGAAGAAGAAGAAAAGAAGAAGAAGAAGAAGAGAAAGAAGATGAAGAAAACGAAGATGAAGAAGAAGAAGTAAGAAGAAGAATTCGAAGAAGAATTGCGAAGAAGAAGACAGAAGAAGAAGAAGAAGAAGAAGAAGAATTGCAAAGAAGAAGAAGAAGAAGAAGAAGAAGAAGAACAAGAAGAACAAGAAGAACAAGAAGAACAAGAAGAAGAAGAACAAGAATTGCGAAGAAGAATTGCAAAGAAGAAGAAGAAGAATTGCAAAGAAGAAGAATTGCAAAGAAGAAGAAGAAGAAGAAGAAGAAGAAGAAGAAGAAGAAGAAGAAGAAGAAGAAGAAGAAGAAGGAGAAGAAGAAGAAGAAGAAGAAGAAGAAGAAGAAGAAGAAGAAACAAGAACAGAACAAGAAGAAGAAGAACAAGAATTGCGAAGAAGAATTGCAAAGAAGAAGAGAAGAATTGCAAAGAAGAGAAGAAGAAGAAGAAGAAGAAGAAGAAGAAGAAGAAGAAGGAAGAAGAAGAAGAAGAAGAAGAAGAAGGAAGAATTGCGAAGAAGAAGAAGAAGAAGAAGAAGAAGAAGGGAGAAGAAAGAAGAAGAAGAGAAGAAAAGAAGAACAAGAAGAAGAAGAACAAGAATTGCGAAGAAGAATTGCAAAGAAGAAGAAGAAGAATTGCAAAAAAGAAGAATTGCAAAGAAGAAGAAGAAGAAGAGGAAGAAGAGAGAAGAAGAAGAAGAAGAAAGAAAGAAGAAGAAGAAGAAGAAGAAGAAGAAGAAGAAGAAGAAAGAAGAAGAAGAATTGCAAAGAAGAAGAATTGCAAAGAAGAAGGAGAAGAAGAAGAAGAAGAAGAAGAAGAAGAAGAAGAAGAAGAAGAAGAAGAAGGGAGAAGAAGAAGAAGAAGAAAAGAAGAAGAACAAGAGAAGAAGAAGAAGAAGAATTGCAAAGAGAAGAATTGCAAGAAGAAGAAGAAGAAGAAGAAGAAGAAAGAAGAAGAAGAAGAAGAAGAAGAAGAAGAAAAGAAGAAGAAGAAGAAGAAGAAGAAGAAGAAAGAAGAAGAGAAGAAAGATGAAGAAGAAGAAGAAGAAGAAGAAGAAGAAGAAGAAGAAGAAGAAGAAGAGAGAAGAGAAGAAAAACGAAGATGAAGAAGAAGAAGTAGAAGAAGAATTGCGAAGAAGAATGCGAAGAAGAATGCAGAGAAGAAGAAGAAGAAGAAGAAGAAGAATTGCAAAGAAGAAGAAGAAGAAGAAGAAGAAGAAGAAGAAGAAGAACAAGAACAAGAAGAACAAGAAGAACAAGAAGAAGAAGAACAAGAATTGCGAAGAAGAATTGCAAAGAAGAAGAAGAAGAATTGCAAAAGAAGAAGAAGATTGCAAAAGAAGAAGAAGAAGAAGAAGAAGAAGAAAGAAGAAGAAGAAGAAGAAGAAGAAGAAGAAGAAGAAGAAGAAGAAGAAGAAAACGAAGATGAAGAAGAGAAGAAGAAGAAGAAGAAGAAGAAGAAGAAGAAGAAGAAGAAGAAGAAGAAGAAGAAAAAGAAGAAAAAGAAAAGAAGAAGAAAAGAAAAGAAAGAAGAAAAGAAAAAAGAAGAAAAAGAAGAAGAGAAGAAGAAGAAGAAGAAGAAAAAGAAGAAGAAGAAGAAGAAAACGAAGATGAAGAAGAAGAATAGAAGAAAATGCGAAGAAGAATGCGAGAAGAAGAAGAAGAAGAAAAGAATTGCGAAAAGAAGAAAAGAAGAAGAACAGAATTAAAGAAGAAGAAGAAGAAGAAGAAGAAGAAGAAGAAGGAAAAAGAAGAAAAGAAGAAGAAGAAGAGACAAGAAAGAAGAACAAGAAGAACAAGAAGAAGAGAAAAAGAAGGGAGAAGAGCAAGAAGAAGAAAAAAAGGAAGAAGAAGAAAGAAGAAGAAAAGAAGAGAAGAAGAAGAAAGAAGAACAAGAACAAGAAGAAAAGAAGAAAGAAGAAAGAAGAAGAAGAAGAAGAAAAAAAGAAGAAGAAGAAAGAAGGAAGCAAAAAGAAGAATGAAGAAAGAAGCAAAGAAAAAAAGAAGAAGAAGAAAGAAGAAGAAGAAAAAAACAACAACAAGAAAACAAGAAGAAGAACAAGAACAAGAAACAAAAAAGAAAGGAAGGAAAAGAAGAAGAAGAAAGAAAGGAAGAACAAGAAGAAGAAGAAGAAGAAGAATAAGAAGAACAAGAAGAACGGAAAAGAATACAAGAAGAAGAAGGAAGGAAAAAGGAGGAGGAAGGAGGAGGAAAAAGGGAGAAAAAGGAAAAGAGAAGAAGAAGAAGAAGAAGAAGAAGAAGAAGAGAAGAAAAAGAAAAGAACAAGAAAAGAACAAGAACAAGAGAAGAAGAAGAGGAAGAGAAGAAGAAGAAGAAAAAGAAGAAGAATGAAGAAGAAGAATGAAAGAAGAAGGAAAGAAGAAGAAGAAGAAGAAGAAGAAGAAGAAGAAGAAGAAGAAGAAGAAGAAGAAGAGAAGAAAAGAAGAAGAAGAAGAAAAAGGAGAAGAAGAAGAAGAAGAAGAAGAAGAAGAAGAAGAAGAAGAGAAGAAGAAAGAAGAAGAAGAAGAAAAGAAGAAGAAGAAGAAGAAAGAAGAAGAAATTGCAAAGAAGAAGAATTGCAAAGAAGAAGAAGAGAAGAAGAAGAAGAAGAAGAAGAAAAGAAGAAGAAGAAGAAGAAGAAGAAGAGAGAAGGAGAAGAAGAAGAAGAAGAAGAAGAAGAAGAAGGAGAAGGAGAAGAAGAAGAAGAAGAAGAAGAAGAAGAAGAAGAAGAAGAAGAAGAAGAAGAAGAAGAAGAAGAAGAAGAGAAGAAGA
Organism: Rapana venosa; assembly: GCA_028751875.1. Classification (NCBI taxonomy): domain Eukaryota; kingdom Metazoa; phylum Mollusca; class Gastropoda; order Neogastropoda; family Muricidae; genus Rapana; species Rapana venosa. Next base: position 2,530,012 of record CM054162.1, read on the forward strand.
AGAAGAAGAATTGCAAAGAAGAAGAAGAAGAAGAAGAAGAAGAAGAAGAAGAAGAAGAAGAAGAAGAAGAAGAAGAAGAAGAAGACAAGAAAGAAGAAGAAGAGAAGAAAGAAGAAGAAGAAAACGAAGAAGAAAACGAAGAGAAGAAGAAGAATTGCGAAGAAGAAGAAGAAGAAGAAGAAGAGAAGAAGAAGAAGAAGAAGAAAGAAGAAGAAGAAGAAGAAGAAGAAGAAGAAGAAGAAGAAGAGAAGAAGAAGAAGAATTGCAAAGAAGAAGAAGAAGAATTGCAAAGAAGAAGAAGAAGAAGAAGAACAAGAACAAGAAGAACAAGAAGAACAAGAAGAAGAAGAACAAGAATTGCGAAGAAGAATTGGCAAAGAAGAAGAACAAGAATTGCAAAGAAGAAGAAGAAGAATTGCAAAGAAGAAGAAGAAGAAGAAGAAGAAGAAGAAGAAGAAGAAGAAGAAGAAGAAGAAGAAGAAGAAGAAGAAGAAGAAGAAAGAAGAAGAGAAGAAGAAGAAGAAAACAGAAGATGAAGAAAGAAGAAGTAGAAGAAGAATTGCGAAGAAGAATTGCGAAGAAGAAGAAGAAGAAGAAGAAGAAGAAGAAGAAGAAGAAGAAGAAGAAGAAGAAGAAGAAGAAAAGAAGAAGAAGAAGAAGAAGAAGAAAGAAGAAGAAGAAGAAGAAGAAGAAGAAGAAGAAGAAAAAGACAACCACAAAAGTACACTCTATCAGACAAAAGAGAGGCACACACTGACCCCTCTCCTTCCTCTCTTTCTCTGTCTCTGTCTCTCTCTGTCTCTCTGTCTCTCTCTCTCTTTGTTCTGCCATCCTGTCCTGTCTACTGTCTTCTGGCCTCTTTCAACTAAAGTACACATTTGTTTCCCATCTCATATTAGATTGTGCGCTGAAAACGTTGATTCTGTACAGCAGACCTGAGACAATATCCGACATCCTGGTGTGTGTGGTGTGTGTGTGTGTGGTGTGTGTGGTGTGTGTGTGTGTGTGAAGTCAAGTCAAGTCAAGTCAAAAGTATCTTTATTGATGGTACAAGATTAAGTTTATACAACTTTTTTTCATCTGCCATCCACCCCCCAAAAAATCTAGAAAATCGATCCAATGATCCATTTATGTGTGTGTGTGTCTGTGCGTGCGTGCTTGCCTGCCTGTGTGTGTGTGTGTGTGTGTGTGTGTGTGTGTGTGTGTGTTTATGTGCTCTTTTACCAGCCCCCCTACACATTCTTCATCTAGCTGTCCGCCATCTGTCAATGTGTATGTATGTTAATCAATTAATCAATACGGTGACCCTCCCCCTCGAAATGAGTTGACCAGCCTTTCCGCTAAAAAAGCTATTTTAGGCAGGTGGCGGTCAGGTTTTATGATTTTGAGATGTGGTTGTCGTTCCTCGGCTAGAGCTTCAAGGTTTAACAAAGGTGAGATTTGGCGTATGCGACTGTTTTTGCCTACCCTTTAGGTAGCCACATTCCGACTACGGGGACTATTTTAATTGGTTATAGAATTTTAGTTGTCCTCTACCTTGTACTGAAGTATGAAGGCTTTGGTCTGTCTCCTGTTGCTTTAGAAACGTATTGTAAAATCACCAGAGTCCCCATGCTGACTGTTTATCACTACAAACAGAAATTCGTCCATTTGTCACTGTACTTTTCTGGTGTTACCTCTTCAATTTGTAAAAATATCACACATAATACTGTTTTAGGATTGTCCTTTCATTCGCAAACAACTTTGTTAATTGCAGAGTAATCCCATGTACGAAACAAAAGTCGTTCTCCGGTACACGTGGCCCATTATGTAGAGTAGGTTATATATCGTTGGTTGGTCTCCTGATGTATGTGTTTTTCAGTTGAACTCTTCACATCTGTGTTTGACTGTCCGTTACTTGTCATAGTGTATGTTCTTAATTTGTTTGTACGTTGATTTATAAATCAATATTTATTTTGTCAACTGTGCATATTTTGTTGGTATGTTCATCTATAATCATGGTTATCTGGTTGTCCTTACACCTTTACTCTCCGTGATCTGTTAGGAATTCGCGCTAGATAAACGACATAAATCATGCATGCTACATACTTACTATTACATGCATGACATGATACTTAAATCATTAATCATAGACTTACATGCTTGCCTGGCATTCTTACTGGCTTGCTGGCATTCATACTGTCTCACTGTCTTTACAGAACTTTATGGATGTCTGTCTTTAAGTATGACTGTCTGACTGACTGGATGTCTGTCTTTCAGACTCTACATGTATGTACTGGTTACAGTAATGTACTGCTCTGTATGTATGAATGCATACATTCTTAACTTGTTTTTTGTTCAGACTGACATAACAGTCTGACTTGTTCACACATTCCAAGACATATTATTTCAGTCTATCAGGGCTGTACCTGAACATCATTCTGTATGTCTGTCATGCAGGCCTGGACTGCCTCTCTCTATTCTGTAGGCTGTAGGTGTTCTGTATGTCTGTATGGCTGTCTGTCTGTCATTTCTGTCATAGTAAATTGTTAAATTCTTAACTTGCTATTCTTGCATTACTTACACCTCTTTATCTTACTTTACATAATTTCTCTAGAGTCAGACTCACTGACGCTCAGGAAGACAGACTGTCTGGGATCACGCTATCTCTCACACTCTCTATATCATTTCGCATCGATGGATCTCGATTAGTTCACTATTGGTTCGTTTGCAAGGCTTTTAAGTATTTTTTCTAAATTGTTAGGTGTTTTTGTTATTTTTTTGTGTCTTCACCATATGTATCCAACATATTGTTTTAATAGTGTGGTTTGTCTTTACTGGCATTCATACCAACACGCATCTCTTTTACTTAATGCCATCATTAGTATCCCCGAATCCCCGCCTCCATCACGAATATCATTTAAATGAACTGACTAAAATTCGTTCACTCTAATCTCATCTATATATATATATCCTCTATCTATATCTCTCCTCTAACCTCTACTCTCTCTACATTCACACACAAACTCTACACACCATACAACATAGACACACACACACGCACAAACACACTCACCCACACCAAACAAAATACAACAGGTACACCCCACACACACACACACACACACACACACACTCACACACATACATACACACCACACACTCACTTACACACAAAAAAACAAACACAAACAGAGAGGCAAACAAACAAGAAAAAAAATAAAGTAAACAGTCTGATTGACAGACTGGCACACAAACAGAGATATTAGAAAGCATGGAAGAAACGAAACCAGTGGATAAAAGATTAAGCTAAAAAGCGGAAGGTGGAAATGTAAGTATGGCATATTCATGACCCTGGTATCATGTCACCAGCAGAGGAAACAATCCGCCAACCCTCACACTCTGCATTTCTCTTTGCTATCACGGAGGCAGTTTGTTTTTCTATCCCTTGTACTTTCTAACCCTTTACGCTCTCTGGCATAAATATTTGCGTGGTGTTTTTGTTGTAGTTGTTTTTGTTGTTGTTGTTGTTTTTTTACTGTGCAATTCGTTACACCACGCGCGCACGCGGTTGTATGCAAGGACATCAGGCAGACAGACAGACAGACGCAAAGACGCAGAAACTTTCACGCACACATTTACACCACATGTATGTTCACACTGCTGATACACTAAAAAGCGCGCGCGCCACACTTACACACACATAAACAATAACACGCACGCACGAACACACACGCTCGCAAACACACATACACACACACACCACTCACACGCACACACACTCACACACACACACAGACACACACACACACCACGCACACACAAACACACGTATATTTTATGTTCCTTGTATTCCATTCATTTAATTGCTGTTGGTGATGTTTTAGTTGGTGGGTGGTTTTTATAATTCATTTTGCCTGAAAGCATTATGTTTATGGAAGAATTAATTCATTTTAGCTTTAAATAACAAAACGAAAATCTTAAGAAAAAAACCTTATTTTATTTATTTATTCTATTTCGAGGATAATGGAATAAAGCCTCATGTGCTTTTTTTTTACATCCTGTTCCCCTGTGTATGCGGTTTTGTCAGTTTTGTCATCAGTTCCCATCTGCACACAATAGCCTACTCTTACGAAAAGCGGAGCAGGTTTTAACGTGTGCGCAAGTTGTGCGGCCTTGCTTGCGTGTTTAAGGCTGTGCACTCTTTGGGTGAGGGATTTGTCGTGTGGTTGGGGTTGGGGGGATAGCGGGGGGTGTGGGGGGGGGAGGCTCTGGGGGTGGGTGTGTCTGGTGGGTGGGTGTATGGGGTGTGTGTCTGTGTGTGTGTGTTGTGGGTGTTATGTGTGTGTGTAGGTGTGTTGCTGTTTGTCTGTGTGTTGTCATTCTTGTGTTTGTGGGTGTTGTTTTTCGTGTGGTGTGGTGGTGTTTGTGTGTGTGTTTGTGTGTGTGTGTGTGTGTGTGTGCTGTGATTGTGTGTGTGTGTGTAGTCTGCGTGCACGCCAATGACTTTCAGTTTTGTCTCTTCCGAAGGTTCTTTTGTGGAGAGTGAGCGTGGACACTGGATGTTAACTCCAGAGGAAGAAATCTCGTGGCGATGATTCGAACCCGGAATTCAGCCGATCACGAGCTTATCACTCGACCATCCAGCTGTGCGTAATGACATTTTTGTTTGTGTTTTTGTTGTTGTTTGTTGTACTTTTTCGGTGTTGTGTGAGGGGGGGGGGAATAATTCATTTTTAGTTATGTTGTGTTATTATATTTTTTCTATTTTTATTCTTTGATATCGAGGATAATGGATTAAGGGCCCTTATGTGCTTTTGTTACATCCAGTCCGTGTTATTAGGTTTGTAAATTCTGTCAATCTGTATGGTGGAGCTTTACGTGTTCTATCTTCTATCTATCTATATATCTATCTATCCTATCTGCATCCTTCCTTCCATCCATCTCTCTATTCTCTCTCGCTCTCTCTCTCTCTCTCTATCGCTCTCTGTGAATACTGACCAAACACACATATTGGACATTTTCTCTCTTTCTCACACACTAAACTTTTACACACACACACAACTACACACACCATTCGCTCTCTCTCTGTCTCTCTTGTCCTCTCTCTGTCTCTCTCTGTCGCTCTCTCTATCTCTCTCTCTCTCTCTCTCTGCATGTATCAATTAGTCTAATGATTCAGAGGAGCAAAAAACAGTGACATAAATTGTCCATTACATTTGCACAGTTGCTGGCCTTGACTTTACACTGAACAGACAAGGAAAATGCCCAATGGCCACCTGTTGAGGTGTTTTTCTTGCTTGCTTATTATGGCATTGCTTTATATATTTTTTTTTGGTCCATTAAATTGTTTGGGATGCCTTAGTCCAGGTTCTTTAGTTGTCTTGGAAACATTTAGTGGCGTGTAGGTTGTGGATCTGGTAGGCTAATAAGGATTCGGCTGTTGTGTTTGGCTTGCGTTCATGATGTTTTTGTTAATTTGTGGTCCTAGTATCCTTGTTGGCATGGACAAAGAGTGTACTGGGCTTTGGTCTTGGAGTATGGAGGTTGAGTGGTGGCGTGGTGGGGATGTAGGGGGAGTGAAAAGCCGAGCGAGGAGCGGAGAGCAAACGCAGAAATCTCTATCAAAGACATGAACACACACACTCATACTCAAACACAAAAGCAAATATTACAAATATACACTCATAACAATCTTTCACTTACACACACACACACACACACACACAAAACACACTGTCACACACACACATTTACACACCACACCACAAAACACACAACACTCACAACACACACACACACACACACACACACTCTCACACACCTGTACTATCTAAAGTATTGAGAACAATGCCTCCATTGGTATTTTTCCAAACATGGCAATGGTGTTTCTTTCCTGTGTGATCAGCCAGCTGTCGTAGTCTTTTTTATTCTTGGCTGGGGTCACTCACAGAGCAGGAAGCTGTCAGTATGGCTTTTTTTTACCTCACGTTGGATTGTAGTGGCTTGCCTGGGTGCTGTCCTGGTGTCAGGTTCCATCAATGAAGTATTTGGCAATGGTTTGGACACATTGGTATGGCTACTAATCGGTGTGTGAAGTAGTGTGTGTGTAAGTGTGGTGTGAGTCGAAGGTAGTGTGTCCAAGGTTGGGTTAGATGTGAGTACGAGACGTGTCACGGTTATCGGTGTGAGTCGGTAGAGTGTGTGTGTTAGTAGAGTGTGTGTGTCCGCCACGTGTCGTGGTGGTGGTGGCGTGTGAGTATGGTGGTTTTGTCGTCGTGGGTGGGGGGGGTTGCGTTTGTGTGTGTGGTGTGTGTGTGGGTGGGTCTTAAAGGACTATCAAAACTAGGTGGGTGTATACTCTTCATATTAATAACTGAGTTTGGTTGTTTGTGTGTGTTATTGATAGAGAGAGAGTGCAGAGTGAGTGAAGTTGAGAGCGTGGAGACAGTTGACGAGAGACTCGACAGAGACAGTCCAGACAGACAGACAGACAGAACAGACAAACAGAAGACAAGACAGAGAGATAGACAAAATGAGAGATAGATATAGTATGTGAGAGAGGGCCAGAAAGAGACAGAGACAGAGCAAGAGGAGGCGGACAGATAGAGACACAGAGAGACAGAGACAGAGAGTACTGTCTGAAAACACTTATATAAAAAAGCAACAACCAGGAAACGAATAAAACACAAACAATGTTACCGCAGAGGCCAATACATTTGCAGAGTGGTGGTCCTAGTTAGGCAGAGGAAGGAGAGGGAAATTGACTCCATTTCCAGCTGGGGGACTGTCTTTCCTTGTTTCCATGGACATGACTGTGTTCCAGTGTTTTTAGAATTCTTCCTACTGCATGTTCTTTGTATATTTGTGTGTGTGTGTGCAGCCTACTGTATTTTTTGTTACAGTGTGCGTTCTATGACTTTATTGTTCACTTCTAGTTTATTTTCAGTTCGTTTTGGTCTATGTAACTTATTGCTGTATTGTTGTTTTTTTCCCCTGAATGCTATAATTTCTTATTTTTATCTATTCATTTATTTGATTTCCTGATTTCATTCATCTTTGTCTTCACTTGTTGTTGTTGTTGTTGGTTTTGTTGTTGTTGTTGTTGTTATGCGGCTGTCTTGTTGTTTGGTGTTTGGTTGTTGTTGTTCTTCTTCTGTCGGCTGGCTTCGGTCTTTGCGTGCGGAGGCTGCAGTATTCATCTTTCTTCGTAAAAGCGACACAGAATAAACAAAGTCAAAGTGTGTGTTCCGTGTTGCTGTGTGTGTGTGTGTGTGTGAGAGTGTCGTGAGTGCGGTGTGGTGTGTGTGTGTGGGGGGGGGGGGGGGGATGGTGCGTGTGCGAGTGCTGGTGTGTGTAGCTGATGCTGCTTTTCCAACATACCACAAGAAAACGAATGCACACACACACAGCACACTCACACGGCACACATATGTTGTTGTTGTTGTTGTCTTCGATTTTACGTCTGTTCACTCTCAGTGATATTAGACGAGAAAAAAAAACCCACATATATACAAGGGGTGTATGAGTATTGAGGTGGAGGTGGAGGCCCTACTGAAAGAAGCGAGGGGGGAAAAGTAGTCTAATCATGAAAAGAAACCCCACAAAGCAAAAGATACAATAAAAAAAAATTAAAAACCGAAACAAAAACATAAAAAGTGATTAACGTTAATGAAACTATAACAAATGTCCTATAGGACTAATGCCAGAGACCTTTTGCAATATCAAATGCCAAATTCAAGTTATTGAATATGCTTCTAAGGGAGTTTTCAGAAAATTGGGGTGAAAAACCTTTTGTATTCTTACATTCAAATATTATATGAGTATTAGAAATATTCTCATCACACAGACATTTACTGTGTCTACTGAATTTGGTTACGAATGCATTAAGTTTTATTCTATAAAACAAACTATTCACTCTTCGTGCTGTGGAGATGGGCACATGCAAGAACTCATTGGACAAGATTTTAAGCAACTCTGTACTGCTGTGTGAAATCGCCCTGTTGCTGACAAACAGTCCCATTGACAGTGTTTATGTTGTCCAGTAGTTATGAACACGTCAAAGCTTGTACACGAAGGAGAGGCATTGATCTCGTGTTCGTTCTTCGTTTCTACATAGTCATGTTTGATTGTATCGGTTTCAGTGTTACCATGTGTAACTGATTTTTTTCTTCCTAGAATTGTCGAAAAGTCTAAGTTTCTTAACTTTCTCTCCCATTTTAAATATGTGCTTGCACTGTTCTTTAGGTATTCATTATCTTAGAAAAATGGTCTCCTTTTCATTGTCTAATATCACTTATATGACAGATATCATACTGACCTAACACACTTACCCATATCCACAACCATAAACATGGCACACACATAATCAACTAACACATAACCGCACCGCACCTACATACACTGATACTCACCCAACCCCTAACACTATACTCTCTCTCAACACTCACTCTCAATCTAGTACACCCACGTCCACCCCCCCCTCCACACACTCACTAAGAACAAAAGGCTTTAAAACATGAAACATGCCAGCATTCTCCCCCCCATCCACATCGACCCCCCTCCCCTTACCCTAAATTTCCCCTCCCCAGCTCTCCCGATCCATCCATCTTTCCATCCTTTCTGCATGAAGGGACGTGTTGTTCTTGCCTGGATGACTGCCTTCTTTTCCTATGTGGTCAGTGAGTAGTGTCCACCTGTCAAAGGCCTGGCTTGACTCCCCTGGGACAGGTAACTGGCAGCGGTTACATGCCCCTTCCACCCCCGCTTTCCTTGTGCCCATGTGCGGTGACAGTGTCAGGTCGATGGCTTCAGTGTGGTGCAATAAAGGATCGATAGCGTGTGTCATTGTTGTTGTTGCTGTTATTGTTGCAGATGTGGCTTTCGTGTTATTGTATATTGTGAACGTATGTTCATGGTTGGGTGATTGTTGGTTGGTGTGGTTGTGGGGGGAGGGGGGGTGGGGGGTGGGGGGGGTGGGGGGGGGGGGCATGGGGGGGGTGGATGGGGGTGAGGTGGGGAGCGGGATTGGGGGTAGGGGTGTTTTCTAGTGGGGGTTGGTCGGTTGCTCGGTGGTGGGGGGGGGGGTGGGAGGTTGGGGTTTGTTTATTATGGGGTGGGGGAGGAGGATGGTTTTTTTTGGGGGGGGAACTGGGGGGTGGGGGCGGGAGTGGGGGGACGTGGGCTTGTGCTGTGGGGAGGGGCAAGAATAATGAAAGGAGATCGGGGAGGAGGAGGGGGAGGAGGAGGGGGCGGCGGGGGAGGGCGGGGGGGGGGGATGAGGGGGAGGGGGAGGGTGAGGCGGGGGCAGGGGGAGGGGGAGGAGGAGAGATGCGGAGAACGGCAGGGAGTGCACGGACAGGACGGAGGAGGAGGCGGAGGCTGACGGAGGGCTGATTTCCGTAGATTTTTCTTCTTCTTCTACTTTTTCGAAATTCTTCTTTCTCCCTCCTTCTTTATTCTCTTTTTTTTTACTTGCTTCTTTATCTTCTTTTCTCCTTCTTCTCTTCTTCTTTTATCTAATTCTTCTCTCTTAATTCTTCTTTTTATTGTTCTTGTTCTCTTTTCCCATCTCCTTACTATATTGTCAAGCTTTCCTTTTATTCCCTTTATTTGCAACCCTGGTTCATGTGTGTCGCCTAGCACTCACCGCTAATACCCCCTGGGATTGCAGCCATGGAGGAGAGCCATGTTCTGATGTACTTTAGAGTAAGTCCCATCGCATCGAGTTGACTGGAGTAGGCAAGCAGACCATTAGGGAAAAGGAAGCGTAGTTTGTGCTGAATGCTTCACTAGCGCATATGTTCATTTTTATTTCTTCTTCCTATGGGGATGTAGGGCTGTCAGTTTAAATTAGCGACCCATTACCACATCCTGCTCGAACAAAAGTACAAAACAACAACAACATTCAACATAACCCAAAATGTTGTGTGTGTGTTTTTTTAAACCTGCCTATCATGGGATTGGAAGGTAACACTGCCTAGCTAAGAATAACAATGAAATATCGCCATTGCTCTTACAACTAGTTGTTTTAAAATTCAGATTTTCTGCCTGTGTCTATTGGGTTGTTTGTTCGCTATTATAGTTAAATACTGTTATTCCTTTCTTTCTTCTTTATCAATGATATCGCATTCCTGAAAGATGCAGATGCGGGCTACCTTAAGAGTGGATCAAAAAACGGTCGCATATACGCAAAATTCATCATAGGTTAAACCTCTTAGCTCAAGCCTAGAAGAAAACAACATGTCAGCAGAACGACACAGCAAGAAACACAGAAATGGGAATTATCATGCAAATGGTCTTTTTCCACTGTGAACCAGAAACCGTTCTGTCTGTATGCCTCCTCTTTTTTCAGACCATATTGCTACTTTAGCCTTTCTGCTTTCCCAGACCATCTTGGATAGATGGTTCATGTTGGGCATACCATCTGTACACACTCCTGTTATCTCCACAATCATACACAATCACCGTTCGTTCGCATCACCAGCAGTGTAGCCAAATAAGTCCTTTGTTGGTTGCTGTGACTAGTTCTCTTGGTACTGTTAGCAATTGTGCTCTTTTGCAATACTCGATTCTTCTGTCTTCCATAGGGGTGTGGGGCGTGGGTTGTGTGTCTTCTTGTTGTTGTCGTTGTGTTGTAGTGTGTGTTGTGTTGTTGTTGTTGACTCTCTTCTTCTGTTTCTTCTTCTTCTTTTTTCTTTCTTTTCTCCTCGCTTCTTTTCTTTCTTGTCTCTTCTTATTCTTCTATTCTTCTTTCTTCTTACTTGGCTTTCTTTCTTCTTCTTCTTCTTTTTCTTCTTTTCTTCTTCCTTTCTTCTCTTCTTCTTCTTCTTCTTCTTCTTCCTCTTCTTCTTCTTCTCTCCTCTTCATCATCTTCTTCTTCTTCTACTTCCTCTTCTTCCTCCTTCGCAAAGCCTTTCGCAAATTTCTTCTTCCGCAATGTTGTTGTTGTTGTTGTTGTTGTGTTGTTGTTAATTCGCAAAACCTTGCAATTTCTCTTTAGCAATTCTTGCAATTCTTCCTTCTTCGCAATTCTTCTCTTAGCAATTCTTGTTCTTGTTCTTGTTCTTGTTCTTCTTGTTCTTTCTTTGTTTTTCTTGTTCTTCTTGTTCTTCTTCTTTGTCTTCTTCTTCTTCTTCTTCTTCTTCTTCTTCTTCTTCTTCTTCTTATCTTCTTTCTTCTTCTCTTCTTCTTTTCTTCTTCTTCTTTTTTCTTCTTCATTTTCATCGAAGTTCTCAGCACTGGCTCTGTTGTCTGTCTATTTCAGTAAAATGCATTGCCTCTACTGACGAACGCTGACAATCAGACCAGTGCTACCCTACTACAAAACCAAACATTCAGCCTGTCAGCAGCCCACCAAACAATCAAACAATCTGTAGATATATAATTCTAACGTAAGAAAACCGCCACCCTGGAAATAAGCGAACTCTTGTAACTTGTTAACAAGACGCTATCTTAGGGAAAGGGATCACTGCTTCACAAGAGAGGGATGATGAGAGATGGACGAGAGAGAGGATTGTGATGAGGAGTATGGGAGGAGAGAGAGAAGAGAATGTGATGAGAGCTCTCTCTCTCTCTTCTCTCTTTTCCCTCTCTCTTTCCTCTCCTCTCCTTTCCTTTCCTCTCCACTCCTCATGCCCTTTGTCCTTGTCTAATTCAATAGATTTTATCGTGGATGTTGTTTTTATTGCAGTTAGAGATGAGATTATTAGTACTATTATAAGCGATACTGTTTTTAGTATGATATTGTTTTTAGTTTGATAGTCCAGTGGATTATGGGCTTTTGAATTATGTATCGTATAGGGGTCCTACTTGTTTGAATATTTGTCTTTTTTTTTAAACTATTAATTTGATTGAAGGTGTATTTCCCCTTCCCCCTTGATACTCCTCCCCCACCCCCATCCTTTCTAATGCTTTTCTGTTATCATGGTTATGTTGTTGTCTCATGGTGATGGGGATCATTTGTTATATTGTTGTCTCATGGTGATGGACGATTGTTGTTATAATTGTATCTCTATTATGGTAATCATTATTATAATCTTATTTGCCTTATCTTGCTTTGATAGCTATTGTGTGAATATGTCATTTTTTTAAAAAGCGCTATTTGAAAAGTATGAACGCAAAAAAAGCACACGTTTGCTGGGTGGAGGAGGAGAGGAGGGAGGTCATTGAAGGTAATATTGTCAGTAATGACGAATGCCTAGTATTTTCTAACGTTTTATTCTTGTACTTTTTATTATCTAAAGTATAAACGTGAAAGAATGGATGTAACAGTAGGTGAAGTAATTTGTTTGTCCTGACGTTTTATGATTTTCTTTTTTTAATTCTTAAAACATTTTTATTTAAATGTGTGTGTGGACGTGAGCGCGCACGCGCTCAGGCGTGCATGAGTATGTGTGTGCATGTATATGTATATGTGGTAATTTGTACTTTCAATGTATCTCCTTATCGATTTTTTCCTCTTTTTTTACTGGTTTAAGTTAACGGTAAATGATGCAATAACGTAATGTCTTAGTATAATCATTACGAAATTTGTTCTTAGATAGATGGCTTGATGAAAAAAAGCAAATGCATTGCTTATTCAATGTACCATCTGGAAATAAAATTTTGACTTGACTTGACTTGACTACCAGCTTCATGTTATGCTCATGCATGCAATCACAACATCTTTCAGGAAGATTTTCTTTGTTGTGTGAAATGCATGACATAATTGTGTGGAATATCATAAGTGGTGTCATAGCTTCTTGCAATACACCATCCCCTCCCACATTACCACCACCACCACCACCACCACCACCACCACCACCACCACCACCACCACCACCACCACCACCATCAACAGCAACAACAACAATTTAAAAAAAACACATCTCAACAGGGATGCAATCACAACAACAACCCTATCCTAAACAAATACACAATAAAGAAAACCTCCAGCTAGCTATACAATAGCCCATCCAGCCATAAACAACCACAGCTACAACAACAACAACAACAACAAAAACCAACAAAAACGCACAAAACAAAAACAAACAATATCCCGGAACTAAAATCTGTGCAAAAGGTCACCACAGCTTCTTGAACCAAACACACAAATGTAGGCTGTGCTTTTAATACCATTCCATTCCTGTTATCCCCTGAGCCCTCTTCCAGCCTAAAATTGAATTTGCACAAGCTCATAATTACCCAGCATGCATCCTGTCTTCTGTTCCGTTCCAGTTTCACTGAATGGAGTTTCTGAACTGTGAAGATGTGGTTTTCTTTCTAATCGAAGAAGAGGGGGGGGGGGGGGGGGGGGTGTCACTATTGAATCGAGTCCATCCTCCACTACGCTCTATCAACCAAGCAGGCAACACTTGCCCAGGTCTAAAACTGTGTTAGGGGGAAAAGTGACCCTATCCACACAATGAGTGGCATTGCACCATAGGCCAATTTGTAATTGTTAGCCCAATAAATAACATAAATAAACAAATAAATAAGTAAACAAATAAATAAAAATATAATAAGATAGGAATAATGCAATTCATCTGCAATAAAAAGCTATTTAATGATGGAAACAGATTGAAAATGGGATTTTTCTATGTAAACGTATTAGACATTGGAATGCTAGATTTTAGGCAGTAACAAAATGAACAATTGACGAATTTTGCGTCGCTATAGGTGTTTAGAATAAGAAACTAGGTGTGTTTAAACGCACTTGTAATCAGTACGAAACAAAATCATGTCTTTATAGTTCAGTACAAGATAAAGGAAAGCTTATAGCTTTATCATCAATCAAAATCGCCAGCATGACTCCCACCTGCCTGTATTGGCTTCTAGTGGAAAAGTGGGCCAGGCGCAACACGACTCATTTCGTGGCTGAGGGTCACCACCGTTATTGATGTCATGAACATGTTGATGTCCTCTGCTGGGAGACACAGTGGGAACAGAGTCAGGCTGCTGTTCTGCTTCTGTGAACTAACAACCCTCACCACTGTTTGTTCTGTTCTGCTTGTGTTAGTTGAAGTGGATCGCTTTTTCTCCCTGTGGTGTTGTTGGCTTGGGCGTTCTCATCTCCATCAATGGTGTTGTATGTAGACCGAAAGATCTCTCTCAGGACCAAGGTCAAGCTACTGCATGCACTGGTCGTCTCGACATATCTGCATGCATGCGAATCCTGGACACTGAATGGAGATCTTTAAAGGAGGATCCAGGCTTTGGAGATGAGATGCTTCAGATGACTCCTTGGTATTTCATACACGGACCACATTACCAACGAATAAATAAGAAAACCCATCACCCAACTAGTAAAGCACTACGAAGACCTGCTGACCACAGTCAAGAAAAGGAAGCTCAGATGGTATGGACATGTGGCAAGATCAGATGGGCTCTCCAAGACCATACTGCAAGGAACAGTGCAGGGGAAGAGAAGGCGAAGCAGGCCGAAGAAGAAATGGGCAGACAACATCACTGAATGGACCGGGAAATCTTCTTCACAACCCAGGCACTTAATAATAATAATAATAATAATAATAATTATTATTATTATTATAATAATAATAATAATAATAATTATTATAATAATAATAAATAAAACTTGTATAGCGCTATATCTTTTAAAGACAAATCAGAGCGCTTGCATTCAACATATTCTTACAGAGTCATGCAGCCAATAACTATCAAAAGCTTAGACAAACGTCAAATGTACACACACACCACACACACACACACACACACACACACACACACACACACACACACACACACACACACACACACTTGGGGAGGAGGAGGGGATATTTTGGACTCTTTTTCTCGTCTTTTGTTAGTTCTATATTGTTCTTCATTTGTCTTGGCTGTTATTCTTGTCCTATGTTAGTTATTGTCGCTGTTGTTGTTGTGTATGTATATTTGTGTTTGTTTGATTGTTTATTTCCTTGTTGTGGTTGTTCTTGTTGATTCATCCTTTTGTTGTTGTTTTATTCAGTTGTTTGTATGGTTGAAGGTTGTGTGTACATGTGTGTGTGAGGGGGGGGGGGGGGGGGGCAGGGAAGCAGTTGGTGTGGGTTTTTTTTATTCTGTTTTGTCTTCTTTGTTTGTTTTGGTTTTTTTTTTTATTGTTGCTTGTTTGTTTGTGTTATGATGGATATTTTTTTCAAGATTTTTGAATTATTTGAATTGTATGGTCTCATATTTTTCTGGGTTTTTTGCTTTATTTTAATTCCACATATGCATATGTTATTGGGTTTTTTGTTTGATTTGTATAGTTTACCATAGATTAGGTTTTTTATTCTATGTCTGCATATGCATTATCTTTTTATTCTCGCTTTTTTTTTCTTTCTTTAGATAGATGGCTTGATGAAAAAAAGCAAATGCACTGCTTATTCAATGTACCATCTGAAAATAAAAGTTTGACTTTGACTTTGACTTTGACTTTGACACATACACACACACACACACACACACACACACAACACACACAACACACAACACACACACAGGTTGTAGGCTTTGGCAGGGTAATGGGATTTGGGCTGTTGAAGGCAGGGGCAGCTTTAAGATGAAAGAGGGAAAAAGTTAGGTTTGAAACAAATATGTCTTGAGGCTGGATTTATATGAGTCATATGTGGGCCTCTGTCGAAGAGAGAGAGGAAGGTTGTTCCAGATGGATGGACCAGAAATAGAGAAAGAGCAACGACCAACGGTGAACTGGTTGAATCTATGTATTCGTAAGCACACAACCGTCGCAAATGGAGCCAACTGGTGCAACGTTCGTCACTGCAGTGCCCCTACGACCCTGGAGGGGGTTATGGGATCAGATGAGATGAGATAAGATGTATGCTTTGGCTGTCTATGTTGTGTTCTCTCCAAAAACAGCTTACTTCGTTCCACTGTTAGAGCTCAGATGTTCACCAGTGGTGAGAGTTTTGCGTGTGATCGTTTTGCCCCCCCACCATTAAGGTAGCCACATTCCGACTTCAGGAACTGCAAGAACACAGTGAAGTTTTAACATTAGATGTCTGTGTGACCCTGCACCTTGAGTCATTTGTCATTGCTGATTTGGCTAAAGACAATAAAATATCAAAATTATTTGTGAAGTAATTAAACATCAACGATAAACAATGAATAGACTATAGGGGATGGGGGGATAAAACAACAATAATGACATACAGGCTGTGAAAAGTAGAAGAAAGGGAAGCAACTGTACTACAATAAAGTTCTTCTTCTAAAATAGTGTGTACTGTATTCTCTGCTGCAGACACCTCGTGCTTACGAACACTCAGATTCAACCAATCCACTGTTGTCCTCGTCTTTCTCTGTTTCTGGTCCATCAACCTGGAATGACCGCCCCCTCTCTCCTCGCCAAAAGCCTTCTTATGACACTTTTAAATCCAGCCTCAAGACATACTTGTTTCGAATTTAAGACTTTACCCTCCTGTTCCATCTTGGAACTGTCTCTTCCTTCAATTGCCGAGATCCCATCACCCTGCCAAAGTGTAGAACCTGTGTGTGTGTGTGTGTGTGTGTGTGTGTGTGTGTGTGTGTGTGTGTGTGTGTGTGTGTGTGTGTGTGGTGTAAATTTGAATTTGTTTAATCTAAGCTATTGATCGTTATTGGTTGCATGAATGTGTAAGGTTGTATGAAAGCAATTTGATTTGTCTTTGCAAGATATGGAGCTATATAGATTCCTTTAATTAGATAATAATACTACTACTACTAATAATACTACTACTACTACTAATAAAACTACTACTACTACTACTAATAATAATAATAAAACTAATAATAATAATAATAGTAATAATAATAATAATAATAATAATAATTATTATTATTATTATTATTATTATTATTTATTATTATTATTATTGTGAAAGCAAGGAATTTTCCAGCACTCACCTTTTACCCACCAGACCCTCTCTTTGTATCCCACTCACCCCATCAAATTCATCCACACATGCATCATGCACTCCCAATACATTCAATGAAAACAGACTAAAAACATCCCAAATGCCTAAACGCTGGCAAAGTCATTGACCCCAAAGACCAGGGGAACAAACAGGGACACTCTTCCATTTCCAGCTGCCCACTTGTACTTGCTGGCATTCAACAACCATTGCCATTATTGTTTTTACATCCTTCACCCTTTTAATGTGTTTTGTTTAATTCATTCTGTTTTATGTAATTTGTTTATTGTTCCCTATTGGGGATGTCAAGGTATGTCAGCATAAATAGCATCCCCACCTTATGGATGTTCTGTGCTGTGAATTCCCTATTCTGTCCTTTTTTCTGCTTTGTCTATTTTTCCTGTCAACTTTAGGTATATTTTCCTCTCTTTTTTCCAGAAAGACCTGCCATATAACATGTTTCTCCCATGTCAGGGTTGTATGAACTAGAGATGACTTGTCAGGCGCTTAACAGCAGTGACATGCATTTTGACTGATAATAAAAAGCATTGAGAAAAAGATTAAGTGAAGAATTGTAGAAGAAAAGAAGAATTGAAAAAGAAGAAGAAAAGCAGAAGAATGGAAGAGAGAAGAAGAAGAATTGCAAAAAGAAGAACGAGAAGAAGAAGAAGAAGAAGAAGAAGAAGAAGGATTGCAAAGGAGAACTGTAAAGAAGGAGAAGAACAATTGTGAAGAAGAAGTTTTTTTTTAATGTGGTCTTGTTCTTAATTTATGTCCTAGATATTAAAGAACAACCCCTTTATGTAAAAAAACAAAGCTTGCATGCTAACAATTGTCCAGCAAGAAACCTGACGCATTTTCAGTTTAATTAAGCAGAAATTTCTGTCATGAAAATTGCTGCTTCTTTTGTAATCAGCAAAGCATGACCATGAAGTCTGGTCTGTGTTCCGCTTCAGTGAACTGACAGAGCTTTCATTAGCCCTTTGTTTTCTCTTGCTTTTGTTAGGTGGCAGGCGGTGTTTGTGTTTGTTTGTTTCTTTGATATTTTTCCAGCTTTGTGATTGGGTAGCTCAGTGTTCTGTTAGATAAACCATAGGTTGTAACTATGTTGTTTCCATCAAGAAAAAATATAAAAATATTAACCTGTTTAGCCATGTACTTTAAGTGATTTTTTTTCTTGATATGATAATTATGAACCTAAATTAAATTATGTAATATGTATGAAGACATGCAGAATGTTAACACTACAAATAAATAGCACAAAAACTAAAACACAACAGAAAAGTAATAATTTACAAGCAATGATTTATTCAGCACCCAAACCTCACTCACCACACCTTACCCCTATGTCCATTGACACCCACCTACCCACAAATGCCTCACACACACTTTCAAGACAGTTTGGGAAATAGATAGTAAAGAAATAAAATGTAACTCACAAAAGCCAACACACTTGCTGAGTTAGGATACTAATTATCTGAACAAAGACATGGGAATTAACTTTATTTTCTCCAGTGGAAGCGGCTCTATCTTGCTCGCATTAACCCATCCATCCACACATACATTGCACATTCCAAAACATTAAACACAAGAAAAAAATGCTAATACACTGGCAAAAACAGTGACTCTAATTACGTACAGAAAAGATAGGGAAATTATTTGATTTCCAGCTGGGCAGTTGTGTTAATTCACATTGAACAGACACTGTAATGACTTTTTTAATTCAAATTTGTTTTTGTATCTTGTTTATTTTATGTTATTGTATTTGGTGTTTTATTGTTGTTCTTGGGATGCAAGGTAGCCAATCAGTATGAATAGCATCCCCTACTTCTGAGAATTCTGTCCTAAGAATTCCTTCTTTTTATCTTCCTCTTTCTTTATGCCTTGTTCCTTGCATTCCAGTCACCTCCTTTTCTGTTGTCTGTCTTCTTGGTCCATTATCCAACCTTGTTTTAATTTCAGAAAGATTATAACTAGAACAATTCTCCCCCATGCCAAAGCAGGATGTGCTGTACCTGGCCTGTCAGGTACTTACACATCCCAATGCTTTCATGCACATGCAGACGCATAGTTGATGTGTTACTTGAACAGAATAACACATGTAAAATCTATCCATGTATGTATACGATTTCAAGGCAATTTCTGTGGAGTGAGAAATCAGGATTATAGACTTGGGACTTTCCTCCCCCCTCAGAATATTGCTTATTGCAGTCTTGATTTGAAAGTCTGTCCCATGATAAAGGTGGTTTGCTCTGGATGCACACGATGTTACTTCTAATGCTTTCCATTCCAATTGCGACGCAATAGTCTACGGAACTTGACAAATGACCATCAAAATTCCATCATGAGTTGCATAATTTCAGTTAATTTACCTGAAATTTTGTATGAAAAGTCTGGGTGTATGACTTGTGCTAATCCCCCCCGCAAAGCCCCTGCACAGAAATGTATTATATTGTAGTCTTGTTTTGAAAGTCTGTTCATGATATTGTTTTTGATTCTGATGCACACAATGTTGCTGTTCTTTACGTTCATCTATCTCCAGATTGGCAGCACATGAGGCTAACGAAGCTTCCATGCTAACAATTGTCCAGTAAGAAATCTGACTTGAATTTTCAGTTTAATTAAGCAGAAATTTCTGTCATGAAAATTGCTGTTTCTTTTGTAATCAGAAAAGCCTGACCATGAAATTCTGGTCTGCATTGTGCTTCAGTGAACTAACAGCTTACATTGGCACTTTATTTTCTCTTGATTTTGCTAGGTGGCAGGCAGTGTTTTTGTTTGGTTGTTTCTTTGATTTTTTCTTTGTTTATGTTTCCCCAATGGTGGTTTAGCAGCTTTGTGATTTGGTAGCTCGGTGCACTGTCAGATAAACCCTGGGTTGTAACTGTGTTGTTTCCAACAAGAAAAACACTCAACATATTCATTTTTCTGGACATGTACATTAAATCATTTTTTTATCCTTTGATTTGATAAGAAGAAGAAGATTTTTTTGTGTGGCATTTTCCTCATGTTTTTTGTTCATGATAAAGCAAGTGAAGGAGCCCACACGAGGATAATGTGTAAACAGAAGCTGACTCATTGGAGCAGAAGGAGAAAGCTGAAAGCACAATGGACCACTGCCACCTAGAGCCTTTGCCAGTCACAGCATGCAGTCCACCTCCTGAAGCAGACCTTTGATTACACCTTGTATGAATACATGCTGGCCATCACGAAGGAAAACAAGAGAAAGAGAAGAAATAATGAAAGCAAGTTATAAAGAGAGAAAAAAAGCTACAAAGGCAAAAGAAGAAAGAAATACAGAATGAAAGAAAGAATGAAAAAAAGAAAGAAAGAAAAAGAAAGAAAGAAGAAAGTAAGAAAGAAAAGATAAAGAAAAGGACGAAAGTAAAGAAAGAAAGAAAGATAAAGAAAGAAAGGAGAAAGGAAGAAGAAGAAAGAAGAAAGGGGGAAGGAAGAAGGAAGAAGAAGAAAAAGATAAAGTAAAGGAAAGAAAAGGAAAGAAAGGAACGAAGAAAGAAGAAGGGAAGGAAGAAGGAGGGAAAAAGGAAGGAAGAAAGAAGAAAGAAAGACAAAATCAAAAAGAAAGTATACAGAAGTCAAAGACATAATATGAAAAAAAATGTATGGAAGCAGCCCCCTTCACCCCGGAAAAAGTAAAATTATCATCTTTCTACAAAGTAAACCTTAGAACCTTTCACAGAGAGAGAAGAGAGAGAGAGAGAGAGAGAGAGAGAGAGAGAGAGATACACACACACACACACGCATTGATGTACCTGTGAAATCATGTATTAGTCCTCTTGTTACAACATAATGTCATTTTCTCAAATCATTACGGCCTTATAGCACTTCCCCAAAAAACTTGTCATACGCTAATGGATAGAGCACCGCCGAAAACAAAACAAAGACCCCCCCCCCCCCCCACAAAAAAAAAAAAAGCAAACAAAACCCCAAGAAAAAACAAAACCCCGAGCAAAATCACTGAGGCGCTACACGAAACAAAGCAGCACAACCCCTCTTGCCAACAATGGAGGCTACAGTGAACAGACTGGGCTCCTTGTAGCAGAACAGAAAACCAGACGTTGTTTATAGTAGTGGAACGATTATTAACAATGGCATGGAGGCATTAGTGAATCAGAAACACTGGTTCTGGATGTATTTACGTCTGAGCAGAGATGTCCAATCCACAGACTGGAGTTTTCAACGAGGTCATGGTCCCTCCATTTGTTTCACGTTTGGTGGCCTTTCGCTGCTTTGTATGTTGCTGTTTTTTTTTTTTTATTTTCCTGTTTACCTTTTTATTGAAAAAAAAGGAGTAGCATGTCTTGTTGTTCATGTCTTAGTATATCATAAACTATTCATTTTGTTTTATTGTTTATCGTTATTTTGTCAACTTTTTTCGCAAAAAAACATGTACGCATTTAAAAGAAATAGTTTCTCTCTCTCTCTCTCAGACACACCCTTTACAATTGTCTCGTTCTTGCTTTTTGCCTTTGGCTAAGAACCAGGTGAAGAAAGAAGAAAAAAAGAAGAAGAAAAAACGAAAGGGAAAAAAGAACAACAAGAAGTAGCGCTCCATCACAAAAGAGAGGACACACAACACACACACCCACACACACACACACAACACACACACACACACTGACCCCCCACACACACCCACACCCACTGCCGGTGTTCAGTCTTCCTGCTGTGGTGTCCGCCCCCCCAGCACTGGAGTCCTCCTTCCCCCTCCTGCCCCACATTAAACTGTAAGTCGGCTCCTGTCCTTACCACACCCATCATTATTGGACAGGCTGCTTTGTCTGTCTGTCCATTCTCCCTGGTACCCGTCTGTCTGCCTGCCATCCTACTGTCATCGCTTTATCAGACTGGCCACATGTAAGCCTGTCACCTGTTGGTTTTTGTAATATTTGCTGTCATTCATTCACCCGTTTCCTTTGATTTTGTGTGCATTTGTACATCTGATCTGAACATTTAGTTAAATCGTTGATATTTTTTTTAAATATTTACTATCTTTTAGACACTTTGGTTTAGAACTGATCGATTTATCAAGAATGGACTTTGAAGATGAACTATGGCTGCATGTAGAACAAACACAAACGTTCAGTTCTCCCTTAAGTTCTACTACATTTGTGCAAATCTGTCATCGCGTAAACATCTGCATAAGAATGCGTTACTGGCGTACCAAGTTCCGCAGGCAAGACAAAACCTTAGCAAGAACAAAACCAAATAGATAACAAACACACAAACAACAAGCTAAACAAAAAAGAGCAAGTAAACAAAACAGCCCACTGGCTAGAACGACACATGTTATCGCTCTATGACGGCACACAGGTGATAAACACACACACTCAATTCATTGGCAATAAACATGTCATGAACAACAAAAATATCTGTGTATCCGTATCAATCTGGCCCTATGTTAAGATCGCCAAATAACATACACATATTTCAAGTAGATTAACCAATGTTTAAATAATGATCAATAACAAGAACATCAAGATCACACTGATGCTTTCTGGCATTGTACATATTTTTTTTCTGACCATAACAGCAGACATTGAAAACAGGATACAGGCAATGGAGATGAGATATGAGATACTTTCGCAAACTTATTGCTTTTTTATACATAGATCACATGACTAATGAAAAAGTGAAATCCAGAATTCAAAATGCCATCAAGCCCTGTTTTCAGTGAAAAAAGCGCAAACTGAAGTGGTACTGGCACGTCACAGGAACATGTGGACTGGCCAAGACCGTCCTACAGGGAACAGTACAAGGAGGGAGACGAAGAGGCAGACAGAGAAAACGATGGGAAGACAACATCAGAGAGTGGACTGGCCTTGGGTGGAACGACTTTGTATGGAAAACCGAACATGAACATGTTTACAAACAAACAGCCATAAGTAGACAATGTAGTTGTTTGTTCACGAATACACAAAAACTTGTTGAAAATAAGCAAAATATTCAGGTGGTTTTTAAACACGTGTGATGATAAAAAGCACTCCAGCAAAAAAAACCCCACCTAAGCGTTCCTAACAAGAAAAACAGCACAAAAAAGTGAATCCTCTTAAACAATGACAACAAAGCAATAGAGCATTTCCTTGTGCATACATGTACCAACCAAAACATGGACAATTTGTGATCAAGAGAAAATCGAAAGTAAGAAAGAAAGTACGAAAGGAAGAAAAAACAGAAAGAAAGAAAGACAGATATACAGAAACAAAGAAAGAAAGAAAGATGATGGAGGCGGGAAGAAAGAAAGAAAAAGAAAGAAAGAAAGAAAGGAAAAGAAAGAAAGAAAGAGAAAAAAGAAAGGAAAACAGAAAGACAGACAGACAGACTGAAAGAAAGAAAGGAAGGAAGGAAGGAAGGAAGAAACTGAACAAGGAAGGAAGGAAGGCAGGATGGAAGGGAGGAAAAAACACAGAGAGAAACACAGAAAGACAGGAACAAAATCAGAAGCAAAAGACAGACAAAGAAAAGAGAAGGAATGAAACAAGCAAACCATCTTTTCTCTTCTGCAGATGTAAACTCAATTTCAAGTTGGGATTGCCTTGCCTGGTTCAGTACTTGGTTGTGGCAGTTGTGTCCAGAAACCAGTGCAGGCAGTGCGGGGACTGGTTTGGAGGGGTGCGTAGAGGCTTCGGCTGTCCATCAGCGTTGGGATGATTTCATTACCCCTCTCAGCGGTGGCAGTGTGTGCTAGACTTAAGTGCACTGTCCGTAATAAGATTGTCCTTAGTCGGTGTCAGTTGGGGGGGGGGGGGGGTTAGGTGAGGTAGGGGTGGGGGTGGA
>CM054162.1:2573674-2605244 GCA_028751875.1 Rapana venosa
GTTAGTGTTGTTGTTCCTGTTAATGTTGTTGCTTTTCTTCTTCTTCTTCTTCTATCTTTTCCTCCTCCTCCTTCGTCTTCTTCCTCTTGTTTTCATATTTTGGTCTCCTCCTTCTCCTCCTCTTTATCTTCTTCTTTCTTCTTTTTTTTTGGCTGCTTCATCTTCTGTGACGACCCCCATCCCACTGTTCCCACACCGCTCATTCCAATCTCCCTGCCACAGCCACACCCCGATTTGCTATGTCTTATCCTCAGGGTCGGACGTCCACAGGGAGCCCATCACTATAAGGCCGCCGTGGGGCCACCAGCCAGAGGGGCCCTGCATTGCTGCTGGGTCGCTTTAGTGGTCTTCAGTGGTGCCTGTTCTGAAACTCGACTGTGTGGTCCCACTCTTCCCACTGAGCCCACAGCACACTCACTCTGGGTAGGAGCCGGCCGGAGTCCAAAAACTCCCTATGACTCTTATGGGAATCGAACCCGCGACCTTCCAGTCCGTAACCCAAGGCGCTAACCACTGCGCCATGGCAGCTGCTCTTCTTCTTCTTGTCAATTCTTCTTTTTCTTCTTCTTGTTCTTTTTCCCATCTCGCCCTCTATGTCTCTCTTTCTTCTTGTTCCTCATTTTCACCCTGTTGACGTGTGTCGCCTAGCACTCTACCGCTAATCACCACCTGGTGATTGCAGCCACGAGGAGAGCCATGTTGCTGTACCTTAGAGTAGTCCATTCACAGAATGTCTTGGAGTAGCAAGCAGACCATTAGGAACGGGAAGCCGTATGGTTTTCCTGAATGGCTTAAGTAGCGCATATTTTCTTTTTTCATTTCTTCTTCCATGGGGATGTCAAGGCCTGTCAGTATAAATAGCACCCCCATACACACTCCTGCCCTTGAATAGAATACAAAAACAACAACATTCAACATAACCCAAAATGGTGTGTGTATGTGTGTGTGTGTGTGTGTGTGTGTGTGTGTGTGTGTGTGTGTGTGTGTGTGTTTAAACCTGTCTATCATGGAATTCGAAGGTAACACTGAGATATCCCAGCGCTTAACAACTTTTTGGTTTTAGAATTAAGATTTTCTTTCTGTGTTTATTGATTTTTTGTGTTCGCTGTTATAGCTAGGGGACGGGATAGCTCAGTGGTCGGAGCACTCGCTTTCCCCCAGCCAAGTTAAGCAGCGTCGAGCGTGGTTACCAGTTGAATGGGTGACCGTTTTTTGAGCGCCTTGGCCTTCCAGACAGTTCCCCCAGTTCCACCCAGCTGTAAGATGGGTAACTGTCCTCTCTTAGGGTCATGGAAGTGTAAACCAAGCGAGGGGGAGAGGAGAGGGGGCGACGCCCTCAATATGCTTGGACCCTAGAGAAGTGATGGTCCTCTGATCGCCTCGCTTCCCTGACCGTTTATGGTTTGGGACACCTTTTACCTTTACCTTTTTTAAATAACTTATAGTTAGATACTGTTTGTTCCTTTCTTTCTTCTTTATCAATGATAATCATTCTCCTGAAGATGCAATGCGGATACCTTCACTCATGAGGCTGTGCGAAGCTTAAGATTCGGCAAGACTTACGATTTTTAATAAACCCTTAAAGTATGGTTAATCAGGGAAATTACTTGGCCTGTAGTCGCAATCTTTTTTAAAACACAGAGTTGCTTCCTTGACCCTAAGCTTGCCTAGTTTTTTATCGTTGGCCAATTTTCTTTGAATGTCAACGCAAGTGATATCTTGGGATTTCAGGCACCCCAGTGTTATGATTCTTTTTAAAAAAAAGTCTGTGTACAAACAGTGAAAATTCACAAGGATTCAGCCGCTTCCGGGAAGTTTTACTTTCGTGAAAATTCATTCACATTGGTTCAAGGGGACTAGTTGATGAATGTTCAAGCCATTTAAGATACCAACCCTAATTTTCAAAATTTTTATTTTTCGAATTTCAGTGGACATATTTTGGAAATTTGTAACAAAAAAAAATACATGTCATCTATTAAAAAACTCTTGAAACAATCTCAAAAGAAGACTATAAACTTTTCAATGATATATAATGAGTATATGTCCAGTATATGTTGGGTAAGTCTGCTGAATTTTTCAAATATAGCCAAATCTCATGCGTCACCACAGAAAATGGCTGGGATCCATTTCACTGCGACTCCAATGAGTTAAGAGTGAGCAAGAAAAACGGTCGCTACGCAAAATTTATCATAAGGTATCTCCTCTTAGCTCAAGCCAAGGAGGATAAACAAACATGATCAGCAGAAACGACACATTGGGAATTATTAAGGCAAATGGCAGTTCCACTTGAACCAGGAAACCGTTCGTCTGTCATGCACTCCTCGGTTTGTACGGACATCTGCTACTTTTACGCTTTCTGCTTTTCCAGACCCCATCTTGGGACAGATGGCTTCATGTGGATACCATCTGTCACAACTCCTGTTATTCCTCCAATCTATCTATCACTTCTTTCCTTCACATCGGCTGTAGCCAAAGTCCTTGTTTGGTTTATTTGTGAACTAGTTATCTTGGTACTGGTAGAATCGGCTCTTTGTTATTACTTCGTATCTTCTGTCTCCATAGTTGTGTGTCTTGTTGTTGTTGTCCGTTTGTTGTGGTAGTTGTTGTGTTGTTGGTGTTGTTGTTGATCTTCTTCTGTTCTTGCTTCTTCTTATTTTCTTCTCTCCTTCTTCTTATTCTTCTTCTTCTCTTCTTCTTCTTCTTTCTTTTCTTCTTCTTCTTTTCTTCTTCTTCTTCCTCTCTTATTCTTTTCTTCTTCTTTCCCTCTTCTTCTTCTTTTCTTCCTCTTTTCCTCTTCTTCATGTCTTCTTCCTCTTCTTCCTCTTCTTCTTCTTCTTCCATCTTCTTCTCTTCGCAAGCCTTCTCAATTTTCTTCGCAATTGTTGTTGTTGTTTGTTGTTGTTGTTGGTCGTTCATCGCAAACCTTTGCAATTCTCTCTTTGCAATTCTTTGCAATATTCCTCTTTCGCAATTTCTTCTCTTAGCAATTCTTGTTTTGTTCTTGTTCTTGTCTTGTTCTTGTTGTTGTTTGTTGTTGTGTTCTTCTTCTTTTCTTCTCTTCATTTTACTCAAGTTTCTCAGGCAGCAGCTCCTGTTGTCTGTCATTTAAGTAAAATTGCATGCTCTGCTGAAGGAACGCCTGACAGTCAGACCCAGTGCACCTACACAAACACCACCATTTGGACCCTGTCAGCCGGCCCACCAAAGAATCAAAACCAATCAATGTAGATATATAATTATAGCGGATAAGAAAACGCCCCTGGAAATAACTCGAATCTTGTAACTTTTAACAAACTGCATAGAAAAGGGTCACTGGCCACGAGAGGAGTGAGTGAGAGAGTGGATGGAGATGAGAGAAGAGAGAGAGAGCGAGAGAGAGAGAGAGAAAGAGAGAGAGAGAGAGAGAGAACGAGTAGGAAGAGAGAAGCAAGTGAAGAGAAGAGAGAGAGAGGAGAGAGAGAGGGAGAGAAAGTGAGAGAGAGCCATACACACACACACAAACACTCACTATACACCCACACACCCTCACAAACACGCACACACCAGATACCGCATACAAAACTAATGTAAAAGGAAACTATGATTCAAGTCCCTGCCCCAAATGCCAATTGCAAGCACGTGCACTGAAGTATTACAGGGAGGAAATAGGGCAAGGAATGGAACTCCATTACCAGCTGGGAGCCAGTTCGCCTCTCGACCAGGTACCTGTGGCGGTACTCTGTTTGGCCTTGTTATGCTTTTTTTTATGTCTGTTGTTATGTTGTAATTTACTTATGTATATCTGCGTTATAACCTATGTTGCATAACTTTAATTTTCTCCTTTTTTTAAAATTTTTTAATTTAAAAAAACATTTCGGTCGTATTTTATTTTGTTCTGTTTTATCATTAACTTACTGCCATACCATCATTTGTGCCTCTGTTGTATTCACTTCTTCTGCTCTGACTAGGGATTTTTTCTTAAATTGTCATTGTGTATTGGACCTCAGCTCTCATGTGATTTTGTTCCTGCACATGGGCATAAGCGCTTTGAAGTTGGCTCTGCAAGATGAGGCGCTTTATAAATTCCATTTCTTCTTCTTCTTCTTCTTCTTCTTCTTCTTCTTCTTTTGATGATGATGGTGATAGTGATGATGATGATGATGATGATGATGATAATGATAATGATGATGATGATGATGATGATGATGATGATGATGATGATGATGATTATGTTCCTCTTTTTATTTTGCTCTCTGATATCTTATTTTACTTGATACGATTCTCCACACAGCAACTCTGTTTTCTGTCATCATGAACAAACATTGCGTTGTGCTGCCGTTAAGCGCCTGACCGGTTCAGACTAGCGTATCCCCGATTCGCATGGGAAAGAGCGTATACTCTTTACAAATCCTATCTATGTGACTCACCCAAAAACAACATAGGCAGGAACGTTGCACCAAGAAGGCAGACAATTGACTAGGAGAGGGACAGTGAGAAAGAGAAACAGCAGAAACGAAGAGATTAATAGAAAGAAGGCAATTCTTTAGCACAGAATTTCCAGAAGGTAGGGATGCTATTATAATAATGGACAGGTCCCGAATCCCATGGCAGGTACTGGGGAGGGTATTGACATTACTTCATATTCTACAGACCCCAGGTGGCTTTCAGGTTAAGGTTTTACACAGGTGTATGTTTATAGTTGGTTGTTCGTTGTGCTTCTTTCATATTTCGTGTGGCTGCTTTAGTTGCGTTAGGTTAGTGTCTTTACCTGTTGATTATGTTGTCATTCAACTTTCGTGCTTTCCGTTGCTGTTTTGAATTTTATACTTTCTGTTCCAACGATTACGTTGATTTGGATGGATTTAATTAAAGTTGTTTTACAAAGTGGCATTGTTCTTCAGTGATGTGTGTTTTAATCCCAGTGTTGTATACGCATAGATGCAAAAGTAAGTACAGATGGATAAAGACTCTAAACTTCGTATTGATTTAGCGTTCCTTCTCCCGGGATGACGGAGACCGCGTTCAGCATTCAACAGTACCTCGCCTTCTGTAACCTTTGGCTAGAATTCCGCTTAGGGGACGGGATAGCCTACAGTGGTTAAAAAACATCTGCTCTCGCAACTCGACGACCATGTTCGATTCCCAGTTCTAAGGGGATATTTTCGACTGGGAGTTAGCCATCAGTGCACTCTCCACTCTCCAAAGTCCTTCGGATTGCGACTATAAACCAGGCCGTTGTACCTAGGCACGGGTACATCATGCGCAACTCGTTAAATTGGTATGCTTTTTGCAAGAGTTTGGCATCGTGTGCCGCGCGTAGGAACAGACGACAGAATTTTCAAAACCGCACACACACGGGGAACTGGATGTAAAAGAGCCACATAAGTGCTTATTCCATTATCTCGATATAAAAGGATACAAATAATTAACAAAAAACAATCTTTTCTCCCCCCACACCACTGTGTCAATTCTTCTCTTGGTTTCTGCCTCGTTCCTTTTCTTCTGTCACCCCCCTTCTTGACTATGTTCACTTCTTGGTCCATTCTCTGACTTTTTTCTCTGCAAAAGCTGAAAAGATGACCACAGTTCTTTCACATCTAAATAGGGATGTGCTGTGCCTGCCTTGTCTGCGCTTTAAAGGGCAGGCCAAGTCAGTTTCGATCATGTGGGCAGGACAACAAGATAGTTGCTGTTGAGCATTCGGACGAAGATGAATGTAGTGTTTGGAAATTGCAGCAAAAATTGAAACGTATCCAGTTTGCAGACCCACTCACAGCTGTTGTACAGCTTCATGATTTTGTCGTGCATTGCAATCACAACATCTTTCTCAAAAAGATTTTTCTTTTTTTTTGGGAAAAAGTCATGACATAATTGTGGTGGGATTATCAGCATTGTTGTTATAGCTTTCTATGCAACTTACACCATCTCCCCCCCCCACCTCCACCACCACCACCATCAACAACAACAAAACACACAATGAAAATTAAAAAAAACACATCTAAAACTCATCTCTATCACAACAATACCCCTATCCTAAACCAAATACTGAATAAAGAAAAACCTCAGCTAGCTATACAATAGGCCCATCCAGCCATAAACACTACACAACAGCTACAACAACAACCGAACAACAATAAAACCAACAACAACACAGAAACAAAAACAAACAATACCCCGAAAACTAAAATCTGTGCAAAAGTTCACACAGCTTCTTGAACTTAAATAAACACACAAAAGGTAGGCTTGTGGCTTTTGATACCAGTCCATTTCCTGTGATCCCTGAGCCCTTTCCGCTCCAAAATTGAATTTGCACAAGCTCATAATTATACCCAGCATGTCATCCTGTCTTCTGTTCCGTTCAGTTTCACTGAATGGAGTTTCTTGAACTTGTGGAAGATGTGGTTTTTCTTTCTATTCGGAAGAAAGG
The DNA here is from genome assembly GCA_028751875.1 of Rapana venosa. Lineage (NCBI taxonomy): Eukaryota > Metazoa > Mollusca > Gastropoda > Neogastropoda > Muricidae > Rapana > Rapana venosa. The sequence goes on from CM054162.1 coordinate 2,580,081, forward strand.
CGTGGGGGGGGCGGGGGGGGGGGGGGGGGGGGGGGGGGGGGCGGGGGGCGGCGGTGTCATATTGCATCGAGTCCCATCTCCACTCTAACGCTCTATCCACCCAAGCAAGTGCAACATTGCCCAGGTCTACAACTCGTGTTAGGGGGGAAAAAGTGTGACCCTACTCCAAACTACAATGAGTGGCATTGCACCATAGGCCATTTGTATCTTGTTAGCCCAATATTTAACATAAATAACCAAATAAATAAGTAAACAAACAAATAACAAAAAAAAAAAAAGGAAATAATGCAATTCATCTGCAATAATAAGCTATTTAATGGATGGGAAACAGATTGAACAGGGATTTTTCTATGTAAACGTATTAGACATTGGAATGCTAGACTTTAGGCAGTGACAAGGTGAAGAATTGACGAATTTTGCGTTGCTGTAGGTGGTCAGAATAAGAAACTAGGTGTGTTTAAACGCACTTGTAAATCAGCAAGAAACAAAATTATGTATTTATAGTTCAGTGCAAGATAAACGAAAGCTTATAGCTTTATCATCAACCGAAATCGCCAGCATGACTCCCACCTGCCTACATTAGCTTCTAGTGGAAAAGCGTGCCAGGCGCAACACGATATTCGTGCTGAGGGGTCCCACCGTTATTGTTGTCATTGAAACATGTGATGTTCCTCTGCTGGGTGACACAGTGGGAACAGTGTCTCAGGCTCCTGGCTGCTTCTGTGATACTAACAACATTCACACTGTTTGTTCTGTTTCTGCACTTCTGTGTAGTTGAAGAGGATCGCCTTCTTCTCCCTGTGGTGTTGTTGGTGGGCGTTCCTCAGGCTCAGCAATGGTTGTTGTATGTAGACCTCGAAAGATTCTCTCTCAGGCACAAGGTCAAGCTACTGCATGCACTGTCGTCTCGACATTTCTGCCATGCTGCGAATCCGGGACATTGAATGCAGATCTACAAAGGAGGATCCAGGCTTTGGAGATGAGATGCTCAGAAGGACTCTTGGCATTTCACTACACGGACCACATACCAACGAAGAATGTCTGACAAACCATCACCCAAACTAAGTATAAAACACTGCGAAGACCTGCTGCACCACAGTCAAGCCTCAAAGGAGAAAGTCAGTGGTTTGGATCATGTGACAAGATCGATGGGCTCTCCAAAACATACTGCATAGGAAACAGGGCCGCTGGGAAGAGACGCGAGGAAGGCCCGAACAGAAATGGGCAGGCAACATCACTGAAGGACCGGGAAATAATCTTCTTTCCCACCCACAAGAGCAGCTTGCCCACAACCGCGGCAAATGACGCCTACTGGTGCAACGTTATTTCACTGCAGTGCACCTACGACCCTGGAGGGGTTATGGGAAGCAGATGAGATGAGTAAGATGTATGCTTTGCTGTCTATGTTGTGTCTTCCAAATAAACAGCTTATTCGTTCCTCTGTTTGGCTCGATGTTCACCAGTTTGGTGAGATTTTCGCGGGTGTGACCGTATTTGCCCCCCCCCCCTCTCCCCCCCACCATTTATAGGTAGCGCACATTCCGACTTCAGGAACTGCAAGAACACAGTGAAGTTTTTAAAGTAAAATGCTTGTGTGGCCTGCTCGTTGAGGCCATTGTTATTGTTGCTTTGGCTTAAGTACATAAAATATAACATTATTGTGAAGTAATTAAACATTCAACGATAAACATGAATAGAATATAGGGGAGAGGGGGGGGGGGGGGGGGGGGGTTTTAAAACAATTACAATAATGACATGAACAAGCCGTGAAACGTAGAAGAAAGGGAAGATATACTTGTACTACAATTACAGTTCTTCGTTACATAGTGTGTGCTGTATTCTCTGCTGCAGACACCATTCATGCCTTACCACATCAGTTCAACCCAATCCACTGTTGTCTCGTCTTTCTCTGTTTTGGTAATCAACCTGGAATGACCGCCCCTCTCTGCTCGACCAAAAGCCTTTCTTATGACACTTTTAACATCCAGCTCAAGACATACTTGTTTTGAATTTAAGGACTTTACCCTCTGTTCCATCTTGGTAAACTGTTCTTTCCTTCAATTGGCCGAGCTCATCACCCTGCAAAGTGTAGAACCTGTGTGTGTGTGTGTTGTGAGTGTGTGTGTGTGTGTGTGTGTGTGTGTGTGTGTGTGGGTGTGTGTGTGGTGTTTGTAAATTTGATTTGAATTTGTTTTTTATCTAAGCTATTGCTCGTTATTGGTTGCACTGAATGTGTATGGTTGGTATGGAATAGGCTCAATTTTGATTTGTCTTTTGCAGATATGGAGCTATTTAATAGATTCCATTTATTAGCTAATAATACTACTACTATAATTAATACTACTACTACTCAATAATTAAACTATACTTATCTTTTTTCTACTACATAATCAATTAATAAATAACTAATTAATAATTAATAATAGTATTAATATTAATAATAATTATACATAATTATTTTTATTATTATTATATTAGTTTTATTATTATTATTGTTGAATATGCAAGGAATTGTTCCAGCACTCTACCTTTTACCCACGACCCTCTCTTCTGGTCTCCACCTCATACCCCATCAAATTCATCACACATGCTCATGGCACTCCCAATCCATTCCTATGAAAACGACTAAAATCATCCCAAATGCCTAAACGCTTGGCAAAGTCATTGACCAAGGACCTGGGGAACAAACATGGGACACTCTTCCATTTCCAGCTGCCCATTGGTACTTGCTGGCATTCAACAACCATTGCCTTTATTGTTTTTACATCCTTCACCTTTTAATGTGTTTTTGTTTTAATTATTCTGTTGTACGTAATTTGTTTATTGTTCCATATTGGGGATGTCAAGGTTATATATGGTCGCTATAAAATAGCATCCCCACCTTATGGATGTTCTCACTGTGCTGTGAAATTCTCCTATTCTGTCCTTTTTTGCTTTGTCTATTTTCCTGTCAAACTTTAGGTATATTTTTTTCCTCTCTTTTTTCCAGAAAGACTCCTTAACATGTTTCTCCCCATGTCAGGGTTGTATGAATCTAGAGATGGACTTGTCAGGCGCTTACAGCATGACATGCATTTGATGATAATAAAGATAAACAATAGGTTATGTGAATTGTGAAAAGAAAAAGAATTGCTCAATAAGAAGAAGAATTCCAAAGAATTGTTGATGAGGACGAAGAATGATTGCAAAAAAGAATAATCAGTAGAAGAAAGTGAGATAGAGAGAAGAAAGAAGAAGAACTGTAAAGAAGAAGGTGAAGAAAAAAATTGTGAAGTAAAGAAGTTGTCTTTCTTTAAATGTGGTTTGTTCTTAATTCTGTCTAGCTATTAAAAAAAATACTTTTATGTAAAATAAAACAAAGCTTGCATGCTAGCAATTGTCAGCAAGAAACCTACGTTGAGTTTTCAGTTTAATTAAGCAGAAATTTCTGTTCATGAAAATTTGCTGTTTTCTTTGTATCAGCAATAGCATGACCATGAAAGTCTGGTTCTGTGTTCCAGCTTAAGTGACTGACAGCTTTCATTAGCCCTTTGTTTTCTATTGCTTTTGTTAGGTGGCCAGGCGGGTTTGTGTTTGTTTGTTTCTTTGATATTTTTTGCCGCTTTGTGATTGGGTAGCCCAGCGTTCTGTTAGAGAAATAACACATAGCCTGTAACTATGTTTTTTTATCAAGAAATTCTATAATAAACTATGAAACCTGTTTAGCCATGTACTTAAAAAGTGCTTTTTTTTCTTGATAGATTTTATGAAAACATAAATTAAATTATGTAATATGTTATGAAGACATGCTCGAATGTTAACACTACAAATAAATAGCACAAAAACCTAAAACGCAATAAGAAAGCAATAATTTACGAAGTAATGATTTATTCAGCAACCCAAACTCACCACCACACCTTACCCCTATGGTCCAATTTTGACACCCCACTACCCACAAATGCCTCACACACACGTTCAAGACCAGTTTGTGAGATAGATAGTAAAGAAAACAATGTAAACTCACATAAAGCCACACCCTTTCTGAGTTAGTGGATAATAGATTATTGAACAAAGACATGGGCATTAATTTTTTTCCTCCAGTGGGAAGCGGTCTATCTTGCTGCATTAAACCATCCTTCCACACTATAATGACCTTCAAACAACATTAAAACACAAGAAAAAAATGCACTAATACACTGGCAAAACCTAGTGACTCTAATTTTACGTTCAGAAAAGAGAGGGAAATTATTTGATTTCACAGCTGGGCAGTTGTGTTAATTTACATTGAACAGACAGTGTAATGACGTTTTTTTTTATTCACAGGGTTTTTTGTATTTCGTTTATTTTATGTTATTGCATTTGGTGTCTTTTATTGTTGTTCTTGGGGATGCAAGGCTGCCAATCAGTATGAATAACATCCCCTACTTCTGAGAATTCTGTCCTAAGAATTCCTTCTGTTTATCTTCCTCATTCTTTTTGCCTTGTTCTTTGTGTCTTTCAGATGAGACTATAAACCGAGGCCCCGTGAGCGAACGCATGCAGAACATCTTGCGCTCACGTTAAATCCTGTTCTACTTTTCGAAAGGGTAGGCCATAGTGTGCGGTGGGAACAGATGACAAAATTTTACAAAAACCTGCATACACCACGGGGACTAGTGGTAAAAAAGCACATGAGTACTTATTTATTATCCTCGATTATTTTCTTTTTCAATAGTTCATCTGAGCGCGTTGATGTGTTGCTTTACAAGATTCAGCGCTATATAAATTTAATACCATTATTATTAATTTTTTTTTTTTATATTAATATTATTTTTTATTATTATTATCCTTATTATTATTATTATTATTATTATTATTATTTCTTATTATTACTTTATCTCATTATTATTATTATTCTTCCAGTCACTCTTTATCTTATTTTCTGCCTTCTTGGTCCATTATCCAACTTTTTTGAAATTTCAGGGAATATTAAAACTAGAACAAATTCTCCCTCATGGCCCAAAGCAGGATTGGGCTGGAACCTGGTTGTCAGTAACTTAATCACATTCACATTGCCTTTCCATTCTATTGCAGACAGCTAATAGTTTCTGGGGTACTTGAAACAGAAGGACACATTGCAAACATCTATCCATCGCTGTCTGCAACAATTTCACGGCAATTTACGGGTAGTAGTGAGAAAGGGTCAGGGGTGTAGAACTTGGGGCTTACCCCCCCCCCCCCCCCTGCCAGTAAATGTTGCTATTTATTGTAGTCTTGTTTTGAAAAGTCTGGTCATTGATATTGTTTTTGATTCTGATGCACACAATGTTGCTGTTTCTTTACGTTCATTATCTCAGATTTGGCAGCACATGAGGCTAACGAAGATTCCATGCTAACAATTGACCAGTTAAGAAATGGACTTGAATTTTCAGTTTATTCGCAGAAAATTCTGTCCTGAAAATTGCTGTTTCTTGTGTTGTAATAGAAAAGCCTGACCATGATATCTGGTCTGCATTGTGCTTCAGTGAACTAACAGCTCTTCAATTGGCTCTTGATTTTCTCTTGATTTTGCTTAGGTGGAGGCATGAGTTTTTGTTTGGTTGTTTTCTTGATTTTTTTCTTTGTTTCGTTTCCCCAAAATGGTGGGTTTCGCAGCTTTGTGATTTGTAGCTCGGTGCTACTGTAGATAAACCCTGGGTTGTAACTGTGTTGTTCCAACAAAGAAAAAACACTCAACATATTCATTTTTCTGGACATGTACATTAAATCATTTTTTTATCCTTTGATTTGATAAGGAAGAAGAAGATTTTTTTGTTTGGGCTTTTCTTTAGTTTTTTGTTCATGATATAAAGCAAGTGAAATGGAGCCCACACGAGGATAATGTGTAAACAGAAGTCTGACTCATGGGAGCCGAAGGAGACAGACAGTGAAAGCACAGTGGACCACTGCCTCCTAGACCTTTGCCATGGCACGCATCGCAGGTCCACACCTCCTGAAGCAGACTTTGATTACACCTTGTATGGAATACCATGCTGGCCATCACGAAGGAAAACAAGAGAAAGAGAAGAAAAGAAATAATGAAAAGCAAAGTTATAAAGAGGAGAAAAAAAGCTACAAAGGCAAGGAAGAAAGAATACTGAATGAAAGAACGGAATGATACAAAAGAAGAAGGGCTAAAAAGACAGAAAGGAAGGATGAAAAGTAAGAAAGTCAGAAAGAAAGATTAAAGTAAAAGGACGAAAGTACAAAGAAAGAAAGAAAGGATAGAAAGAAAGGAAAGGGAAGGAAAGGAAGGAAGGAAGGAATGAAAGAAGGATGGAAGGAAGGAAGGGAAGAAAGAAAAGACCACAAATTCAAAAAGCAAGTATACAGAAGTCAGAAAGACCAAATATGAAAAAAAATATGTATGGAAGGCAGCCCCCTTCACCCCGGAAAAGTTAAATTATCATCTTTCTACAAAGTAAACTTAGAACTTTTCACAGACGGAGAGAGAGAGAGAGAGAGGACGGAGAGAGAGACGACGTGAGAGGCTCGAGACGAGAGAGAGAGAGAGAGATACACACACACACAACACGCATGCATGTACCTGTGAATTCATGTATTAGTCCTCTTTGTTACAACATTAATGTCTATTTTCTCAAAATTAGTACGGCCTTATAGCACTTCCCACCAATAAAACTTTCTTTACGCTAATGGATCGAGCTCACCGCCGAAAAACAAAACAAAGACCCCCCCCCCAAAAAAAAAAAAAAAGCAGACAAAACCTCAAGAAAAAACAAAAACCCGAGCAATAATCACTGAGGCGCTACACGAAACAAAGCAGCACAACCCCTTCTTGCCAAACAATGGAGGTACAAGTGAAACAGAACGGGCTCCTTGTGTAGCGAAAGAAAACCAGAAGTTGTTTATAGTAGTGGAATCGATTAGTAACAATGGTCCATGGAGGCATTTAGTGAATCTGAATCACTGTTTTGGATGTATTTAGTCTGAGCAGAGATGTCCAATCCTCAGATGGAGTTTTCGAATGCACAGGTCATGGTCCTCCATTTGTTTCACGTTTGGTGGCCTTTCGCTGACTTTGTATGTTGCTGTTTTTGTTTTTTTAGTTTCTGTTTCCCTTTTTTATTGAAAAAAAGAGGAGTAGTAGCTTGTCTTGTTGTTCATGCTCATAGTATATCATAAAAACTATTCATTGTGTTTTATTGTTTTTCGTTATTTTGTCAACTTTTTTTCTGCATAAAATACATGTACGCATTTAAAAGAAATAGTCTCTCGCTCTCTCGCAGACACACCTTTTCGCCATTCGTCTCGTTCTTGCGACTTTGCTTTGACTGAAGAAGAGAAGAAGAGGACAACCGCTAGTAGTACGGCTCCATTCAGATATAAGAGAGCATCCACACAACACCACACACAACACCATACACGGACACTGTAAGGTCTTGGCCACTCCTCTCCTCTTGTGGTGTTCAGTCTTCCTGTCTGCTGTCTGCCCACCCCAGCACTGGAGTCCTCCTTCCCCTCCTGCCCCACATTAAACTGTAAGTCGGCTCCTGTCCTTACCACACCCATCATTATTGGACAGGCTGCTTTGTCTGTCTGTCCATTCTCCCTGGTACCCGTCTGTCTGCCTGGCATCCTACTGTCATCGCTTTATCAGACTGGCCACATGTAAGCCTGTCCCCTGTTGGTTTTAGTTAATTATTTGCAGTCATACATTCACCCGTTTCCTTTGCTTTTGTGTGCATTGGTACATCCTGATCTGAACATTTAGTTAATTAATTCGTTGATATTGTTGTGAAGTTCATTTACTATTCTTTTAGACAATTTGGTTTAGTAACTGATCGATTTATCATGAATCGACTTATAAAGATGAACTATGGCTACATGCAGAACAAAGCCAAACGTTCAGTTCTCTCCCTTAAGGTCTACTACATTTGTGCAATAATCTGTCATCGCGTAAACCATCTGCATAAGAATGCGTTATGGCGTACCAAGTTCCGCAGGCAAGACAAAAACGCTCGTAGAAGAACAAAACCAAATAGATTTAACAAACACAACAAAAAAAACAAGCTAAACAAAAAAGAGCAAGTAAACAAAATCAGCCTACTGGCTGAACGACACATGTTATCGCTCTATGACGGGCACATCAGGTGATAAAACGACACACACTCAATTCATTGGCAATAAACATGTCATTTGAACAACAAAAATATTGTGTATTCCGTTCAATCTGGCCTATGTTAAGATCGCCAAATGAACATACATATTTCAAGTTTGTTAACCTAATGTTTTAAATAATGACTCAATAACAAGCATCACAGATCACACTGATGCTTTCTGGCATTGTACATATTTTTTTTGACCATAAACAGCAGACATTGAAAAAGGGTTACAGGCAATGGGATGAGATATGAGATACTTTTCGCAAACTTATTGCTTTTTTATACATAGATCACATGACTAATGAAAGTGATATCCGAATTCTCAAAAATGCCATCAAGCCCTGTTTTCAGTGAAAAAGCGCAAAACTGAAGTGGTTATGGGCACGTCACAGGAACCTGTGGACTGGCCAAGAAACGTAACTACAGGGACAGTACAGGAGGGAGACGAAGAGGCAGGACAGAGAAAAACGATGGAAGACAACATCAGAGAGTGGACTGGCTGGTTGTTTGGAACGACTTTGTACTGGAAAACCGAACATGAACATGTTTACAAACAAAAAGCCAGTAGAAGGACAATGTATAGTTGTTTGTTCACGAATACACAATAACTTGTTGATAAATAAGCAAAATATCAGGTTGGTTTTTAAACACGTGTGATGATACAAAGCACTCCAGCAAAAAAACCCCATCCTAAGCGTTCCTTAACAAGAAAAACAGCCACAAAAAAATTGAATCCTCTTAAAACAATGACATAAAGCAATAGAGCATTTCCTTGTGCATTACATGTACCAACCAAAACAATGGACAATTTGTGATTAGAGAAAAATCGAAAGTAAGAAAGAAAGTACGAAGGAAAAAAAACAGAAGAAAGAATAGACAGCTATACAGAAAAAAGAAAAGAAAAGAAAGGATGATGGAGGCGGGAAGAAAGAAAGAAAAATGAAAGAAAGAAAGAAGAAAGAAAGAACAGAGAAAAATAAGAAAGGAAAACAGAAAGACAGGCAGACAGGACCGAAAGAAAGAAAGGAGGAAGGAAGGAAGGAAAGAAATTGAAACAAGGGAAGGAGGAAGGCGGATGGAAGGGAGGAAAAAAACACAGATAAGAAAACAGATGAAAGACAGTAGCAAAATAGTCGAGCAATAATGACAGACAAGAAGAGAGAAGGAATGAACAGCAACACCGATCTTTTCTCTCTCCAGATGTAAACTCAATTTCAAGTTGGATATGCCTTGCTCTGTTCAGTACTTGGGGTTGTGGCAGTTGTGTCAGAAAAACGCAGTGCAGGCAGTGCGGGGGACTGGTTGGAGGGGGGGCGTATCGGCTTCGGCTGTCCATCAGTGTATGGGTGATTCCCAATACACCCCCTCTCAGCGGTCGGCAGGTGCTGACTTAAGTGCACTGTCCGTAATAAGATTGTCCCTTAGTCTCGGTGTCAGTTTGGCGGGGATGGGTTTAGGTTGAGTAGGGCGTGGGGGTGGGATGCGTGGGGGGTGGGGGTCAGGCATGGGGGGGGGGCTTGGGAATGGAGGAAGGGTGGGGACTGGTTTTAACTGCTCACGTTTGTTTGTTGTTAATTGCTTATATGCCTGTCTTGTTTCTCTTTTTCCCTCTTGTTTGCATGTTCGTTTTGTCTGTCTGTCTGTCCGCCTGTGGCTTTCTTCAGTTCTTACCTTTGGTTCCATTTCTAGCCATGGTTGTCAGGAATTTTCGGGAACCAATTTTATGTTTTAAAAGTCTTGATGAGTAAAACAAAAGCTGTATTTTAGTCGTGTGTACATTATCAACCAAACCAACCAAACAATACAAACTCAGAAACCTTACCAGCGGGACCAAAACCAGCAACAAACAACAAAATATATCAGCCAATTTAAAACCAACCAACCGGTCAATAGCAAACCAGCCAGGCCAAGCAATCAACGAATATCAAACCACCTATCGCATAGCACAGTGGTTAGTTCTTTGGGTTACGAACTAAAAGGTCGGAGAGGTGACCCCCTAAAATGAGGCACATGAGCTTTTGCAATCCTCCAGCTGCTCTTATTTTTTATGTATTTTATTTTAATTCTTTTATTTCGAGGATAATGGATATAAGCAACTTATGTGATATTATTTATCTAGTCCCCGTGTGTGTGCGGTTTTGTAAATTTGTTATCTGTTACCCACACGGCACCCACAATGCCCTATCGCTTACGAAAAGCGGAACAGATTTAACGTAGGGCGCAACATGTTCTGCGTGGGTTCGCACACGGGCTGGTTATATTAGTATTATTCCGAAGGGGACTTTTGGGGAGATGTGGGGAGTCTGCACTGATGTTAGTCCTGGGGAAAAATATCCCCTTGAGCAGGAATCGCATCCGCGGTGGTCGACTGGAGCGCATGTTCTAAACCACTAGGCTAACATTGTCCCCCCCCCCCCCCCCCCCCCCACGGTCACTCTTACAAAGAGTAACTTTGTTATGGGTTTATTGGGAAGAATGGGATCAAGGTCGTGTTTCATCCACTATTTGGATGCAGTTGTGGTTGAGATCAGTACTCAAATCTACCTGACCAATACTGTAGGTGTCTGTTCTCTCCCGGGCTCGATAATTTCGAATAATTTATGATCGAAAGTGTTTAGAGTCAGCCCAGCCCTTGCAAACACTTAGTCTGAAAGCAATGCACTCAACAGCATAGAGCGGTATATCCTCCCCAGCACCATCACCATCACTCCTCATCATCATTCATCATATCATCATCTCACCATACCTTCCCCATCACCATCACCATCATTATAATCATCATCATTCATCGTCAGCGATCATTATTTGCGATGCAAGAAAAACTGTCTCCAGTTGGCTTTGCCTCAGTTGTTCTGGTCTCGTGGGACAGTGAGATATCCCAGCGCTTAACAACTTTTTGGTTTTAGAATTAAGATTTTCTTTCTGTGTTTATTGATTTTTTGTGTTCGCTGTTATAGCTAGGGGACGGGATAGCTCAGTGGTCGGAGCACTCGCTTTCCCCCAGCCAAGTTAAGCAGCGTCGAGCGTGGTTACCAGTTGAATGGGTGACCGTTTGAGCGCCTTGGCTTCAGTACAGTTCCCCCAGTTCACCCAGCTGTAAGATGGGTAACTGTCCTCTCTTAGGGTCATGGAAGTGTAAACCAAGCGAGGGGGAGAGGAGAGGGGGCGACGCCCTCAATATGCTTGGACCCTAGAGAAGTGATGGTCCTCTGATCGCCTCGCTTCCCTGACCGTTTATGGTTTGGGACACCTTTTACCTTTACCTTTTTTAAATAACTTATAGTTAGATACTGTTTGTTCCTTTCTTTCTTCTTTATCAATGATAATCATTCCCTGAAGATGCAATGCGGATACCTTAACTCATTGAGGCTGTGCCGAAGCTTAAGATTCGGCAAGACTTACGATTTTTAATAAACCCTTAAAGTATGGTTAATCAGGGAAATTACTTGGCCTGTAGTCGCAATCTTTTTTAAAACACAGAGTTGCTTCCTTGACCCTAAGCTTGCCTAGTTTTTTATCGTTGGCCAATTTTCTTTGAATGTCAACGCAAGTGATATCTTGGGATTTCAGGCACCCCAGTGTTATGATTCTTTTTAAAAAAAAGTCTGTGTACAAACAGTGAAAATTCACAAGGATTCAGCCGCTTCCGGGAAGTTTTACTTTCGTGAAAATTCATTCACATTGGTTCAAGGGGACTAGTTGATGAATGTTCAAGCCATTTAAGATACCAACCCTAATTTTCAAAATTTTTATTTTTCGAATTTCAGTGGACATATTTTGGAAATTTGTAACAAAAAAAAATACATGTCATCTATTAAAAAACTCTTGAAACAATCTCAAAAGAAGACTATAAACTTTTCAATGATATATAATGAGTATATGTCCAGTATATGTTGGGTAAGTCTGCTGAATTTTTCAAATATAGCCAAATCTCATGCGTCACCACAGAAAATGGCTGGGATCCATTTCACTGCGACTCCAATGAGTTAAGAGTGAGCAAGAAAAACGGTCGCTACGCAAAATTTATCATAAGGTATCTCCTCTTAGCTCAAGCCAAGGAGGATAAACAAACATGATCAGCAGAAACGACACATTGGGAATTATTAAGGCAAATGGCAGTTCCACTTGAACCAGGAAACCGTTCGTCTGTCATGCACTCCTCGGTTTGTACGGACATCTGCTACTTTTACGCTTTCTGCTTTTCCAGACCCCATCTTGGGACAGATGGCTTCATGTGGATACCATCTGTCACAACTCCTGTTATTCCTCCAATCTATCTATCACTTCTTTCCTTCACATCGGCTGTAGCCAAAGTCCTTGTTTGGTTTATTTGTGAACTAGTTATCTTGGTACTGGTAGAATCGGCTCTTTGTTATTACTTCGTATCTTCTGTCTCCATAGTTGTGTGTCTTGTTGTTGTTGTCCGTTTGTTGTGGTAGTTGTTGTGTTGTTGGTGTTGTTGTTGATCTTCTTCTGTTCTTGCTTCTTCTTATTTTCTTCTCTCCTTCTTCTTATTCTTCTTCTTCTCTTCTTCTTCTTCTTTCTTTTCTTCTTCTTCTTTTCTTCTTCTTCTTCCTCTCTTATTCTTTTCTTCTTCTTTCCCTCTTCTTCTTCTTTTCTTCCTCTTTTCCTCTTCTTCATGTCTTCTTCCTCTTCTTCCTCTTCTTCTTCTTCTTCCATCTTCTTCTCTTCGCAAGCCTTCTCAATTTTCTTCGCAATTGTTGTTGTTGTTTGTTGTTGTTGTTGGTCGTTCATCGCAAACCTTTGCAATTCTCTCTTTGCAATTCTTTGCAATATTCCTCTTTCGCAATTTCTTCTCTTAGCAATTCTTGTTTTGTTCTTGTTCTTGTCTTGTTCTTGTTGTTGTTTGTTGTTGTGTTCTTCTTCTTTTCTTCTCTTCATTTTACTCAAGTTTCTCAGGCAGCAGCTCCTGTTGTCTGTCATTTAAGTAAAATTGCATGCTCTGCTGAAGGAACGCCTGACAGTCAGACCCAGTGCACCTACACAAACACCACCATTTGGACCCTGTCAGCCGGCCCACCAAAGAATCAAAACCAATCAATGTAGATATATAATTATAGCGGATAAGAAAACGCCCCTGGAAATAACTCGAATCTTGTAACTTTTAACAAACTGCATAGAAAAGGGTCACTGGCCACGAGAGGAGTGAGTGAGAGAGTGGATGGAGATGAGAGAAGAGAGAGAGAGCGAGAGAGAGAGAGAGAAAGAGAGAGAGAGAGAGAGAGAACGAGTAGGAAGAGAGAAGCAAGTGAAGAGAAGAGAGAGAGAGGAGAGAGAGAGGGAGAGAAAGTGAGAGAGAGCCATACACACACACACAAACACTCACTATACACCCACACACCCTCACAAACACGCACACACCAGATACCGCATACAAAACTAATGTAAAAGGAAACTATGATTCAAGTCCCTGCCCCAAATGCCAATTGCAAGCACGTGCACTGAAGTATTACAGGGAGGAAATAGGGCAAGGAATGGAACTCCATTACCAGCTGGGAGCCAGTTCGCCTCTCGACCAGGTACCTGTGGCGGTACTCTGTTTGGCCTTGTTATGCTTTTTTTTATGTCTGTTGTTATGTTGTAATTTACTTATGTATATCTGCGTTATAACCTATGTTGCATAACTTTAATTTTCTCCTTTTTTTAAAATTTTTTAATTTAAAAAAACATTTCGGTCGTATTTTATTTTGTTCTGTTTTATCATTAACTTACTGCCATACCATCATTTGTGCCTCTGTTGTATTCACTTCTTCTGCTCTGACTAGGGATTTTTTCTTAAATTGTCATTGTGTATTGGACCTCAGCTCTCATGTGATTTTGTTCCTGCACATGGGCATAAGCGCTTTGAAGTTGGCTCTGCAAGATGAGGCGCTTTATAAATTCCATTTCTTCTTCTTCTTCTTCTTCTTCTTCTTCTTCTTCCTTTGATGTGATGGTGATAGTGATGATGATGATGATGATGATGATGATAATGATAATGATGATGATGATGATGATGATGATGATGATGATGATGATGATGATTATGTTCCTCTTTTTATTTTGCTCTCTGATATCTTATTTTACTTGATACGATTCTCCACACAGCAACTCCTGTTTTCTGTCACATGAACAACATTGCGTTGTGCTGCCGTTAAGCGCCTGACCGGTCAGGACTAGCGTATCCGATTTCGCATGGGAAAGAGCGTATACTCTTTACAAATCCTATCTATGTGACTCACCCAAAAACAACATAGGCAGGAACGTTGCACCAAGAAGGCAGACAATTGACTAGGAGAGGGACAGTGAGAAAGAGAAACAGCAGAAACGAAGAGATTAATAGACAAGAAGGAATTCTTAGCACAGAATTTCCAGAAGGTAGGGATGCTATTATAATAATGGACAGGTCCCGAATCCCATGGCAGGTACTGGGGAGGGTATTGACATTACTTCATATTCTACAGACCCCAGGTGGCTTTCAGGTTAAGGTTTTACACAGGTGTATGTTTATAGTTGGTTGTTCGTTGTGCTTCTTTCATATTTCGTGTGGCTGCTTTAGTTGCGTTAGGTTAGTGTCTTTACCTGTTGATTATGTTGTCATTCAACTTTCGTGCTTTCCGTTGCTGTTTTGAATTTTATACTTTCTGTTCCAACGATTACGTTGATTTGGATGGATTTAATTAAAGTTGTTTTACAAAGTGGCATTGTTCTTCAGTGATGTGTGTTTTAATCCCAGTGTTGTATACGCATAGATGCAAAAGTAAGTACAGATGGATAAAGACTCTAAACTTCGTATTGATTTAGCGTTCCTTCTCCCGGGATGACGGAGACCGCGTTCAGCATTCAACAGTACCTCGCCTTCTGTAACCTTTGGCTAGAATTCCGCTTAGGGGACGGGATAGCCTACAGTGGTTAAAAAACATCTGCTCTCGCAACTCGACGACCATGTTCGATTCCCAGTTCTAAGGGGATATTTTCGACTGGGAGTTAGCCATCAGTGCACTCTCCACTCTCCAAAGTCCTTCGGATTGCGACTATAAACCAGGCCGTTGTACCTAGGCACGGGTACATCATGCGCAACTCGTTAAATTGGTATGCTTTTTGCAAGAGTTTGGCATCGTGTGCCGCGCGTAGGAACAGACGACAGAATTTTCAAAACCGCACACACACGGGGAACTGGATGTAAAAGAGCCACATAAGTGCTTATTCCATTATCTCGATATAAAAGGATACAAATAATTAACAAAAAACAATCTTTTCTCCCCCCACACCACTGTGTCAATTCTTCTCTTGGTTTCTGCCTCGTTCCTTTTCTTCTGTCACCCCCCTTCTTGACTATGTTCACTTCTTGGTCCATTCTCTGACTTTTTTCTCTGCAAAAGCTGAAAAGATGACCACAGTTCTTTCACATCTAAATAGGGATGTGCTGTGCCTGCCTTGTCTGCGCTTTAAAGGGCAGGCCAAGTCAGTTTCGATCATGTGGGCAGGACAACAAGATAGTTGCTGTTGAGCATTCGGACGAAGATGAATGTAGTGTTTGGAAATTGCAGCAAAAATTGAAACGTATCCAGTTTGCAGACCCACTCACAGCTGTTGTACAGCTTCATGATTTTGTCGTGCATTGCAATCACAACATCTTTCTCAAAAAGATTTTTCTTTTTTTTTGGGAAAAAGTCATGACATAATTGTGGTGGGATTATCAGCATTGTTGTTATAGCTTTCTATGCAACTTACACCATCTCCCCCCCCCACCTCCACCACCACCACCATCAACAACAACAAAACACACAATGAAAATTAAAAAAAACACATCTAAAACTCATCTCTATCACAACAATACCCCTATCCTAAACCAAATACTGAATAAAGAAAAACCTCAGCTAGCTATACAATAGGCCCATCCAGCCATAAACACTACACAACAGCTACAACAACAACCGAACAACAATAAAACCAACAACAACACAGAAACAAAAACAAACAATACCCCGAAAACTAAAATCTGTGCAAAAGTTCACACAGCTTCTTGAACTTAAATAAACACACAAAAGGTAGGCTTGTGGCTTTTGATACCAGTCCATTTCCTGTGATCCCTGAGCCCTTTCCGCTCCAAAATTGAATTTGCACAAGCTCATAATTATACCCAGCATGTCATCCTGTCTTCTGTTCCGTTCAGTTTCACTGAATGGAGTTTCTTGAACTTGTGGAAGATGTGGTTTTTCTTTCTATTCGGAAGAAAGGCGTGGGGGGGGCGGGGGGGGGGGGGGGGGGGGGGGGGGGGGCGGGGGGCGGCGGTGTCATATTGCATCGAGTCCCATCTCCACTCTAACGCTCTATCCACCCAAGCAAGTGCAACATTGCCCAGGTCTACAACTCGTGTTAGGGGGGAAAAAGTGTGACCCTACTCCAAACTACAATGAGTGGCATTGCACCATAGGCCATTTGTATCTTGTTAGCCCAATATTTAACATAAATAACCAAATAAATAAGTAAACAAACAAATAACAAAAAAAAAAAAAGGAAATAATGCAATTCATCTGCAATAATAAGCTATTTAATGGATGGGAAACAGATTGAACAGGGATTTTTCTATGTAAACGATTAGACCATTGGAATGCTAGGACTTACTAGGCGGCAGATAAGTGACAAGGTGAAGAATTGACGAATTTTGCGTTGCTGTAGGTGGTCAGACTAAGAAATAGGTGTGTTGAAACGGCACTTGTAAATCAGCAAGAAACAAAAATTATGTAATTTATAGTTCAGTGCACGATAAACGAAAGCTTATAGCTTTTTCATCAACCGAAATCAGCGCAGCATGACTCCCACTGCCTACATTAGCTTCTAGTGGATAAGCGTGCCAGGCGCAACACGATATTCGTGCTGAGGGGTCCCACCGTTATTGTTGTCATTGAAACATGTGATGTTCCTCTGCTGGGTGACACAGTGGGAACAGTGTCTCAGGCTCCTGGCTGCTTCTGTGATACTAACAACATTCACACTGTTTGTTCTGTTTCTGCACTTCTGTGTAGTTGAAGAGGATCGCCTTCTTCTCCCTGTGGTGTTGTTGGTGGGCGTTCCTCAGGCTCAGCAATGGTTGTTGTATGTAGACCTCGAAAGATTCTCTCTCAGGCACAAGGTCAAGCTACTGCATGCACTGTCGTCTCGACATTTCTGCCATGCTGCGAATCCGGGACATTGAATGCAGATCTACAAAGGAGGATCCAGGCTTTGGAGATGAGATGCTCAGAAGGACTCTTGGCATTTCACTACACGGACCACATACCAACGAAGAATGTCTGACAAACCATCACCCAAACTAAGTATAAAACACTGCGAAGACCTGCTGCACCACAGTCAAGCCTCAAAGGAGAAAGTCAGTGGTTTGGATCATGTGACAAGATCGATGGGCTCTCCAAAACATACTGCATAGGAAACAGGGCCGCTGGGAAGAGACGCGAGGAAGGCCCGAACAGAAATGGGCAGGCAACATCACTGAAGGACCGGGAAATAATCTTCTTTCCCACCCACAAGAGCAGCTTGCCCACAACCGCGGCAAATGACGCCTACTGGTGCAACGTTATTTCACTGCAGTGCACCTACGACCCTGGAGGGGTTATGGGAAGCAGATGAGATGAGTAAGATGTATGCTTTGCTGTCTATGTTGTGTCTTCCAAATAAACAGCTTATTCGTTCCTCTGTTTGGCTCGATGTTCACCAGTTTGGTGAGATTTTCGCGGGTGTGACCGTATTTGCCCCCCCCCCCTCTCCCCCCCACCATTTATAGGTAGCGCACATTCCGACTTCAGGAACTGCAAGAACACAGTGAAGTTTTTAAAGTAAAATGCTTGTGTGGCCTGCTCGTTGAGGCCATTGTTATTGTTGCTTTGGCTTAAGTACATAAAATATAACATTATTGTGAAGTAATTAAACATTCAACGATAAACATGAATAGAATATAGGGGAGAGGGGGGGGGGGGGGGGGGGGGTTTTAAAACAATTACAATAATGACATGAACAAGCCGTGAAACGTAGAAGAAAGGGAAGATATACTTGTACTACAATTACAGTTCTTCGTTACATAGTGTGTGCTGTATTCTCTGCTGCAGACACCATTCATGCCTTACCACATCAGTTCAACCCAATCCACTGTTGTCTCGTCTTTCTCTGTTTTGGTAATCAACCTGGAATGACCGCCCCTCTCTGCTCGACCAAAAGCCTTTCTTATGACACTTTTAACATCCAGCTCAAGACATACTTGTTTTGAATTTAAGGACTTTACCCTCTGTTCCATCTTGGTAAACTGTTCTTTCCTTCAATTGGCCGAGCTCATCACCCTGCAAAGTGTAGAACCTGTGTGTGTGTGTGTTGTGAGTGTGTGTGTGTGTGTGTGTGTGTGTGTGTGTGTGTGGGTGTGTGTGTGGTGTTTGTAAATTTGATTTGAATTTGTTTTTTATCTAAGCTATTGCTCGTTATTGGTTGCACTGAATGTGTATGGTTGGTATGGAATAGGCTCAATTTTGATTTGTCTTTTGCAGATATGGAGCTATTTAATAGATTCCATTTATTAGCTAATAATACTACTACTATAATTAATACTACTACTACTCAATAATTAAACTATACTTATCTTTTTTCTACTACATAATCAATTAATAAATAACTAATTAATAATTAATAATAGTATTAATATTAATAATAATTATACATAATTATTTTTATTATTATTATATTAGTTTTATTATTATTATTGTTGAATATGCAAGGAATTGTTCCAGCACTCTACCTTTTACCCACGACCCTCTCTTCTGGTCTCCACCTCATACCCCATCAAATTCATCACACATGCTCATGGCACTCCCAATCCATTCCTATGAAAACGACTAAAATCATCCCAAATGCCTAAACGCTTGGCAAAGTCATTGACCAAGGACCTGGGGAACAAACATGGGACACTCTTCCATTTCCAGCTGCCCATTGGTACTTGCTGGCATTCAACAACCATTGCCTTTATTGTTTTTACATCCTTCACCTTTTAATGTGTTTTTGTTTTAATTATTCTGTTGTACGTAATTTGTTTATTGTTCCATATTGGGGATGTCAAGGTTATATATGGTCGCTATAAAATAGCATCCCCACCTTATGGATGTTCTCACTGTGCTGTGAAATTCTCCTATTCTGTCCTTTTTTGCTTTGTCTATTTTCCTGTCAAACTTTAGGTATATTTTTTTCCTCTCTTTTTTCCAGAAAGACTCCTTAACATGTTTCTCCCCATGTCAGGGTTGTATGAATCTAGAGATGGACTTGTCAGGCGCTTACAGCATGACATGCATTTGATGATAATAAAGATAAACAATAGGTTATGTGAATTGTGAAAAGAAAAAGAATTGCTCAATAAGAAGAAGAATTCCAAAGAATTGTTGATGAGGACGAAGAATGATTGCAAAAAAGAATAATCAGTAGAAGAAAGTGAGATAGAGAGAAGAAAGAAGAAGAACTGTAAAGAAGAAGGTGAAGAAAAAAATTGTGAAGTAAAGAAGTTGTCTTTCTTTAAATGTGGTTTGTTCTTAATTCTGTCTAGCTATTAAAAAAAATACTTTTATGTAAAATAAAACAAAGCTTGCATGCTAGCAATTGTCAGCAAGAAACCTACGTTGAGTTTTCAGTTTAATTAAGCAGAAATTTCTGTTCATGAAAATTTGCTGTTTTCTTTGTATCAGCAATAGCATGACCATGAAAGTCTGGTTCTGTGTTCCAGCTTA
This sequence comes from Rapana venosa, assembly GCA_028751875.1. NCBI lineage: Eukaryota > Metazoa > Mollusca > Gastropoda > Neogastropoda > Muricidae > Rapana > Rapana venosa. The sequence goes on from CM054162.1 coordinate 2,599,960, forward strand.
AGTGACTGACAGCTTTCATTAGCCCTTTGTTTTCTATTGCTTTTGTTAGGTGGCCAGGCGGGTTTGTGTTTGTTTGTTTCTTTGATATTTTTTGCCGCTTTGTGATTGGGTAGCCCAGCGTTCTGTTAGAGAAATAACACATAGCCTGTAACTATGTTTTTTTATCAAGAAATTCTATAATAAACTATGAAACCTGTTTAGCCATGTACTTAAAAAGTGCTTTTTTTTCTTGATAGATTTTATGAAAACATAAATTAAATTATGTAATATGTTATGAAGACATGCTCGAATGTTAACACTACAAATAAATAGCACAAAAACCTAAAACGCAATAAGAAAGCAATAATTTACGAAGTAATGATTTATTCAGCAACCCAAACTCACCACCACACCTTACCCCTATGGTCCAATTTTGACACCCCACTACCCACAAATGCCTCACACACACGTTCAAGACCAGTTTGTGAGATAGATAGTAAAGAAAACAATGTAAACTCACATAAAGCCACACCCTTTCTGAGTTAGTGGATAATAGATTATTGAACAAAGACATGGGCATTAATTTTTTTCCTCCAGTGGGAAGCGGTCTATCTTGCTGCATTAAACCATCCTTCCACACTATAATGACCTTCAAACAACATTAAAACACAAGAAAAAAATGCACTAATACACTGGCAAAACCTAGTGACTCTAATTTTACGTTCAGAAAAGAGAGGGAAATTATTTGATTTCACAGCTGGGCAGTTGTGTTAATTTACATTGAACAGACAGTGTAATGCGTTTTTTTTTATTCACAGGGTTTTTTGTATTTCGTTTATTTTATGTTATTGCATTTGGTGTCTTTTATTGTTGTTCTTGGGGATGCAAGGCTGCCAATCAGTATGAATAACATCCCCTACTTCTGAGAATTCTGTCCTAAGAATTCCTTCTGTTTATCTTCCTCATTCTTTTTGCCTTGTTCTTTGTGTCTTTCAGATGAGACTATAAACCGAGGCCCCGTGAGCGAACGCATGCAGAACATCTTGCGCTCACGTTAAATCCTGTTCTACTTTTCGAAAGGGTAGGCCATTGTGTGCCGGTGGGAACAGATGACAAAATTTACAAAACTGCATACACACGGGGACTAGTGGTAAAAAAGCACATGAGTACTTATTCTATTATCCTCGATATTTCTTTTTAATAGTCATCTGAGCGCGTTGATGTGTTGCTTTACAAGATTCAGCGCTATATAAATTTAATACCATTATTATTAATTTTTTTTTTTTATATTAATATTATTTTTTATTATTATTATCCTTATTATTATTATTATTATTATTATTATTATTTCTTATTATTACTTTATCTCATTATTATTATTATTCTTCCAGTCACTCTTTATCTTATTTTCTGCCTTCTTGGTCCATTATCCAACTTTTTTGAAATTTCAGGGAATATTAAAACTAGAACAAATTCTCCCTCATGGCCCAAAGCAGGATTGGGCTGGAACCTGGTTGTCAGTAACTTAATCACATTCACATTGCCTTTCCATTCTATTGCAGACAGCTAATAGTTTCTGGGGTACTTGAAACAGAAGGACACATTGCAAACATCTATCCATCGCTGTCTGCAACAATTTCACGGCAATTTACGGGTAGTAGTGAGAAAGGGTCAGGGGTGTAGAACTTGGGGCTTACCCCCCCCCCCCCCCCTGCCAGTAAATGTTGCTATTTATTGTAGTCTTGTTTTGAAAAGTCTGGTCATTGATATTGTTTTTGATTCTGATGCACACAATGTTGCTGTTTCTTTACGTTCATTATCTCAGATTTGGCAGCACATGAGGCTAACGAAGATTCCATGCTAACAATTGACCAGTTAAGAAATGGACTTGAATTTTCAGTTTATTCGCAGAAAATTCTGTCCTGAAAATTGCTGTTTCTTGTGTTGTAATAGAAAAGCCTGACCATGATATCTGGTCTGCATTGTGCTTCAGTGAACTAACAGCTCTTCAATTGGCTCTTGATTTTCTCTTGATTTTGCTTAGGTGGAGGCATGAGTTTTTGTTTGGTTGTTTTCTTGATTTTTTTCTTTGTTTCGTTTCCCCAAAAGGGTTGTGTGGGGGTTTTTTTTAAACCGCCTATCAGGGGTTTGGGAAAGGGGTAACACTGCCTAGCAAAGAATAACAAAAATATCGCCATTGCTCTTACAACTATTGTTTTAAAATTCAGTTTTTTCTGCCTGTGTCAGGGGTTTGTTTGTTCGCTATATAGTTAATACGTTATTCCTTCTTTCTTCTTTATCAATGATAATCATTCCCTAAGATGCATGCGGATCCTTAAGATGATCAAAAAACATGTCGCATACCAAATTTTTATTTTGTGGTTTGGTGTAAACCTCTTAGTCAGGATTGGAAGGTAACACTGCTACTAAGAATAACATCAGAATATCGCACATTGGAATTACAACTGTTGTTTTAAATTCATTCCATTGATCCTAGAGTTCTGTCCTGTATGCTCCTCTTTGTCAGATATGCACTTTAGCTTCTGCTTCCAGACCTCTTATGTTACAATGCTTCATGTTGGCTTACATCTGTTACACAGAACATTCCCTAGTCTATCGTCCACCATTGAACAAAACCTTCTCCGCATCGCACAGCAGACTCTAGCTAAAGTCCTGTTTGGTCACCATTTGGAACGAAGTCATCATGGATAGCAGAATGTACACATTGTGAACTCTATCTGCAATATCGCATTCTTCTCATTCCAGGATGTGTGTCCTTGTTTGCGTTGTTGTGAACATTGCTCTTTGTTGTTGCTTTCGCCTCTTTGAAGATGGCTTCTGTTTCTCTTCTTCCATTCTCCTTTTTTCTCTCCTACTTCTTCTCCTCACTCGTTGCCAAAGTCCTTGTTGGTTTTGTCTATCTTCTTCTGGTCTTTCTCTCTCTTCTTCTTACTCTTCTTCTTCTCTTCTTTTCTTTCCTTCTTCTGTTGCTTCTTCTCTTCTTCTTCTTCTTCTTCTTCTTCTTCTCTTCTTCTTCTTCTTCTTCTTCTTCTTCCTCTCTTCTTCTCTTCGCAAGCCTTCGCAATTCTTCTTCGCATTTTTTGTTGTTGTTGTTGTTGTTGTTGTTCATCGCAAACCTTCGCATTTCTCTTTGCAATTCTTTGCAATTCTTCCTCTTCGCAATTCTTCTTCTTAGCAATCTTGTTTTGTTTGTTCTTGTTCTTCTTGTTCTTCTTGTTCTTTCTTGTTCTTCTTCATTCTTTCTATTCTTCTTCTTCTTTCTTTTCTTCTTCTTCTTCGTTCTTCTTTTCTTCTTCTTCTTCTTCTTCTTCTTCTTCTTCTTCTTCTTCTTCTTCTTCTTCATTTTCATCAAGTTCTCAGGCAGCAGCTCCTGTTGTCTGTCATTTCAGTAAAATGCATTGCTCTGCTGACGAACGCCTGACAATCAGACCCAGTGCACCCCACACAAAACCAACAATTCAGCCTGTCAGCCAGCCCACCAAACAATCAAACAATCATGTAGATATATAATTATAACGGAAAGAAAACCGCCCCCTGGAAATAACGAACTCTTGTAACTTTTAACAAACGCATCAGAAAAGGGTCACTGGCCACAGAGAGAGAGGAGGAGAGAGAGAGAGAGCGAGAGGAGAGAGAGAGAAGAGAGAGAGAGAGAAGAGAGAGAGAAGAGAGAGACGAGCACATACACACACACACAAACACACTACACAGACACACACACAACACACACACACACACACACACACACACACCACACACCAGATACCGCAAACAAAAATAATGTAAAAGAAACTATGAATAAAGACCATGACAACTGCCAATAGGCAAGCACAGTCACTGAAGCTAATTACAGGGAGGAAAGGCAAGGAAATGAACTCCATTTCCAGCTGGGAGCCGTTCTCCTCTCGCACCAGGTACCCTGTGGCAGGCTGTTTGGCCTTTGTTATGCTTTTTTTATCTTTCTGTTGTTATGTTATAATTTACTTTATTTTATCTCGTTATAACCTGTGTGTACTTTAATTTTCTCCTTTTTTAAACTTGTCTTTTATTGTTTTAAAAATATATATAGTTTCTTGTTTATACATTGTTCTGTTTACTCATTAACTTCCTTGCTATACGTCATTGTGCCTCTGTGTATCACTTCTTATGCTCTGGAATAGGATTTATCTTATATGTCATTGTGATTGACTCAGCTCTTATGTGATTTCTTTCCCCCCGCACATGTCATAAGCGCTTTGATTTGTCTCTGCAAGATATAGCGCTATATAAGTTCCATTTTTATTTTCATTATGATGATGATGATGATGATGATGATGATGATGATGATGATGATGATGATGATGATGATTATGTTCCCCATGTCGTATTTTGCTCTCTGATATCTTATTTTACTTGATACGCTTCTCCACACAACAGCTCCTGTTTTCTGTCACATGAAGAAAATTGCGTTGCGCTGCCGTTAAGCGCCTGCCCAGTCAGGACCAGCGTATCCGATTTTGCATGGGAAAGAAGCGTTATCTTTAAATCCTATCTAGAAAAAGAAATAGGCAGGAACATTGACCAAGAAGGCAGAACATAGACTAGGAGGCGACAGTGAGAAAAGGAAAACAGCAGAAACGAAGAGATGAAAAGACAAGAAGGAAGTCTCAGCACAAAATTTCCAGAAGGTAGGGATGCTATTTATAATGACAGGTCCCGAATCCCCCAGGCAGGTATAGGGGAGGGTATTTGACATACTTCATGTTCTACAGACCCAGGTGGCTTTCAGGTAAGGTTACACAGGTGTATTAATAGTTGTTTGTTGTTGTCCTTCTTCATATTCGTGTGGCTGCTTCTAGTGCTGTTGGTATACGTGTCTTTACCGTTGATTATGTTGTCATCAACTTTCGTGCTTTTGTTGCTGTTTTGAATGTATACTTCCAGTTCACAACGATACGTTAACTTGGGATGGATTTAAAGTTGTTCTTGCAAAGTGCATTGTTATAGAGTGATGTGTGCTTTAATTCCCAGTGTTTGTATATGCAAACATGCCACATCAAACGTACAGACGGAAGACTAAAACCTTCATAATCACTAGTGTCTCATGCCCGGGATGACGGAGACCTGTCAGCATCAACAGTACCTCTCCTTCTGTAACCTAGGTGCTAGGAATTCCCTCTAGGAGACGGGATAGCCTAGTGGTTAGAACATTGCGCTCGCAATCTGACGACCCAGGTTCGATTCCCGTTCAAGGGGATATTTTCCCCTGGAGTTAGCGCCAGGCCCCAAACCCCCCCTCCCAAAAC
>CM054162.1:2605744-2638244 GCA_028751875.1 Rapana venosa
TTTTCCAACACAACCCTGCGGGCGTCAGTGTCCCACACAGACACTGGTGTCTTCAGACTTCCCCACCCCCTCACTGCATGAAGCCACTTGTGTCTTCTGACTTCTCCACCTCCCTCACGTGCTATGAAGCCACTTGTGTCTTCATGACTTCTCCCACCTCCCTCACGTGCTATGAAGCCACTTGTATCTGAATGACTTCTCCACCTCCCTCACGTGCTATGAAGCCACTTGTGTCTTCATGACTTCTCCACCTCCCTCACGTGCTATGAAGCCACTTGTGTCTTCATGACTTCCTCATGGCTCTCTCTCCAGGGACCGTGAAGGCCTTCCCTCTCTTCACCAACACTGACCAGGCCACTGATGAACAATATCACAAAGGATCAGGGTGTCAGAGAGGGGAGTAGTCATGGTGTCAGGGGGTGTACTGTGTATGCTGATCAGCTGGGGTTTTTGAAAATGAAAAATATGTTTAGCGAAACCCCTGTAGGTTAAAGGTGTCCCATAACCTATAAGGTTTGAAGGGGAGCAAGGCATGAGAGACCTCAACTTCTCTAGGGACCAGCATATTGAGGGTGGCACCCATCTCCTCTCCCTCGCTGCTTTACCTTCCCTGACCCTAAAGAGGGCAGGTACCCATTTACAGCTGGATGAACTTGGGGACTGTACTGAAATCAAGGTGCACAAACGGTCACCCATCCAAGTGGTAACCATAATGGACCCTGCTTAACTTGGCCAGGGGAAAGCAGTGCTCTGACATCTGAGCTATCCTGTCCACTATAGGTTACACTCCTGAATTAGATTGCTGGTGATGTAGTGCCTTATACAGAGTGCTATTCGAGATAATGTTAAGTGATTTTCACAGAGATTTCTTAAAGTATGAAAACATGCACCGTATACATTATTTTGGGGATTAAGGACATAGATCAATAGCAGGTAGTCATGAGAAAATTGGAGATTGATCATCAATTTCATGAGGATTGCTTGTGTTTCTACAGTGTTGATCCCATTCATATAGATTGTAGTTATGGACTTAGCAGACGACAAAGGACTGAGAGGTAGAGTGTCTGCCCACACATCAAAAAACATTAAAAACTAACAAATTCTTGTGTGTGCAAAATCACTTAAGTTTTGAGTCAGAGGTTAGTCTTTCACAAAATAGTTGTTTGATTTATGTGGATGCCTTAGTACTTGTGGCATGAATATAAGAGCAATATTGAAAAAGAAAAAAAAAACAGAAGGAAAATAGGCAAAATCTAAGGCAGGAGTGTAACCTGTACACATGAAAAGAGCATGTTTGAATTTCTCCCTGACAAAGTTGACAAAGCCATGCACAGGGCACTGTCCAAAACCAAACCAGGAAAAAGCACTGTAGAGCTGAAATGGCATTTTTCAAGTTCCCACTCCTTCGAGGGAAAGTTATCACAAGTTTTAACAATGTACGGAAGTTATAATGATAAAACTGCAATAACACTCCTAAATTACTTACTTTGCTGTATATCATGATTGTAAGTTTGCTCTGTTCAATGTTGTGTCCACAAGGGTTCAAAGTGAAGAATGGAACTGCATTAGATCTCTGTTAACAGAAAGTGTCTTCCAGTCACAGCCACAACTTCTGCAAACTGTAAAAGCTTACTTCAGAAATGATGACCACCCTTACCCCATGGGAATGCTGAGGGCCTGTCAGTATAAACAGCATCCTCACCTTATGGAAATTCTGTGATGGAAATTCTCCGTCTTTTCTTTCCGTGTATTTGCTTCTGACATTTTTTAATGTTATTCTTGTCATCTCCTCCTTGTCTATTTTCTGCCTGTTAGGTCCATGCTCCTGCCTTTTTTCCAGAAAGACTTCAAATATAACTGTTCTCTACCATGCTAAAACTGACTGCACTGGGCCATTTTGTCAGGCTTTTCACAGTGGCACAGTATAATTTTGCTTATTGACAGAAAACAGTAGTATATTTCTGAGCGTTCGAGGAAGAAGAAGAAGAAGAAGAAGAAGAAGAAGAAGAAGAAGAAGAAGAAGAAGAAGAAAAGAAAAGAAGAAAGAAGAAGAAAGAAGAAGGAGTATTGCTGAGAAAACAAAATGCGAAAAGAAGAAGAAGAAGAAGAAGAAGAAGAAGAAGAAGAAGAAGAAGAAGAAGAAGAAGAGAAGAAGAAGAAGAAGAAGAAGAATTGCTAAGAAGAAGAATTGTGAAGAAAAAGAATTGTAAAAATAAAGAAGAAAAAGAAGAAGAAAATGAATGACAATATCAAAATATGAACCACTGAGAGAAAACCCAAGGGATAATAAAGTGATATAAAAGAAAATGAGCTGACATAAACTGAAGCACACTATCACTAATATAAAGTACAATATGAACAAAAATAGAGTAGAATGCACACAAAAATGAATAAAAACACGTAGGTGAAAAAAACAACGACAGTGAGGTAATAGAAAATACTGAAACAAAATCATTTCCAGGGAAACAAAAACAGACCCCAGCTGGAAATGGAGTTAATTCCCCTGTCCTTTACTAGGTAACTAGGATCACCCACTCTGCTAGTGTATTGGCATCCCTGGTAACATTGTTCTTTGAATTATTTTTTTTCTTTTTAGTTGAGTGCATTTAGACAATGCGCTCTCTCTCCCTCTCTCTCTCTCTCTCTCTCTCTCTCTCTCTCTCTCTCTCTCTCTCTCTCTCTATCTCTCTCCTCCTGTGCTCTTTTTCATTTTCCTCAGCCTGTTTAGTTTTCCAAATATCAAGAATAGATTTAGCAGATCCTCTACAGGTTACACTCCTGCATTAGCTCGTGGGTCCTGTAGTGTCTTCTTTAGAGTGCTAGTCAAGAAATTGTTTAGTGATTTTCACAGATTTTTTTAAAAAGTAATAAAACATGCACTGTGTACTAATTGTTGGGATTGGGGACATAGATCAAAGCCAAGTAGTCACAAGATAGTTGGAAATAATCATCAAATTAGGATTGCATGTGTTTCTACAGTGTTGACCTATGCATGCATATTGCAGTTAGGAAGCTAGCAGACAGCAAAGGACAAGGGAGTTACAGTGTTTGCTTAAATTTTAAAAAACCCACCAAAACGATCGTTCTGCAAAATTAAATGCGTTTCGAATAAGATATTAGTCTGGCACAAAACAGTTGTTTTAATTAATGTGGATGCCTTAGTACCTATGGCATGGAATAAAGAGTCATATAGAAAAGGAAAAAAAAAACAGAAGGAAAAGTGGCAACATCTAAAGCAGGAGTGTAGCCTGTACACGTTGAAACAACATGTTTGACTTTCTCCCTGACACAGCTGACACACCCCTGCACAGAGCACTGTCCAAAACCAAACCAGGAAAAAGCACTGGAGAACTGGAATGTCATTTGTCAAGTCCCCACTCCTTCCAAGGAAAGTTATCACAAGTTTTAACAACATAAAGAAGTTATAATGATAAAACTGCAACAACACTCCTAACTTGCTTGTTTTGCTGTATGTCATGATTGTCAGTTTGCTCTGTTCAATGTTGTGTCCACAAGGGTCGAAAGTGAAGAATGGAACTGCATTAGATCTCTGTTAAAAGAAAGTGTCTTCCAGTCACAGCCACAACTTCTGCAAACTGTAAAAGCTTACTTCAGAAATGATGACCACCCTTGCCCCATGGGAAAGCTGAGGGCCTGTCAGTATAAACAGCATCCTCACCTTTTGGAAATTCTGTGATGGAAATTCTCCCTCTCTTCTTTCCATGTATTTGCTTCTGACATTTTTTAATGTTAATCTTGTCATCTCCTTCTTGTCTATTTTCTGCCTGTTAGGTCCATGCTCCTGCCTTTTTTCCAGAAAGACTTCAAATATAACTGTTCCTCCCTGCAAAACTACGCACTGGGCCATTTTGTCAGGTTTTCACATGGCACGTATAATTTTGCTTATTGACGAAAACAGTAGTATATTCTGAGCGTTGGGGAAGAAGAAAAGAAGAAAAGAAGAAGAAGAAGAAGAAAAGAAAAGAAGAAGAAAAGAAAAGAAGAAAAGAAGAAAAGAAAAAGGGAGTATTGCTGGAAGACAAAAGCGAAAAGAAGAAAAAGAAGAAGAAAAAGAAGAAGAAGAAGAAGAAGAAAAAGAAGAAGAAGAGAAGAAGAAGAAGAAAAAGAAGAATGCTAAGAAAAAATTTGTAAGAAAAAAATTGTAAAAAAAAAGAAGAAAAAGAAGAAAAAAATAATGAAAATATCAAAATAAAACCCAAATGAAGAAAACCCAAGGGAAAAAAGTAATAAAAAAAAAAATGAGTGACTAAACTGAAGAAACCTATCACTAAATAAAGTACAATAAACAAAATAGATAGAATGCACACAAAAATGAATAAAAACACTAGGAAAAAAACAACGACAGTGAGTAATAAAAAATTACTGAAAAAAAATCATTTCCGGGGAAACAAAAACAGACTCCAGCGGAAATGGATTAATTCCCTGCCCTTTACAGGTAGCTAGATCACCCACTCTGCGTTTTGGCCCCCGGGTAAATTTTTCTTTGAATTATTTTTTTTTTTTTAGTTGAGTGCATTTAGACAATGCGCCTCTCTTTTCCTCTCTCTCTCTCTCCCCTTCTCTCTCTCTCTCTCTCCTCTCTCTCTCTTTTCTCTCTCTCTGTGCTCTTTTCTTTTTCCTCACCCTTTTAGTTTTCCAAATATCAAAAAGATTTAGCAGTCCTCTAAGGTTACACTCCTGCATTAGCTGGGGGTCCTTGTGTCTTCTTTAGAGGCTAGTCAAAAAATTTTTAGTGATTTTCCAGTTTTTTTAAAAAGAATAAAAATGCACTTGTACTAATTTTTGGGATTGGGGACATAGTCAAACCCAAGTATCAAAAAAGGATGTTGGAAAAATCATCAAATTAGGATTGCATGTGTTTCTCAGTTTGACTATGCATGCATATTGCAGTAGGAAGCTAGCAGACAGAAAAGGGAAAAGGGGAGTTACAGTGTTTCTTAAATTTTAAAAACCCACCAAAACGACGTTCGAAAAAATTTAAATGCGTTCGAATAAGATATTGTCTGGCACAAAAACATTTTTTAATTAATGGGATCCCTTTAAATACCTATGGCATGGAATAAAGAGTCATATAAAAAAGGGAAAAAAAAAAAAACAGAAGAAAAGTGGAAACATCTAAAGAGGAGTGTGCCGTACACGTTGAAACAACATTTTTGCTTTTCCCTGACAAAAAGCTGACACCCCCCTGACGAGCCTGCCCCAAACCAAACCAGGAAAAAGCCTGGAGAATGGAATGTCATTTGTCAAGCCCCCCACCCCTTTCCCAAAGGAAAGTTAAAAAAGTTTTAACAACAAAAAGAATTTAATGATAAAACTGAAACAACACCCTAACTTGTTGTTTTGCTGTATTCATGATTGTCGTTTGCTCTTTTTAAATGTTGTGCCAAAGGGCGAAATAAAGAATAACTGCATAGATCTCTGTTAAAAAAAGGGGTCTTCCAGTCACAGCCAAAACTTCTGCAAACTGTAAAAGCTTACTTCAAAAGATACCCCCCTTCCCCCAGGGGAAATGAGGGCCTGTCAGTATAAACAGCATCCTCACCTTTTGGAAATTCTTGAGGGAAATTCTCCCTCTCTTTTCCATGATTTGCTTCTGACATTTTTAATTTTAAAATTTGTCATCTCCTTCTTGTCTATTTTTTGCCTGTTAGGCCATCCCTCCTTTTTTCCAAAACCTTAAAATATAACTGTTCTCTCCCCCATGCTAAAACTGACTGCACTGGGCCATTTTGTCAGGCTTTTTACAGTGGCACGAAATAATTTTTGCTTATTGACAGAAAAAGTAGTATTTTTTGGAGCGTTCGAGGAAGAAGAAAAGAAGAAAAAGAAGAAAAGAAGAAGAAGAAGAAAGAAGAAAAAAAAAGAAGAAAGTATTGCTGAGAAGACAAATATGAAAGAAGAAGAAGAAGAAGAGAAAAGAAGAAGAAGAAAAAAGAAGAAGAAGAAGAAGAAGAAGAAAAGAAGAAGAAGAGAAAAAGAAAAAGAAAAAGAAAAAGAAGAAGAAGAAGAAGAAGAAGAAGAAAAATTGCTAAAAGAAGAATTGTGAAGAAAAAGAATTGTAAAAATAAAGAAGAAAAACAAGAAAAAAAATGAATGACAATATAAAATTTTAAACCCACTGAGAGAAAACCCCAAGGGTAAAAAGTGATATAAAAGAAAAGGCGACATAAACTGAAGCACACTATCACTAATATAAAGTAAAATATAAACAAAAAAAAAAGTAGAATGCACACAAAAAAAATAAAAACACTGGAAAAAAACAACGACGTGAGGTAATAGAAAATACTGAAACAAATCATTCCGGGAAACAAAAACAGACCCCAGCTGGAATTGGAGTTAATTCCCCGTCCTTTACTGGGGTAACTAGGTTTACCCCCTGTAGTGTTTTTGGCACCCCCGGGTAACTTTGTTCTTTGATTTTTTTTTCTTTTTATTTGATGCATTTAACAATGCTCTCTCTCTCTCTTTTTCTCTCTCTCTCCCCTCTCTCTCTCTTCCTCCCCTTCCCCTTTTTCCTCTCTCCCCTCCTCCCCTTTTCCCTCTTGCTCTTTTTTCTTTTCCCCCTAGCCTGTTTATTTTTTAAAAAATCAAGAATGCTTGTTTTGCTGTATATCAGATGTCAGTTTGCTCTGTTCAATGTTGTGTCACCGGGGCTTAAATGGAAGAATGGAATTTGCATTAGATCTCTTATAGCAAAAATTGTTTCCCGCACGCCCACAACTTCTGCAAACTGTAATTGCCTGTTTTAAAAATGTCTCCCCCCTCACCCCATTGGTTTCCCAGGCTGACAATAAATGCATGCTAACCTTTTGGAAATTCTGTGCAAGGAATTCTTTATTTTCTTTCCATGTATTTGCTTCTGACTTTTTTTTTTTTTTGTCACCCACCTTTTTGTCTATTTTCTGACTTTTTGGTCTTTTCTCCTGCCTTTTTTTCCCTGAGAGACTGAAAACAACTGCTCTCTCCCATGCTGAAGTCGACTGCACTGGGCCTGACTTGTCGGTTTTTTTCCAGCAGCGCAACATATTTTTCTTTTTTTGACTAACATAGTCTTTTTGAGCATTTGAAGAAGCGAAGATAAAAAAGAAGAAAAATTTGAAGAATGTGGGAAGAATGAGAATAACAAAATATGAAACACTGAGAGAAAACCCAAGGGATAATAAAGTGACATAAAAGAAAATGAGTTAAGATCATCTGAAGCACACTATCAAAAATATAATGTGCAATATGAACAGAAATAGAGTAGGTTGCACACGAAAAATGAGTTAAAACATGCAGGTGGAAAAAAAACGGACAACGAAATGATAGAAGATACTGGAACAAAGTCATTTCCAGAAGAAGAAAAAACAGGGGGAAAGTGGCAACACTAAAGCGGGAGTCCCTGTACACTTTAAACAACTTTTTGAATTTCCCCCTGACACAGCTGAACCCCCCTGCAAGGCACTGTCAAAACAAACCCAGGAAAAAGCACTGGAGAAGGAAATGTCTTTTTTAAATTTCCCACTCTTCGGGGAAAAGTTATCACAATTTTTAACAATGTCCCAAAAAGTTTTATAATAAAAAAACTGCAACAACACTCCTAATTGTTGTTATGCTGTTATCAGATTGAAAGTTGCTCTGTTCAAATGCTTGCCCACAGGGGTTCCCAAGTGAAGAATGAACTTGCATTAGATCTCTGTTAACAGAAAGTGTCTTCCAGCACAGCACAACTTCTGCACAGTAAAAGCTTATTTTCAAAAAATGACCCCACCCTCACCCCTGGGAATGCGAGGGCCGCAGTATAAAACAGATCCTACCTTTTGGAAATTTGTGATGGAAATTCCCCCCCCTTTTTTCTTTCCATGTTTTTGCTTCTGACTTTTTTTTAAATGTTAATCTGTCATCTCCTTCTTGTCTATTTTCGCTTTAGTCCAGCTCCTGTTTTTTTCCAAAAAGATTTTCAAATTAACTTTTTCTCTACCATGCTAAAACTGACTGCACTGGGCCTTTTTTCGGGCTTTTTACAGTGGCACAGTAAAAATTTTGCTTTTTGCAAAAAAAAGTAGTATATTCGACGTTCGAGGAAGAAGAAAAGAAGAAGAAGAAAAAAGAAGAAGAAGAAGAAAAAGGGGAAGAAGAAGAAGAGGGGGAGTATTGCGGAAAAGAAAAAATGCAAGAAAAAGAAGAAGAAGAAGAAGAAAAGAAAAAGAAGAAGAAGAAGAATTTCTAAGAAGAAAAATTTGGAAGAAAAAAAATTGTAAAAAAAAGAAGAAAAACAAGAAGAAGAAAATGAAATGACAATATCAAAATATAACATAAAAAAAAAACCCCAAGGATAAAATATAAAAAAAAAAAAAAAATGAGGGGGCATAAATGAAAACACAAAAAATTAAAGAAAAATGAACAAAATTAGAGAAAAACAAACAAAAAATAAAAAACACGTGGGTTTTGAAAAAAAAAAGCTGAATAAAGAAAATCAAAAAAAATCTTTCCCCCCCAAAAACCCCCCCATTTAAATATTAATTCCCTTCCTTTTCTGGGTAACCTTCCCCCACTCTCTGTGTTTTTCACCTTTAACTTGTTTTTAATTTATTTTTTTTCTTTTAAGTTGAGTGCCTTTCAATGTTTCCCCCTTCTTTCTCTTCTTTTCCCCTTTTTTCCCCTTCCCCCTCTCTCCTTTTCCTCTTTTTTTCCCCCTCTCCCTTGGGTTTTTCTTTTCTTTCCCCAGTTTTAGTTTTAAAACGAATCTTTTTTTGTGTATTAATTTGTTTTGCTTTTAAAGTTTTCCCCAAATTAATGGAAAATAACCCAAATTAGATTTTGAAAAATTGCCCTTCCAGTAAATATTTGCAAATGTATTCCTTTTAGAAAATTTTAAAACCCCCTCATCCCTTTGGATTCCGAGGCCCCTGACAAATAAAGCATGCTCCCCTTTTTGGAAATTCTGGCAAGGAATTTTTTTATTTTTTTTCCTTTTTTGCTTCTGACTTTTTTTCTTTTTGTCACCCCCTTTTGTTTTTTTTCTGATTTTTGGGGTCTTTTTCCTGTTTTTTTTTCCCCTGAGAGATTTTAAAAAAAACGCTCTCCCCATGCTAAAGTCGACTGCCTGGGCCGATTTTCAGGTGTTTTTTCCAGCAGGCAACATATTTTTTTTTTGACAGAAACAAGTGCATTTCTGAGCTTTGAAGAAGACGAAGATGAAAAAGAGAAAGAAGAATTTGAAAAACTGTGGGGAAAGAATGAAAATAAAAAATATGAAAACTGAGAGAAAACCCAAGGGAAAAAAGGACATAAAAAAAAATGATTAAGATCATCTGAACACCATAAAAAATTTAAATGTGCAATATGAACAAAATAGAGTAGGTTGCACACAAAAAAATGAGTTAAAACATGCAGGTAAAAAAAAAAGGGGACAACGAAATGATAAAGAACTGGAAAAAAAGTCATTTCCAGAAGAAAAAAAAAAACAGAAAAAAAAGGGAACTTTAAAAGCAGGATTTTACCCTGTACACTTGAAACAACATTTTTTGACTTTCCCCCTGACACAGCTGCCAAACCCCCCTGCACAGAGCATTTCCCAAAACCCAAAAAGGGAAAAAGCAGGGAAACGGGAATTCATTTTTCAATTTCCCCACTCCTTCGAGGGAAAGTTATCAAAATTTTAACAAGACAGAAGTTATAAGATAAACTGCAAAAACCCCCTAACTTGCTGTTATGCTGTATATCATTTTTGTAATTTGCTCTGTTCAATGCTGTGCCCACACGGGGTTCCAAGTGAAGAATGGAACTTGCTTTAGATCTCTGTTAACAGAAAGTGTCTTCCGGTCACAGCCACAACTTCTGCACACTGAAAAGCTTACTTCAGAAAATGCCACCCTCACCCCAGGGGAATGCTGGGGGCCGTGAGTATAAACCATCCCCCCTTTTTTGGAAAATTCTGTGATTGAAATTCTCCCCTTTTTTTTCCATGTTTTGCTTCTGACATTTTTGATTATTCTTGTCATCTCCTTCTTGTCTATTTTCTGCCTGTTAGGTCCATGCTCCTGCCTTTTTTCCAGAAAGACTTCAAATATAAACTGTTCTCTACCAGCTAAACTGACTGCACTGGGCCATTTTGTCGGGTTTTTCACAGTGACAATAAAATTTTTTGCCATTGACAAAAAAAACAGTAGTATATTTTCTGAGCGTTCGAGAAGAAGACGAAAAAGAAGAAGAAGAAGAAGGGAAAAAATTTTGGAGAAGACAAAATGAAGAAGAAGAAAAGAAGAAGAAGAAGAAGAAGAAAAAGAATTGTGAAGAAAAAAATTTGTAAAAATAAAGAAAAAACAAAAGAAGAAATGAATGACAATATAAAAATATGAACCCTGAGAAAAAACCCCAAGGATAAAAAGTGATATAAAAGAAATGGTGGCAAAAACTGAAGCACCTACCCAAAATAAAGTACAATATGAACAAAAATAGAGTGAATGCACACAAAAATGAAAAAAAAGTAGGTGAAAAAAAACAACGACAGTGGGGTAATAAAAAATACTGAAACAAAATCATTCCCGGGGAAACAAAAACAGACCCCAGTGGAAATGGATTTAAATTTCCCCCGCCCTTTACTAGTAAAAGGATCACCCCCTTGCTAGTGATGGCACCCTGTTAACATTGTTTTTTTAAAATTTTTTTTTCCTCTTAGTTGAGTGCATTTAGACAATGCTCTCTTCTCCTCTCTCCCCCCTCTCTCCTCTCTCTCTCTCTTCCTTCCCCTCCTCTCTCTCTTCTCTCTTCCCTCCCTCTCTCTCTCTCTGTGGGGTTTTTTTTTCTTTTCCCTCGCCTTTTTTAGTTTTTCAAAAATAAAGAAAGCTTTTTCGTTACCCTGATTGTCGTTTGCTCTGTTCAATGTTGTGTCCAAAAGGTTCAAAGGAAGAATGGAACTGCTTAGATCTCGAACAAAAAGTGTCTTCAGTCACAGCCCAACTTCTGAAAAAGAAATTTGCCGCTTTAGAAATGTCTACCCCCCCTCACCCCATTGGGTTGCGGGGCCCCTGAAAATAAAAATACATGCTCCCCTTTTTTGGAAAATTCGTGAAAAGAATTCTTTATTTTCTTTCCAGTATTTGCTTCTGACTTTTTTCTTTTTGTACCCCCCTTTTTGTCATTTTCGACTTTTTGGTCTTTTCCCCCTGCCTTTTTTTCCCTGAAATTAAAACAATGCTCCCCCCAGCTGAAGTGGGACTGCACGGGGCCTGACTTGTCGGTTTTTTTTCCCCAGCAGCGCAACATATTTTTCTTCTTTGACAGTAAACAGTAGTACATTTCTGAGCATTTGAAGAAGACGAAGATGAAAAAGAGAAAGAAGAATTGTGAAGAATTGTGAGGAAGAGTGAGAATAACAAAATATGAAACACTGAGAGAAAACCCAAGGGATAATAAAGTGATATAAAAGAAAATGAGTTAAGATCATCTGAAGCACACTATCCAAAATATAATGTGCAATATGAACAGAAATAAAGTAGGTTGCACACAAAAAATGAATTAAAACATGCAGGTAAAAAAAAACGGACAACGAAATGATAGAAGATACTGGAACAAAGTCATTTCCAGAAAAAAAAACAGAAGGAAAAGTGGAAAACTCTAAAGCGGATGTAGCCGTACACTTTGAAACAACATTTTTGACTTTCTCCCGAACAGCGACAACCCCGCACAGAGCATCCCCAAAACCCAACCAGGAAAAAGCAGGGAGAACTGGATGTCTTTTTTGTCAAGTCCCCACCCCTTCAAGGGAAAAGTTTTTAAAAAAATTTTTAACAACAAAAAGAAGAAAAAAATGATAAAAAACTGCAACAACACCCCTAATTTGCTTGTTTTGCTGTTATCTGTTGTAAGTTTGCTCTGTTCAATGTTGTGTCCACAAGGTTCAAAGTGAAGAATGGAACTGCATTTGATCTCTGTTAACAAAATTTTCTTCCAGTCACGCCACACTTCTTCAAACTGTAAATTTACTTAAGAAATGAGGGACCACCCCACCCCAGGGGAATGGGGGGGGGGGCGTCATATGAACACCATCCTCCCTTTTGGAAATTATGTGATGGAAATTCCCCTCTTTTCTTTCCATGTATTTGCTTCGACATTTTTTTGTTAATCTTGTCATCCCCTTCTTGTATTTTCTGCCTGTTACCCATGCTCCTCCCTTTTTTTTCCAAAAAGACTTAAAATAAACTGTTCCCCAGCAAAAAATGATGCAGGGGGCCTTTTGTCAGGCTTTTCACAGTGGCCAATAAATTTTTGCTCTTGACAGCAAACAGTATATATTTCTGGCGTTCGGGGAAGAAAAGAAGAAAAGAAGAAAAGAAGATGATGATGATGATGAGATAAAAAGGGTAAAGGAAAAGAAGAAGAAGAAGAAGAGAAGAAAAAGAAGAAGAAGAAGAAGAAAGAATTGAAAGATAACGAAGTGTAAAAGTGAAGAAAAAAAAAGAAGAAAAAATGAATGTCAAAAAAAAAATATGCCCAATAAAAAACCCAAATGATAAAAAAGTATATAAAGAAAAAGAGTTGACTAAACTGAAGCACATTTCACTAAAAAAAAAGTCAAAGGAACAAAAACGAGTGGGTTGCAAACAAAATTAATAAAAACACGTAGGTGAAAAAACAACAACGCCATGAGGAAATAGAAAATACTGAAACAAAATCTTTTCCCGGGGAAAAAACAGACCCCAGCTGGAAAGGAGCTAATTTCCCCTGTTTTTTACTAGGTCCCCTGTCACCCACTCTGTAGTGTATTGGATCCCTGTAACATTTTACCTGACCACCCTCACCCCAGGGGAAGCGGGGCCCCTGTCAGTATAAACAGTCCTCATCTTTTGGAAATTCTGTGATGGAAATTCCCCTCTTTTTTTCCATGTTTTGTTTCGACTTTTTTTTTTGTTAATCTTGTCATCCCCTTTTTGTCTATTTCCCCCTGTTAGGCCCTCTCCTGCTTTTTTTCCAGAAAGACTTAAAATATAACGTTCTCTCCCATGCTAAAACTGACTGCACTGGGCCATTATTGTCAGGCTTTTCACAGTGGCACAATATAATTTGCAGAACAGATAAGTGCAAGAACAGATTCACAGTGCTATCAAGGTAAAACTTGACTCAATTATACAACACCTCTAACATGGAGCAAGGGGGACCCCTTAAAGCACTCTCTTGAACACCAAGGGAAGTTTGGGGGAAAAAGAAATGGGGAGGTAAAAACAGGAAAGCTACAGTTTGGGGGAACCCAAGAGGTAAAGGAACCATCAAGAAAAAAAAAACCCTATATAAGTTTGGGCCAAGACCAAGACAGAAAGGACTACGAAAAGTACAAAACGCAAGAAACTAGTAATCGGTGTAAAAGCCTCCAAAGAAAAATCTTGGTGATTATGGAGAGAATTTAAAGTGAAATTTCCCAAGAATCCCAAGAGAATTTTTCAAAATGTTAAACGATGAGAGTAAGAAAAACCATTCAACCCAACACAGTAGTGAATGACAAAGGGAGAGGCACTGCACAAAGAAGGGAAAATTTAAAACAATGGAAGATTTTTTTAAAAAGATTTTTTAAACCCATCTGGAGTAAAAGTTCCAGCTCCAGTTTTCCCCCCACGCATAAAGACCATTTTAACCCCCCAAACCTTGAAGCGGAAACAAGAAAAGCATAAGACCACCCAAAAGGGCAAAGGGCATGATGACGGCAAAAAACAACTGAACCCACCCTTTTGCATGGGGAGAAACGGGAGTTAAGTGGCCACATCATCTTCCAGAAAGCATGGAAGAAGGAAATCCCAAGGGACTGGCAAAATGCAAAGTGGTGCCAATTTGGAAAGGGGAAAAGGGGCAGCAAAATTGCAGCACCTACAGGGGCTTTTTCACTTCTCAGCAGTAGGGAAAAATGTAAGCAAAGATTCTGGAACAGTGCCAAGAGCCAAAGCAAAACACCACTGAGCAACCCCCATTTTTGGTTTTTGGGAAAGGGAAGGGGGTCACAGATCCCTTTTTCGCACCCCGAAGCTGTGTGAAAGAGCCATAAAAATACAACCAAGACCTGCACAGTATCGTTTGACCAAAAAAAATTTTCGACCGAGTCACAGAGAAAAGCTCTGGAAGATCGGGAGCAGTACACGTGAAGGGGCAGTGCTTGATAACATCAGAGCAATCATGCCAAACATATGAGCGCAGTCCGAACAGCCTGGAACACCACTGGTTTCCCGGACTAGGGGTCAGGCAAGGCTGCTACCTCTCCCCTTCTCTTCTGATAACAGGGCCCCAGATTAAAAAGGGAAAACCCAAACCCAATTTTGGGGCCTAAAACGAACTGTTATTTGCTGCGCCCAGTCCCTGATGAATTTGAAAAAAGCATCCTTCAAGACACAAAACCCAAACTCAACAAAAGCTCGAGAGGATGACTGAAATCAAAACCCAAAAAACAGAAGTTATGTCGTCAGCAGAAACCAGAAAGCTGGACACCCACATCAAGGGCACCCAGCTGAAACAGACCAAAGAATTTAAATACCTTGGCAGCCCCTTCACTAAAGAGGGAAAAAATTTGGGATAGAGAGATAGAAACAAGATGCCAAAAACGAACGCAGTCATTTTCCCAACTCGCCCCCCTTCAAAAAAATTTCCAGCATCCCAATGACACCAAGGCAAAACTCACAACGCCATCTTCGTTCCAACACTCACATCCCATGTAGAATGGCCCTAAAAAAACCCCCCTTTTAGAGAGAAAATTGGTCACAGGGAAATGCGCTCCCTGAGAAACTGTCACAAGCCCAGCGCGACAAATCAAAAATGTGATCAAGACATGGTCGGACAAAACCCCAATTATCCACCATACGAACAACAAAGGTCAGGTTTTTTGGTCCCTCACTAGAATGCCCCCCCAACCAACCAGCCTGGGCATACCCACCAAATAAAATGGTGGAAACCAGAGGTAGCCCAAAGGGAGACGATGGAGCGACTCCTGGCTGACACCCACGACCCCATGCCCTGTCATACATCAAGCCTCCTGCCTTGCTGCAGACGACTCTGTGTTCCCCGCGACGCCGAAGGGCACCAGCAGCAGATAAATGAAGAAGAAGAAGACAATATAATTTGCTTTTTGACAGAAAACAGTATTTAATTTCTGAGCGTTCAAAGAAGAAGAAGAAGAAGAAATAAAAAAAAGAAGAAAAAAAGAAGAAGAAGAAAAAGAAGAAGAAGAAAAAAGAAGAAAAAAAAGAAGAAGAAGAAAAGAATTGCTAAGAAGAAGAATTGTGAAGCAAAAAATTGTAAAAAAAAAGAAGAAAAAAAAGAAGGAAAATAAATGCAATATAAAAATATGAACCACGAGAAAAAAACCCAAGGGAAAAAAGTGATATAAAAAAAATAGCTGACATAAATAAAGCACACATCACTAATATAAAGTACTTTGAAAAAAAATAAGTGAATGCACACAAAAATGAAAAAAAACAGTGGTGAAAAAAAAACGACAGTGGGTAAAGAAAATACTGAAAAAAACATTTCCGGGGAAAAAAAAACACCCCCAGCTGGAAAGGAGTTAATTCCCTGCCTTTACTGGGTAACTGGGATCACCCACTCTGAGTGTATTGGCATCTCGGGTAACTTTTTTTGAATTTTTTTTTTATCTTTTTATTTTGAGTTTTTAGAAAATGCTCTCTTCTCTCCCCCCTCTCTCTTCTTCTCTCTTCTCTCTCTCCTCCTTCTCTCTCTCTGTGTTCTTTTTTTCATTTTCCTCAGCCTGTTTATTTTCCCAAAAACAAGAATAGATTTACAGACCCTCTACAGGTTCACCCCTCATTACCCATGGGTCCTGTAGTGTTATTTTTAGAGTGCTAGTCAAGAAATTGTTTAGTGATTTCACAGATTTTTTTTAAAAAGTTTTAAAAAATGCACTGTTACTATTGTTGGGATTGGGGACATAGATCAAAGCCAAGTAGTACAAGATAGTTGGAATAATCATCAATTTGGATTGCATGGTTTTACAGCGTTGGCTATCATGCTATTGCGTTAGAAGCGCAACAGCAAAGACTGAGGATTACAGTGTTTGCTTAAATTTTAAAAAACCCACCAAAAAGATCGTTCTGCAAAATTAAATGCGTTTCAAATAAGATATTAGTCTGGCACAAAATAGTTGTTTTAATTTATGTGGATGCCTTAGTACCTATGGCATGGAATAAAGAGTCATATAGAAAAGGAAAAAAAACCAGAAGGAAACGTGGCAACATCTAAAGCAGGAGTGTAGCCTGTACACGTTGAAACAACATGTTTGACTTTCTCCCTGACACAGCTGACACACCCCTGCACAGAGCACTGTCCAAAACCAAACCAGGAAAAAGCACTGGAGAACTGGAATGTCATTTGTCAAGTCCCCACTCCTCCAAGGAAAGTTATCACAAATTTTAACAACTTACAGAAACTATAAAAAATAAAAAATCAAAAAACACTCCTAACTTGCTTTTTTTGCTGTTGTCATGATTGTCAGTTTGCTTTTCAATGTTGTTCCACAAGGTTCAAAGTAAGAATGGAACTGCAAAAGATCTCTGTTAAAAGAAAGTGTCTTCCTCCAGCCCCCAAAATTCTGAAAATGTAAAAGCTTACTACAGAAAGCTGACCCAAACCCCATTGTAGGAATGCCGAGGGCATTTCGCATAAATAGAACCCCACCTTTTTGGGAAATCTGTGTAGGGAATTCCCTCATTTCTTTTATGTATTTGCTTTTGACTGTTTTCCCCCTTGTCACCCCTTTCATGTCTATTTTCTGCCTTTTTTGGGCCATTTTCTGCCTTTTTCCAGAAAACTTAAAAATTTTAAAGTTTCCCCCCATGCTGAAATCCCTGCCGGGCCTGACTTGTCAGGCTTTTTCAGCAACACAAAAAGTTTGCTCATTGACAGAAAACATAGTGATTCTGAGTGTTTAAGGGAAAAAGGGGAAAAAAAAAAATTTTGGAAAAAAAGAATTGCGAAGAAGAATTGCAAAGAATTGCGAAGAGGGGAAGACGAAGATTGCGAAGAAGAAGACAAAAAGAAGAAAAGTCGAAAAAGAAAAAGAAAGGAAGAAAGAAAAAAAGAAAAAAAGAAAGGGAAACAAAAAAGGAAGAAGAAAGAAAAAATGAAAGAAAGAAAACAAAAGAAAGAAAGAAAGAAAAACAAAAAACAGACAGACAACGACAGACAGACGACAAAAGACAGACAAAAGAAAAAAAGAAAGAAAGAAAGAAAAAAAGAAAAAACAAAAAAAAGGAAAAAATAATGTCTAAGTTTCATTTTTCCAAAAAACACACCCTAGAAAAATGTAGGGACATCTAAGAGCCATTTAAACGACAGTACTGTAATCAAAAAAAATTCTGCCGTTCTTTTTCCCCAAAAAGCCAAAAAATTCAAAACAAAAAAAGAAGGGCGCCCCCTAAATTGAACTTGCAGGTATCAGAGAAAGTTTCAAAATCTCCATGTAGTGCTCTTATTTTGGATGTCAAAAAAGACACGTGGGATGTTTTCTTGTTAAAAATTTTTCTATAGGATTATTTCTTTGACTCAGACACTTGTTGTCAAAGGGTTTAAAGTGAATTTGATGGTGCAGCAGCCTGTAATCAAGACTTTAAACTTACATATTTAAAAAGTCAAGACTGCCAATTTTGTCATTCCTTTACAGGCACCTTAGAAGACCTATTGAGAAGACGAGAGAAATACAAAGTAAAAATAACCAGGCATCCACCAAATAATTATGTATTCAGTTTATAGTAGTGAGGACGACTGTTAAAGATACTGATAACCTGCCTTATTTTTAGTAACATATTCTTTTGCAGTGACTTCGGTAAATGTTATTTTCTAGTTGTTTTTCTTTTTCTTTCAGTTTACTCCAGCCTCCCCCATGGCGATGGCAGGGTCATCAGTATAATAAATAGCATCCTGCCTTCTGCAAATCCCATGCTAGGAATTCTCCTTTTTCAATCCTTTTGGGGGTTTACACACAACACACACACACACACATACACCACACACACACCACACACACACACACCCCCACCCACACACACACACCCGTGCGCCACCACTTTTACTCTAAAATATGGGGATCGAAGGTTACTGACATTGTCTAAGCCTGCCAAGGGTTTTATTCCCTCTGTGATCAGGAGCAGAAAGAATAGGGAGCGACCACGACCCTTTTGTGCTGTATTCAAATAAGGAAAAAAAACAAAAAGCCTGCAAACCCAGTATCAAATTTTGTGGGCAAACTAAAA
Source organism: Rapana venosa (assembly GCA_028751875.1). Lineage (NCBI taxonomy): Eukaryota > Metazoa > Mollusca > Gastropoda > Neogastropoda > Muricidae > Rapana > Rapana venosa. The sequence continues at coordinate 2,623,990 of CM054162.1, forward strand.
AAATCCAGATGTCGGGGATCTTTCCCAAACAGGCTTGGGGGGACGCTTTGCGGGATTAACCCTCCTGGGCAAAGACATCAATGACCTCACCCAAAAACTTTAAGAGGCGGGCCCAGAAACAGCAAGGAGGGACTCGGTCGTAGAGAAAAAACACCAAACCATGGACACCCAAAGACATCTTGGACCTAAAGAAAACCGGGAGGGGCCAACAAACTTGGAAAAAGTATGTTAAAGGCCAAAGAAGGGGGTCTGTCAATGTGAGAGATCGAAAAAAGCAGAAATTTTGGGAAAAGTAAAAGGCATACGACACCCCCAAGAAACTCACAAAACCCCCTTTAAACCAAATCACAGTCATGAAGACAGCTCCGGAAAAACCCTCACAGAAAACTCAGCTGCTTGAACAGGGGGTCTGAGTATTGTCAAAACTGTACAACTCCCCCTCAACCCGAAAAAAAAAACAAAAAAAAGTGAAAGCAGCAAATCAAGACACCCTCGCCATTAACTATCTGGGGGGGAAAAAGGGAAGAAGCCATCCGCATTTCCATAGGAAAGTCCCCGGAGCAGACAACTACCAGAGAGCTGCTCAAGCATGGGGGCGAAACAGTCATCACACATGTTCAGCTATCTGCAGAAGATTTGGGGGGACAAAAAGTGCCAACAGACTGGCCAATCACTCATCATACCCCCCAAGAAGGGGAATTTACGCCAATGCCCAAAAAATAGAACAATCACCTCATCAGCCACGCCAGCAAGATCATGCGCAAAGTTATTTTGAATCGACTCAAGAAGAGGCAGAAAAACACCTTGCAGAGGAACAAGTGGGTTTAAGCAGGCAGGGCACAACGACAATTTTTAATGCCAATCTGTGGGAAAAAAATCTTTAACATCAGAGAACCTTTCCACAACTTTCATGACTTCAAAAAGGGTTTCGACGAGTAGGCACGAAGGCCGTGGCAGGTCCTCAGAAAAGTTTGGCATTGAAGGACATGCAAACCATTCAAGCCCCATACAAACCCCCAGCGTGCAGTCCTTTGAAAAAAGGTCGGAGACTACTTCAAAACCCCAGTTGGGTCCGACAAGGATGTGTTTCTCCCGTCTGTTTTTAAACTTTCTTGGAAAACATTATGAGAGAGACCCTCCATGACTCCCTCTCCCTCTCCCTGGGGGCAGACCCCCCCACCTGCGGTTTGCCGTGAAAAGAAGGGGGAAAACAAGAGGAAGAAGAAGATTTAGAACAGAGGTGGAGCAATGGGATGGGGGGGTAGCTCGGAGAAAAGTAAAGACTTGTTACCAAAAACACGAGCTAAAATTTACTAACACCAAAACTGGAGGAGGTAGAGCTTTTAAAACCTTGCCTAACTCACAAAGGACGGGGGATCGAGACAAATCAAGGTCAGAATAGCCCTGGAACATCTCCCATGACAAAACTCACCACCAATGGAAAGTAAAGAATCATTTCCCCAAACAAACAAAGCTCAAAAACCCCAATTTAGACTACCCGCGTACGGAAATGAAACCGGACATTGATGTGAAAAAGCAAAACGAATCCAGTCATTTTAAACAAATTTCCATAGAAAAAAAACTGGGCAATCCTGGAGAGAACGAAAGACCCAAAGAAAGTGTCAAAATCCCAAAAAAACGGGTTGCAGGGCCCCAGGGAAAAACCCTTTTCACCCTGTCAAGAAGAAAAAGCTGACTGGTTTTGGGCCCCGTCACCCGCCACAAAAACTTGCCCCAAAAAAATACTGCAGGGAACACTCGAAGGTGGGAGAAAGAGGGAAAACAGAACAAGTCATGGTGGAAAACACAGGAATGGCCAGATGAATGACTCGGCACTACTGCGAGAGCCGAGGACCGAGATGGATGGAGGAGGCCCCTTTCACGGGACGTTTTGGTTTTCCCCCCCGACCGCCAAAGGGCAGGGTCTGATGTGATGATGATGATCAGTGAGCTGTGTCCATGTAATACATTTCTGGGTTCAAAACAAAAAACGAAATAGACAAACAAATAAGGGAGACAAACAAGCAGGCAAGCAAAGGACAAACAAACAAATAGACAAACAAGCCAACAACAAACAGACACACCAACAGACAAACAACTGAATACATGGCTCAATATGTCCAATCCTCTTAAATAGGTTTCAGTGTGAAGTCACCCAACAAATTCCACATTTTGGGGACATATAAAAAAAAAGCTGGCCCCATTTTTGTGAAAAGTAACATTATACGTGTAAAAACTCCCTGTAGGGGAAAATAGGGGCCCGCATATAAATTTTCACCCCACTTTCGGAAATTTTGTGCTAGAAAAATTCTCGCTTTTTTTTTTGCCTTGTTCCTTTTCTTCCTGCACCTCCTTCTTGTCTGTTTTCGCCTTTTGGTCCACCTCCCGCCCCTTTTTAAACCCGACAGATTAAAAAGAGCATTCTCTCCCCACCAAAAGTCGGATTCACTGAGCCCGACTCGTAGGCGCTTTAAAACCAAACTCAAAGCATTTTTTCTCATATGACAACACCAAAGCTGCTGTTGGCGTCTTTTGGAAAAAGTAAATACATGTAATTTTTTTTTTTATTGGAAAAAAAAAATAAAAACTGTTTAAAAAACAAAAAATTAAAAGGGTTTGTCAGTCATCACCCGTAAACCAAAATTTTAGGCCGGGGAAAAAACCCCCAGTAAAAAGAGCAAAACAAGGGATTCATTTTCCCCCTTAAAAAAAAAGCAAAAAAAACTCTTTGAGATTCAATCCCCTTTGGGTACAAATGTTCCCTGATTACTAAAAAATGGAAAAATGAATCAAACATAGTCAAACCTGCTCATTACGTCATTCCCTTTATTCATTTTTGTCGGGGGGTACACATTTCAAAGTCAGATTTTCAATTAAAAGACAGCCTCGTTTTTTTGGTTCTTCTTCTTTTTTAGTTTTTTTACTATTTTGGGGGTTTTTTTGGGTTTTTTGGTTTTTTTTTTTGCTTTGAATTGTTTCTCTTTATCAAGTGTGTATGTGGGGATGAGGGGGGGGGGGGGCGTGTTTGGCCGTGGGGGGGGGGGGGGGGTGTCAATCCCGGGTTATTATTTGGGGATGAAAAAAGGGGGAAAAAGCAAAGGGGTCAAACTGTCGCTACTTGTGTACATATTGTGAAGTTTGTCTGCCTCGGGGTCCCCCTCTTTTTTTCCCCCCCCCTCCCACCCATTGTCATCGCCCCTCTCCTCTCTCTCTCTCCCCCTCTCCCTCTCTTCTCTCTCTCTCTCCTCTCTTTCTCTCTCTAAAACCCTCTCTCTTCTTTTTGTGTGTGTGTGGGGGGGGGGGGGGGGCATAGCTCAGTGGTCAGAGCACTCCTTTCCCCCCCGCTAAGGTTAAAAGCGTCGAGCTGGTAACCACTTGGATGGGGGACCGTTTGCGTGCCTTGGTTTAGTGCATGCCCAGCTGTAAATAGGGACCGTCCTCTTTAGGGACGACAGGGAGACAAGACAGAGAAAATAAAGTGCATAATTGTAGTATTTGCCCCTTTGTAGCCCTTTTGACCCTTTTGGGAAACAAAGGGAGGGATCTGTAATTTTTTTTGATTTTTTTTTTTTTGGTCTTGTTTTGCATTGTTGCTTTTTTTTTTGGGTGGGGGTGGTTGTGTTTTTTTTTCATTCCTGGCTCGAGCTCAAAAGGTTTATACTATTATGGTGACATTTTTTCAAACGAAACCGTCTTTCTCACCATATCCCCGTGTGTATGCCGAGGGCCCCATATAAAAGCATCCCCCCTTTTGGAAATTATTCTGTGCTTAGCAATTCCCCTCTTTATTAACTCTCTTTGTTTGCCCTTTTTCCTTTTTTTTCTGCCCCTCCTCCTTGTCTTTTTTTTTGGTGTGCCTTATTGGTCCATTCTCCGCCCATTTTTTTGTTGTTTTAGCAGAAAAATTTTTAAAAAATAACTGTTCTCTCCCCTGCTGAAGTCGAATGTGCCAACCTGACTTGTAGCGTTAAAAGCACACAAAACCCCTTATTTTTGCCAAATGAAAACGAAACGGTTTTCTTCTGAAGTTCCCGGGAGGAGGGGGAGGGGGAGAGAGGGGAAGAAGAAGAAAAAGAAAAGGAAAAAAGAAGAAGAAGAAGAAGAAGAAGAAGAAGAAAAAGAAAAAAAGAAAAAGAAGAAAAAAAGGGGAGGGGGAGGGAGGAGGAGGAGGAGGAGGAGAGAAGAAAAAGAAAAAGAAGAAAAAGAAGAACAACAACAACAACAACAACAACAACAAGGGGAAGAAAAAGACTACCCTTTAAAAGCTTCGCCTTCATTTTTTACTGTACAAAAACATGGGTGAAGAACGAACAGCATTGGGATTCTTTTTTGTCTTTTCTTTGTGGGGTGGGAATGCGTATCCGGGGGGGTAAGGCTCCCGCTTTCTGCTCCCTTTCCCCACAGCGCTGTAAGGAGTTCTCTGACCTGGACGTAATCTGTTAAAAAACTTGGGGAAAAAAAAAATGCTAATGATTGTCCAGAGCATCATCAAAAAAAGTCCCCAGGGGGGAAAAGGGGGACGGAAAACACAACCGCTGTGCTGTGTGGTGTGTGTGTGTGGTGGTGTGTTGTGTTGTGTGTGTGTGTGTGTGTGTGTCTGTGTTGGTGTGTGGAGAGAGAGAGAGAGAGAGGAGAGAGAGAGAAATAAAACAAAATCTTTTTTTTCAGGGATAATGAATAAGCATCATTTGCTTTGTGTTTTTTAAACCCTTCCCGCCTTTTCAGGGAGAACACATAACCAAAAACTAATGAAAACCTTTTTAAAAAAAATAAAGATGAAAAAACCATTAAACAAAACCGAAAGCAACAAAAAAATAACCAAAAAAAACATACAAAAACTAAAAAAAAAAACAAAAACCCCATGATAATATTTTTTTTTTTTTAAAAAGCAGGCGCTAAGCTATCACTTCGTCAGTAGGGGAGCCGCTAGGTGGTGCCCGCGTACGCACTTTAGAACGACATCACCAAAATTTATTCATGGGGAGCAGGGCCCCTGGCAGTGCCCCGGGCGGCTGATATTGATGGGGCCCTTGAGGGCTTCTCACCAGGAAAGCAGCATAAGGAATGAGGGGGAAGCGGGGGGAGGGAAAAGGAAGAGGAGGGGAAAGGAGGGGAGGAGGGGAGAGGGGGAGGTGGAGGGGGAGGGGGAGGAAAAAGGGGGGGAGAAAGAGGAGGAGGAGGAGAGGAATGTGGAGAACAGCGGGACAGAAACAATGATGACCGGACAAAGAAGATAAAAAAAAGCAACAACGAAAAATTGGTCCCATAATTGTACAGATTCATTTGTTTTTAAAAATAGATTTAGAAGTAGGGAATTGTGGCTTCTATTGTGTGTGTGTGGTGTTTTTGGTGTGTGTGTGTGGTGTGTGTGTGTGTGTGTGTGGAGGGGGGGAAAAAAGGGAGGTAAAAGGGGTCAAGCAGCTCGATTTTCTATGCGACTGACAAAAAGGTGCCGACCCGGGTTGCTTCCCTTTCATTATTTTTTAGAGGTGGTGGGGGGGGTGGTGGTGGGGGTGGTGGGTTGTGTGGGGTGTGTGTGGGGGTTTTTTTGGGGGGTGGTGTGTGTGGTTTTGGTTGTGTGTGTTTTGTTGTGTTTTGTGTGCGTGTGGGTGGGGGCGCTCGTGCGTGTGAGAGAGAGACGAACAGATAACAGAAAATGTTTTGTGTGTGGTGTGTGGCGTGTGTGTGTGTGGCGGGGGTTGTGCGTGAGGGGGGGGGGGCTTCTGGGGAAAGGCAAACCTTATCCACACGCGCGCGGTGTGCAAAACACACACACACACCACACCCAACACAACACAGTCTTTTCTCTGCAAAAATCAGCGAATGTTAGTTGCTATCGAATTTTTGCTCTTGAAGGGAACCAAAATTTTTTGTTCCCGATCGAACGTTGTTTTGGTTGTCCCCCCTTCGCCTTTCCTTTGGGGCGTATCTACTTTTTTTTGTTTGTCTGTAATTTATTTTTTAATATATATATATATTATGTATGTTATGTAATATATATATTAATTTTATATATATATAAATATATATTATATAAAATTTAGTAAATTTTTTCTTTCGAAATAATTTTAGGATTTTTTACGTTCCGTTGCAAGGGTTTGCTATCCCCAAGGGAATTTCAGGGGTTTTTTTCTTTTCCTTCACACCCCAAAATTCATTTATTTAAAAAGTGCTTCTTTTTTCTCTAACCCCCGAAGGTTATGGGGATAAACATAAACTAGTCGTCAGTGTAGACAGATCCCAACCCTTTTGGAAAGATGGTAGACTTTCCCTTTTCATCTCTCCTTTGTTTCTGCTGTTTGTTTTCTTCCTGTCACCCCCCTCCTTCCGTCTGCCCTTTTTTCTTGGGCCATTCTCCTGCCTTTTTCTATTCAGAAAAACTTTAAAGATAACAATTCTCTCCCCCGCTGAAGTCGGATGCGTGGGGCTGACTTGTCAGGGTTTAAAAAAAAGGGAGTGCAACGCATTTCACCATTTGACAGACAACTACAGCTGCTGTTTGGGCTTGGTTGGTTGACTGGTGGAACGTCCTAATTCGGATGCTCCCCTGGGATGTAAAACAATTCTCTCTCTCCCCTCTCTCTCTCCTCTCTCTCTCTCTCTCTCTCTCTCTCTTCTCTCTCCTTTCCCCTCTCTCCCCCATCTCTCTCTCTCCTCCTCCTTCTCTGTGAGTGTGTGTGTGTGTGTGTGTGTGTGTGTGTGTGTTGTGTGTTGTGTGTGTGTGTGTGTTTTTGTTGTTTTAATCCCTGAAGAGCTGTTGGTAGTAGTTACATTGATGCAGTGCCCCCCCGAACGACCCCCACACTGGGACTGTAATATAATCCAAAAGGGCGAACGTTGTGCAGTTGCTGTTTATTTTCGTTTAATTAGTTTTGTTGTGTTTTTTTTTCAAACCGTCAGGGTGATCTGTTTCTTTCAATAAAGTTGTCATAGGTTCTTACCAGCACAAATGGCCTTCTCTTTCCAAAAAGCAAATGGTTTAAAGTGTACGTATGCCCCGCCGCGTTCGGGACGGGGCCTTAGTTTATTGTGTCATTTCTTATTAGTGTTGCTGTTGTTGATGCACTGTTTTTTGTTTTCTGTTTTGTTTTTGCTGTTGTTTTTTTTTCTTCTTCTCTTCTTCTTCTTCTTCCTTCTTCTTCTTCTTCTTTTTCTTTTTCTTTTCTTTTGCAGTTTCTGCAGCTACTGTTACTGATAGGCTGCAGCTTGTTGCGCTTTGCTCTGCTGCTTTTGTTCTGCTGCGCTGCTGTTGGCTTTTCTTGTGCGGTTGTGATAGGCTGTGCTGCTGTTTTTGCTTCTGCTGTGCTTGTTACGCTAGTGCTGCTGCTGCTGTTGCTGTAGGCTGCTGCGCTGTTGTGTGTGCGCTGCCTTTTTTGCGCTTCTGCTGCTGTGCTGTTGCTGATAGTCTGCTGCTGCTGTTGCTGATGGTGCTGCTGCTGTTGTTGCTGATAGTGCTGCTGCTGCTGTTGCTGATAGTGCTGCTGCTGCTGTTGCTGCTTCTGCTGCTGCTGTTGCTGCTTCTGCTGCTGCTGTTGCTTCTACAAAGAAAGTGAGGACGTTACTCAAAGTACAACAAACAAAAAAACGAAGGGAAAAAAAAGAAAGCAAGGAAGGAAGGAAGGAAGGAAGGGGCTAATAAAAGAGGTGTGTTGTTGTTGTTTCTTGGGGGGAGGGGGTGGTTGTTTTTTGTTGTTTGTTTGTTTGTTCGTTTGTTTGTTTGCTGGTTAATGACATAAAGTAGTAAAAGCTGAAGCTGTGCCTTGTGTATATGAAGGGAGACGCTCCCTTGAATCATATCTGAACTAATATTGGTTGCCTCCCTTCGTTCGTCATTCTCCCCTTCCCTTCCCCGCCCCCTCCCCCCCCCCCCCCCCCCCCCCTTTCCCTTGTGTGTTGTGTGTGTGTGTGTGTGTGTGTGTTGTGTGTGTGTGTGTGTGCGCGCGCGCGTTTTTTTTTGTTTGTTTATTTAGTCCCGTTTTTTTTTGGTTTTGTGTTTTTTCCACCCGTTGCTGTTGCGCAGAAAATACAACATAAAACAAAATTTTTTCAAATGATAGGAAAAAAAAAGAGAAGGGAAAACCCAGATATTGATTTTAAAAATAAATATTTGTTAAAATAGAATCTCCACAGGCAAACAAACACCAACGACAGGCAAACAGAAATTACACGACAGACAGATAGGCAGTATAACCACACACACAACCCAAAAAAAACACACACACACACATACTCACACACACACACCACACATACTCTTACACAAACACAGACACACACAACCAACATCCCGCGCGAACAAAAACCCCAAAACAACACACAAAACCCCACACACATCCACACACACACCCCCAAAACACCACACGCGCGCGCGCGCGCCGCGGGCGCCTCACTCACACGACACACACACTACACGAAAACACACACACACACACAAAACAACACCACCACAACACCAAAAAACAACAAAACCACACTAACACCACCACACACACAAACACACTACACACACTCAACCACATTCTCTCTTCTCTCTCTTCTCTCCCTTCTCTCCTCTCTCTCTCCCCCTTTTCCCCTCCTCTCTCTCCTCTCACCCAAACACACACACACCAAAAGACACATACACACCACACACAACACACCACACCACACCAAAAACACACTCAAAAAACACCCAGCAAATGCACAATGACCACTCCATGACTCCAAAGTTTTTTTTTTCAAAAAATTAACCCCTACCCGGGTTTCACAAAGAACCACACCCAAAAAGGGAAAACAACTTTCAAAAAAAAACAAAAAAATTTGAAAAAAACCCAAAAACTTTCGGTCTACAAACCTGAAACACAGGACTTCGGAAAGCACGCGTTTGGAAAAGGTATATAAACAAAAAAAATTCAAAAACGCAAACATTGGAAAAACAAAACAACGCAACAAAAAAAATTTCCATTTGACAGTAACAACATTCACCATATGATAATTCAATGAAGTGGGGAATATTTAGATATTAAAACGCTAAGATAAAGAATTTTCATTGAGATTTTTTATATTTAAACCAAAAAAAACAAACATAAAAAGCCATCTCTCTCTCTCTCTCTCCTCTCCCCTCTCTCTCTCTCCTCCCTCTCTCTCTTTATCTCTCTCTCTCCTCTGTCTCTCTCCGGACGGGAAGCCTGGTGGTTAGAATGAGTATTTGTGACCTGACCCCCGGGGTTTATTCTGCTTCAAAAAGATTTTTTTTCTTGAGTTAACATCAGTGCGCCCCCACTCTTCCCCAAAAGTCCTTGGATAAGACTATAAAACCCAGGTCCCGTGTGCGAAGCACGCAGAAAATTTTTGGCACACGTTAAAACCCGTTCCGCTTTACGGAAAAGAGCCATTATTGCCATCGGAACGGATGACAAAATTTTCAAGCTGCATCACACGGGGGTTGTTGATAAAAAACACAAATGCTTATTCCTTTTTTTCCCAAAAAAAAATAAAGAAAAGACTTCTCTCTCTCTTCCCCTCTCTCCTCTCTCTCTCTCTCTCTCTCCTCTCTCTCTGAGAGTGTTTTAAATGTTGGGGGATTATTAAGAGTAAACCCCACGGGCGGGGGTCGATGTAAAAAAAAACACCATGAGTGCTTATTCATTATCCCCCGAAATAAAAAATTTGTCTTTTTTTATTCTCTCTCTCTCCTTTTCTCTCTCTCCTCTTCTCCTTCTCTTCCCCTCTTTCCCCCCCCTCTCCCCTCTCTCTCTCTCTTTCTCTCTCTCTCTCTCTCTCTCTCCTCTTCTCTCTCTCTCTCCTCTCCTCTCGCCCCGCTCGCCGCTCGCTCGCCGCCTTTTCTGACATTGCATGAAAAAGCGCTCAATGGACAGGTACATAAAAACAAAACAAAAAATTTTCGCGCTACAAATTTTCCCAAGTTTTTGATTTTTGAAAAGCAAAAAGGGACACATTGTTTTTTAAGATTTAAAAAAAATGAAAAAAATCTGAAAAAATTGGGAAAAAAATGAATCTTTGTTTTAATATGAAAGGGGTTTCAGGTTAAAGCTCGAAGCGGGGGGGGTTTTTGGTTCGGGTTGTTGTTGTTTGTTGTTTTTGTTTGTTGTTGTTTTGGGGTTTTAGTTTTTTTTGTTAACACAACGGAACTGCCTTGGTAAATTTTTGATTTAAAAATAAACACGAAAAAAAAATGCCCGCGATAAATTTAAAACCCGGGTTAAAAAAAAACAAACAACAGACTTTCCTTCTCTCTCTTTCCTCTCTCTCTCTCCCCTCCTCCTCTCTCTCTCTCTCTTCTCCTTCTCTCCTCCCCTCTCTCCTCCTCTCTCTCGTTTTGTTCACCGTCCCATCTGTCTGTCTGTCTCTGGGGTGTTTGTCTCTTCTTTCTTCCTTGTCTGTGATGTTTTTCCTCTTTCTCATTTAGTTCCCCCCCTTTCCTTTTGCTCTCACCCTCTCATCTCTCTCTCTCTCTATCCCTCCCTCCCCCCCCCCCTCTCTCTCTCTCTCTCTCTCTGCCATACAAATCTAGTGTGGACAAATAGTACCATCAAATGATAAAATTCCTCAAAAGGGGAACATATCAGACAAAGGATAATGCAAAAAATATATGACTAATATTTTCATGGTGTACATGTGCACGAATATTTCAATCAGAAAATAAAACCAAAAAAGGATATTGTACGTGAATGAATCAGTTCTTCTTTTTCCTCGTCACAAACACTGAGACACCAACTATCGTTGTCTGTCTTATGATCAAAAATGCGTTGCGCTGCTGTTAAGCACCTGCCAAGTCAGGCCCAGCGCATCGGACTTCGGCGTAGGAGAGAATTGTTATCTGCTAAGTATTTCTGGGAAAGAAAAAAAAGGCTGGGAGAATGAATCAAGAAGGCAGAAAATAGACGAGAAGGAGGAAACATGAAGAATTTATTTATTTATTTTATTTATACCACTTTAAGTCACGGCAGATTTCTCTGCGTGAAATTCGGGCTGCTCTCCCCGGGGAGAGCGCGTCGCCATAAGAGCAGCGCCATCCTTTTTTGTTGGTCTGCAACTGTATATGTTTCCCTATCAGAGTGGCTTTTTTTTAAAGAATTTTGCCAGGACAACTCTCTTTTTGCCGTGGGTTCTTTTACGTGCGCTGAAAATTTTGTGTAACACACGGGACCTCGGTTTATCGTCTCATCCGATAGACTAGCGCCTAGACCACCACTCATGGTCTAATGGATGGGGAAAACATTCGAGCCCACACGGGATACGAACCACGCACACACCCGACCCAGACTTTTCGCATTCTAGACAGGCACGTTACCTCTAGACCACCGAAATACAGAGAGACATAGAAGAAAAGGGAATTCCTAACACATAATTTCCAAAAGATGTAGGTGATATTTATACAGACAGGCCACAGACATCCCAATGGGGAGAAATGAAGAAGTGAATGAAGGAACACACAGAAAGGAGGTGACCGAAGTCTCACAGGCAGTACACAGCCACAATCACAGATTTGATGATTCAGTAAACTACAACAACAAATATGAATTATGATATCATATTTGATGATTCAGTAAACTACAACAACAAATATGAATTATGATATCATATTTGATGATTCAGTAAACTACAACCAAAACTATGAATTATGATATCATATTTGATGATTCAGTAAACTACAACCAAAAATATGAATTATGATATCATATCTGATGATTCAGTAAACTACAACAAAAAATATGAATTATGATATCATATTTGATGATTCAGTAAACTACAACCAAAACTATGAATGATGATATCATATTTGATGATTCAGTAAACTACAACCAAAACTATGAATTATGATATCATAGACCGTTCCAGGTATTACCAGTGATTGGGAAAGCAGTCAGTATCTCAAGACAGAGGAGGAAAGTGGGGGGGGGGGGGGAGGAGGATCATACCACAAAGCATGCGACACAGACACAGCTCTGCACACACAACACCGGTAACAGACCATACAGGGAGGAACACAGAGAGTGAGGTATGCAGAGGTTTTCAGAACAAGGTCAGGCAATCATACAGCAGGATACCAACAAACACAATAAATAGGTCCAGGGGTCGGAGAGGAAAGGGCAGAGGTCAAATTAATGTCCTTCACTTCAAGGTTACACAAACAGGCAGGGAATGTTAGACATCGCGACCTCTTCTCAAGGTCGTGTGGCCCATGGCAAGGTCAAGGTCGTCCAAAATCAAACCTAAAGGACTCTCTCTCTCTCTCAACACACACACACACACACACACTCTCTCTCTCTCTCTCTCTTCTCTCTCTCTCTCTCTCTCTCTCTCTCTCTCTCTCTCTCTCTCTCTCCACACACACACACACTATCGACGCATGCACACCTACCTACATCCAATAATTCTGAAACACTGGTAATGCCACGCAACCCTACTAGAATACAACACACACACACACATTTATTATATAATACAAACATTTTTTTTTTAATCAAAGAGCCAAATTAGTACATGATCTTTATCAATAAAAAAAGGCATGAGAAAAACAAAGCAATGAAATCAGATTTGTTGCACTTGATCATAGCAGAAAATTTGAGCAGGATTAAAAAAAAACCGAAAAAATCAACAACTTTGTGATGAAAACATTGACTTAAAAAAACACAGTGAAAATAAACACATAAACAAGCAGTGCCATGCAAACAGATAACAAATAAATAAGCACATCATAAATTGATTACTTTTTACCAAGGAAGGGGTATTGTGTTGTTGTGGTTTTGTTTGATACATTTTGTGAACTCTAAAATTGAGTCAAACATTGATATAGATCTGCCATGTCCAATCAGCTTAGAAGAGGGAAGTAACTCATTCAGGTAGTCAGAGTTATTTCCCATCACTCAAGGAGTACTACGTTATGCGGCAACAGGATCACAACATCATCGCCTTTGATAATCAAAAGAACACAAACAGATAACTGACGAAAGAACGAGAACGTCGGCATACTACTATGCCTAAAAGTAAGAATGCCTACACCTATTCGTGGAATTGATGAGACTGGCTGAAAACACAATGTGCTCTATCAGGCCAAGTCAGTTCGCTGATATCTACAACGGGTGCAGGCAACATATATATATACTACACATCTACACAGCATTTAAAATTATTTGTATTCCAGATTTTTCCTCATATAATATATAAAAAAGTCTTTGTGACTCTAGATATATAATGGGATCTTTTGACTCTTGTATAGATATTCTTCATGTGTAAATTCCTATAGCTGGAAGAATAAGGCATTGGCAAGTCTACAGTTAATATAATCAAATCCTGCTTTCAATCTTTTTGGCGCCGCAGAAAAGATATAAATCTTATGCTTGAAAAAAATGTACACACATTAATGGAGAAATACTAACAGAAAAGTGTTACCAGAGCTACCAAACAGGGCCAACGGTGTCAACACAGAGTCGACTACTCATCTCAATGTTACCGTCATATCTACACACATTTACAACAACAACAACAACAACAACCCCAATATGCACTCATAAAGCATCGTCTTCCTGCAAAACAAAAAGAAAACAATAAGGAAGCAGATGAGAAGGTCAAGGGGAATAATAGCCTGACATTGCAAAATAAAACAACAAACAAATAAAGACATACAATAAAGGGAAGCAATCATTATGGAAAATGATTTTTGATATGACCAGCCACATTTTAAACAAATATTAATACATACAAACATATTAAACAAATTGCAACATTGTTTTGCTCATGATCCAGAATTACATGACTTCAAAAAACACAATGCTTGAAGCCTGGTGACTTTAACGAACACAATGTATCTCTGTATACAGCACAAAGGGGATGAATCGTAACTCTGGAGTGGACACAAAAACAGTATAAGTCATGTCTGAAAGACATAATCACAACACACACAATAATCACACAGAATAAAAGGAGAAAAAAAGTAATCATTCCATGTAATTCCTTACTGTATATTTCAACAAATTAAAATAAAGTAAAATAAATAAATACATAAGTAAATAAATAAATAAATAATAATAAAAATGTCATTCCTTTCTTTATATATCATAACATTGAAACATAATGTTCACACAAAGGCACCATAATGCTCACTAAAAATAGATAAATAAAAGGAATATGGAAAGAAAATTACAAGACTTAAATTAAATACACACAACACACACACACACACACAAACACACAATACAACGAAATAGAGAAAATCACGCGACCATTTCCTGTCATTACAATAGACATAGCTT